>OW818031.2:61356974-61956974 GCA_942486065.2 Calliphora vomitoria
AGACCATCAGTGCAAAAGTGGTGTAACCCACAATTTTTGATGGTTGCTGTTTTGGTGTTACATACATTCTCTACATGTCGAAGGTACCCTACTTTGAGCCCCCATAGCGCCGCCCCTGGAACATTTGTAGGGTCTATTTTAATAAATTAAACTCGAATACTCCTTCGCTATGCTCGAATCAAATTTTATCCCGATCGGACCAGCCGTTTAGAAATGCCAGATTTATTTCCAAAAAATTTTGATTCTGCCCCACTGTGCTACGTGCCACACAAACAACGAAACCATTGCTATTTAAAGGGAAAAGTTTCCGGACCGTGTTATCTCTCGAAGAGGTGATCACAATTCAGTTTTTTTGATCGACATTTTTCGTTTCCTCCCAATAATGATCTCATATGGTGATATTTTCTAAGCTGAACCATGATTGATGAAATAAATATTGTTTCAATGGAAAGAGAAATATCGATTTTGCATCAAATATTTCAACAATATTAACATACCTTATATTAATACACTGTACGAATATGTAACAAATAAACTTAAATTACAACTTAGATAGTGTCAAATTAGCTTTAATTTTACTATTTTTCCCCTTTAATAGACATTTTCACATACTTCATTAAAGTTTATAACTTTCACTTAATTTTTACTAAAATTCTATTTAATTTTAAAATTTTACAGCAGTATAATTTCTGAACTGATACATGTGTAAGTAGAACATTTAAATTGCAAACAATATTAATATGCCAACATCAATTAAATGTCAACTGGCTTTAAAAAAATATGCACTGTGTGCATATTCAACACTTCAGTTACTGCTCTTCTTTCGAAAGAAAAAAAGAAAAATAGAGAAATAAAAACTAACAAAAACATATGAACTGCCAACAGATATAAAACAATATTTTTACACAAAATACTAGAACAAATAGAATGAAATGAACATTTTGTAGTAACAAGTAGAATGGAATAAATAATTAATTCATTTCACTGTTTTTGTTTCCTTCATTGTAAATTCATGTACTTATTTATGCTTTAGCAATTCAGTCAGTTTTATGCAAGAATATTTATAAACGAAATGTTTTTTATTATATCTTTAGTTATGTTGGGAAATTTAATTAAAACAAATTTAGCAGAATCAAAACAATTTCTAAGGAGAGATCCATTGGCCATTCTTGGATTTCATTTGAGTAGTTGAAGAAAGGGGGTTTGAACTACGATGAAAATGAAAGGGGGTTTGAACTCGATGAAAATGAATAGGGATTTGAACTCGATGAAAATGAATAGGGATTTGAACTCGATGAAAATGAATGGGGATTTGAATTTTACAAAATTTTTCATTGTTTTAAAAAATTCTTATCGCACACATTTTTTTTCCACGGTGATTCCTCTTTGCTGTTATTTTCATGCCTATAGAAAAATTTTTAAAAAATTATTTTTCATTGTTTTGACAAAAATTTTTATCGCGCACATTTTTTTTCCACGTTGATTCCTCTTTCACATCGTTTTCATACGGGTAAGAAATTTTTATTGTAGAAAATTTATTTTTCAGTGTTTTGAAAAATGTTTCTAGTTTTCAAAAATGTACTTTAGGAAAAATTATAAATATATTCTGATTTCTAAAAATAATGCAGTATTTTGTCGGTTTTTATCAGACAATCTACATCCGTTATTTTTATTTTTTTGTAAAAAGAAAAGTTTTTTATTGTTAAAATTTGGCTTAGAAATAATAGGTTTTAAGAAATTTATAGTTTTCAAAAAAACTTTAAAAACAAAGGAATAGAAATCTACTTTTTCGTCATTTTCATGCTGATAGAATAATTATAAAAGCTAAAAGTATAGTTTTCTTAATATTTGAATACATCCGGCCTTGTTCTAGAAAGAAGGCTACATGCATTGTTTCCGTTATGATTGTAGAAAATAATTTTAATTTAAATATTTCATACAAAATCTGTTTCATAAAACTTTAATAAATTTAAAAATTGATTATGAATAAGGCCTTTATTTTAGAAATAATAGTTTTAAGAATAATTTTGAAAAATGATAGCAATAGTTTTTAATTTTAAGATGTTGAAAATTTATTTTTCATTGTCTTGAAAAAAAAAAAAAATTTAATGCGGCAATAGAAATGAATCGCTCACATTTTTTGGAATTTCTCATTTTTATGCAGGATGAAGCAAATGTTTTTTTCGATCAGTAAAATTTTAGGTCTAGAATCGAGTCATACATCCGGCACGATTGTTTTAAAGAAATATTATTTACACAGTTTCCGCTGTGATTGTAGAAAATAAGATATACTTGTCTGGAATTGTAGACGGCGAGAACACCCCAATATTGTTTGGTTTTAGGTCTAGAATTGAGTCAGACATCCGGCACAATTTTTAAAGAAAGAACATTTACACAGTTTCCGTTGTGATTGTAAAGTACCATTGAATATGCTGATATGATTTTAGAAAAAACTCTTCAAAACGCTGTCCTAAATATAACAAGCATATGTATTCATTAGTGGAATTTTATATTAAAATTTAGTTTTCATATACATATATATGCACATATATTTTTGAAAAGTTAAATTTTATAAGATTTTTTTAACTAACGACAGTTTGAATTAACACTCGAACGAATTAAAACATAAATTTGTTTAATAAAACCTAAATTTGTTTAAAAAAACTAAAAAACGTATACTAAAAAATGGATCTATTCATGGATAATACTCCTTCAACATCTGCTGCAGCAAAATCGATGATGGAGATGATGAGACGCAATGAGGGACGGGAATCTAGATTTGAGTGTAAATCATGCACTGAAACATTTTCAACATTAAGTGCATTACATATTCACAAAACATCTCAACATAAAAGGAATTGGGGAACATCGAATATGTTCTCCTGTGAACAGTGTGGACTACATTTTAAAGGGAAATTGTTGTTTAAAAAACATATGAAGGAACATCTTGTACAACCCACCGTGATCCTAGATTGTAATATTTGTGGGAGAAATTTTAGAACCATCAAAGGGTTGGAAAATCATACAAAAACCCACCAGAGCTTAATACATTGCACAATATGTAAACTCGATGTTGGAAGACTGGATTGGGGTCATCATTTAAGAACGAGACAACATAAGGAAAGCGGAAATGGACATTTAACATCTAACATTTCTTTACGATCCAGTGACTTTATGGAAAGGGTTGAAGTATATACATATACAAACCCTAAAATAGATGACATATATCTGGAAGAATTTTTGGAAAAAGCAGAGGAAGATGTTTTAAACATATTAAAACACTCTCTAGCAAAACAAATAAATTTTAAATGCAATTTCGAATTGGAATGCATATACATCAAAATAAGTGAAGATGTAGAAAAAATTGAAAAAATGGTTCATGTAACAAAAATGACAGCAGTAAACCGATCTCACACACTAAGAAATATTTACTTGAAAAAAGCTGAAGATTTAAAAAATAAAATGGCAGAGTTCCAGGAACGTGATAGTGGATGGGCATTGTTGGAAATTAAATATTTAAATATAAATATAAATCAACATAACATAATTCGAGGATCTAGTTACATTGAACTTCCTTATAAATTAATGAAGCTAAATGCATGTCTTAATATTAAAAATGAGGATGCGTTTTGCTTCAAATGGTGTGTTATAGCTGCATTAAAGGCTCCAAGCAACTACAAAAAATCTATGATTTGCTCCTCCTACAATATTGAAAATATTGCAGACCAGATTATATATGCAAATGGAATTACACTGAATTTCGAAAATATGAAATTTCCTCTAGATTTGAAGGATATTTCAATATTTGAGGCACAAAATCCATTTATAAGCATAAATGTATTTGGATTTGACGTGAAAGGAAATCAAATTGTTGGTCCATACAGATGTTGTGATAAATATAGAAAAATTCACATAAGTTTGATGTTGCTTGAGAACGAGGATTGCAGCAAAAGACATTATGTTCTCATTAAAGATTTGTCAAGGTAATATAAATATATTTTTTTATTATTATTATTATTATGTAAATATTTATATGGTTTTATTTCTTTCAGATTTCTGAGGTCATCTTTAAGCAATAGCAAAAATAGCGTTCATTTTTGCATGACATGCTTAAATTATTCGCAAGATCCTGAAATGGTTATCCGGCATAAAGATGGATGTTTACAAATGATAACTACAATGCCTGCAGTTGAAGATAAGTATATTGAATTTCAAAATATGGCTAATAATTTAGAAGTGCCATTCGTTGTATACGCAGACTTTGAATGTCTATTAGAAAAAATTAACAGTAGGGTTAGTCATAAAACAATTAATGAACAAAAACACATTCCCTGTTCATTTAGTTATTATATTAAGTGTAGCTATAATGACAATTATTCAAAGTCATTAACTTATAGTGGATTAGATAGCCCCCAAGTATTTGTCAGGGAATTGCTTAAAGACACAACATACATTTTTAAAAATTATTTAAACAAAGTTGTCCCAATGAAAAATTTAACAAATGAAGAAAACGAACGGTTTAGAACTTGCATAGATTGTTCACTTTGTGGAAAACCTTTGGGTGATGATAGAGTTCATGATCATTGTCACTTAACTGGTTGTTTTAGGAGTGCCCTTCATAATCATTGTAATATTAATTTCAAAATTAAAAAAATTATACCAGTGTTTTTCCATAATTTATCCTCATATGACAGTCATTTATTTATAAGGGAATTAGGCAAAGTTGAAGGTACCATAGAAATAATTCCCATAAATAAAGAAACTTATATTTCCATCACAAAAAATGTACCAATTGAAAACGATGGTTTTCAAATACGATTTGTAGACTCATTTAGGTTTATGGCTTCCAGTTTAGATGCACTATCATCAAACTTAGCTTCGAATGATTTTAAAATCATTAAAAAATATTTCCCTAATGAAGCTGAGTTTGATCTTATAAGAAGAAAAGGCATATATCCATATTCATATATAGACTCCTTTTCAAAACTTTCTGAAGGAAACCTCCCTGAACGGACTGAATTTAAAAATCTTTTAACAAATAAAGAGTGTAATTTAGAAGATTTCGAACATGCAAAAAAAGTATGGGAAACTTTTAATTGCAAAACACTTCTTGATTACACTGAATTATATGTTAAAAGTGATACGCTTATTTTGGCTGACATTTTTGAAAATTTCCGAAAAATTTGTAAAAAAATTTATGATTTAGACCCATGTCATTATTATACGGCACCAGGTTTATCGTGGGACGCTATGTTAAAATCAACAAAAATAAGACTGGAATTAATAACTGATGTTGACATGTACAACATGATAAAAATGGGGATTAGAGGTGGACTTGTACAATGCTCATTAAGACATTCTGTAGCCAATAATAAGTACATGAGCGATTATGATGCAAAAAAGCCCTCTCAATACTTGATGTATTTAGATGCCAATAATCTATATGGGTGGGCAATGTCTCAATATTTACCCTTCTCTGACTTTATATGGTTAAATAATGAGGAAATTGATAACCTCGATATTCTTACAATAGACGACGAGGCTAATGAAGGATATATTTTGGAAGTAGATTTAGAATATCCAGAAGTATTACATGACTATCATAATGATTTACCTTTTTGTCCGGAGAATAAAATTATTGCTCCAATGATTAATGAAAAGTTGATTGCCGACTTAACAAATAAAACAAAATATTCTATACATTATAGAGTATTAAAACAGTGCATAGAAAATGGAATGATTTTGAAAAAAATCCATAGAGTCATAAAATTTAAACAGGCACCATGGCTTAAATCATACATAGACTTGAATACATTTCATAGGAGTAGAGCATCTAATGCTTTTGAAAAAGATTTCTTTAAATTATTGAATAATGCTGTCTATGGAAAGACCATGGAAAATGTAGAAAAAAGGAAGTCTGTGTACATAGTTACAAAGTGGGAATCTGAAAGAAGAAATCATAGGGAAGCACGAGCTCATATTGCTCAACTAAATTTTCACAGTATGTCTAGGTTTGGAGATGACATGTTTGCTGTACAATTAAAACGTATGAGTGTAAAGTGCAATAAACCTATGTACTTAGGATTTAGTATTTTAGAAGTTTCTAAGTTGAAAATGTACGATTTTCATTACAATTATATGAAACCGAAATATAATAGTAAAATACATTTAAATTATATGGATACAGATTCATTTATATACACAATTAGGACTGAAGATTTTTATAAAGATATAGAAAATGATTTACTTCATCGTTTTGATACGTCTGATTATCATCCGCAAAATATTTTTAATTTGCCACTTGTAAATAAAAAAATTTTAGGAATGATGAAGGATGAAAACTGTGGAGTGATTATGAGAGAATTTGTAGGTTTGAGAGCTAAAATGTATTCCATTAAGAATGATAATAATGATGAAATAAAAAAATCAAAGGGCGTTAAAAAAATGGCATTAGATAGGGTAACATTAACCGATTATAAAAAGTGTTTATATTCAAAAAATATTTATAGTGATTCAATGTATACATTTAGAACGTATCAACACCAAATATATACACAAAAAATTGAAAAAGTTGTCTTAAGCTATAATGACGACAAAAGATATATAAAGTTTGACGGTATACAGACATATGCTTGGGGGCATTACAAACTAAAAGAAGATGACTTTGAATTGCATGATATTGCAAATTATTTAGAAGAGGACAATAGTAATATTGTACAAAAATCAGGCGAAGAAAATTTATTAAACAATTGGGATAATGATGGAAATGATGAAATATTTTTAGGTATAGAAGAAAACGCAAATAATAATATTATATTTTCTGATTCTGATGATGAAATGTTAATGGAAATTGATATAAGCAATAATAAAAATAATAGTATTTTATTTTCTGACGATGATGATGAAATATTTATGCAATTAGAATATTAAGTAATAAAAATCCACTTTGTTTTATTTTATAAATTTATTTAATTATTTATTTATTTATTTTTTGCTGTATATATTATATAAATATAAGTTAAAATGAATTAATTTTGAAACAAATAAAAAGAAATAATTTATAATATTAAAATGTTGATTAACTGTTTAAACAATTTTTTTGACGGAAGCTGTAAGCGGTGAGTATTCGATTAAACGATCGTGTATGAGTAAACAGTATGCAGATGTATTAGCCGCTACTATTTTATCTGTAGAAAACTCAACTTTTATATCAATTGGGCCTGTTGTGACTGCTTCATTTTGATGACTGACATCAATCACGATTATAGGTGCTTTTTCCTTAAATTCTTCAGCTGAGAGGAGTGGTTGAGCCTCCCTCATATAGAAATTTTGTTGAAACTTAACATACATATCGTATAGAATGGCAAAACGTTGATTATCAAATTTAACATTTAAGTCATCATAGGGATATGAGTCTGAATTTAAATGTACTTTAATATTGTTAAGATTTGAATGGGTAAGCTTATTGTTATGTTTAAAAGCAATTAGTACAAAACGTGGACGTTCTCTGTTTGCAGCTAGTTTTACATTCCAAATATGATTTTGTGATGCTGATAGTTGAGGATGGTAGTGGCAATCCCAACTACGAAATGCTATTGGCAACACATTTCCACTATTAATAATTTTTATTGTGTTCAGTTTAGCATAATCCGAAAGTTTTACATGCGGAATTCTCCAACTAATATTTTGAATTGTAATTTTTGGTTTTTCACTAGTTTGATTAGAATTTACAATATTATCATCATTTTTGGTACGTAATAATATTAATTCATGTTTACAATTTAACATAATTTTATTATAATCCTCAGCAAATCCTAATAATGATTTAAGCGGGACATAAAAGTTGAAAAATCCTTCACCAACATCGATGTCTTTATCATAAGACCAGCTTGCATTCCCCATCATAATACTTTCGCTGTCATTTAGGGATAGATAATTTTTAATTGTGCTAGAAACACCCAAATGTCGAGTGCGATCTATTTCAACGCCATTAAGCTCATAACGAATCTCCTCAAATAAATTGGGTACAAAATTATTTTTCAATTTAAAGTTTTTCGATTTTAGACCACTTGTAGCATCTAACACAGTACCTTCAATATACAAAAAGCTTTCACTCGGTAAAACATATAAATCTTGATTTTGTATTGAAATACGAATTTCATCATTATTATTAAATGATTGAATATACGGTGTATATGTATGATAGTCTTTTTTTATGATTCTTTCATCTATCATTGGTTTTTCTAAAACATTAATTATGTCAGTCATTATTCTTTAAAATAAAATTCAAGGATTTTAGGAATTGTTTATTTGCTTCGGTCAGTTTTGATGCGTTTAAGGTTGTTCTTGCTGATGCAGTGTTCAACACACTAATGTCTCTCCTCATTCTAACAACAACGTTTTTATTGTATATAATCATTATTGTTTGGGTCGTAAATGAAGACGAAGAGTAATATTTTCACCACGAAAATTTATAAACTCACTATTTTGATCTACAATAGTGACCGCGATAGAACTTATCTCTTTGGTGTTTAGAGGTAAATAGATTAAGTTTCGTGGAATTTCATCCATTTTATATCCTGGGGAAACATTTATTCCAAATTCATGAATTGTATGTGCCCTTTCTCCATTTATATAAGATCCAACAGCGATATTACAATCAATACGTATTGTATTCACTTTGAGAATATTTACGGGTAGTTCAGAGAGATAATTGGAACCCCCGTTTAAAGTTTTTTTGTTAAAACCCATTAACTTTCCAATTGTTCTTTTTTTATTGAAATATATTGAATCATGAGAAGTAGTTATTTCAACTCTCATTGTATTGTTATTGGCTTCTATTTTAATCGATTTTTCACCATTAGTCAAATGTTCATATTCACTTTCTAAATAATCTGCAATATCTTCCAGCTCATAGGAACCAATAGGAATTTCAATAATGTTATCCCCAATATGAAACAAATTATTATCCTCATCGACATTGGGTATGCTATTATATGTATGAAAATCTATAAGTGAACATTCATAATCCTCTTCCAATGCTATGGGTGGAAAATAATTTGCAGTTAAAATTGACGAGTTTCCGTTCAAAGTTAATGTAATAGACATATTGAATACTAAAAATGGAATGAATAAAAACATATACATTTTTTTTGTTTTAAAATATATTTTATTTATTTATAAACTTAATAGATATAAGAAATTTATTACAATATTTCGTTTTTATTAATCCAAGAGTTGTGATCATTTGTAAATCCCAACCATTTAACAAAAGCACGATTATTTTTTATTCTTATAACCTTTTCCACAAGATACGTATTTGGATATCTGGTTGATAGTAGCTCCTCTTCATAGAATCCACCTTTAATAGGATTTCCCATATAGTCTTCTAAAATATATGTCGTTGGATATGTAATTTTAATATGTTTGATTTTAAATATTTCTGTTGTCCAATTTGGAGTATACCCTTTTTCAAAACAATGTTTATATTTGCTAATGCGTACATTGTCACCAATATTAAACTTGTTTTTCTTAAATATTTTTATATGGTTATAAACGGTATTTAACAATAATTTTTCATTAGAAGGTTTTACGTCAATAGGAGCCATTTTGATAACTCGATGGATTTTTTTGTTATAATCAATAATTAGTTTTTCATACAAATCAACCCAATGATATGAGCCATTGTAACTAAATTCTTTCCACATCATACCTTTCAGAGTTCTGTTAAATCGTTCTACAATTGAGGCTTTCATAATGCTGTAAGTAGAATAGTGATTAATTTTATATTTTGTCATTAGGTTTTTGAATAAGTTGTTGAAAAATTCTTTTCCATCATCTGTTTGCAAATTTTTTGGTATACGGCCTAAATTAAATATGTCATTCATAGCATTTGTAACATTTATAGCCGTTTTAGATTTTAGTGGTCGAATCCAAGCAAATTTTGAAAAGGTATCGATGACTGTTAATAAATATTTAAATCCTTTATTATATGTAGAGTAATTTCCCATTTCAACTAAATCCGCTTGCCATAAATCATCAATACCCTTCATTATTACTCTCCGTCGTTTAAAATTTTTCCTTACTTGGGAATGAAGCTCAATAACCAACTCTCGTTTTTCATCCATACTTGAATTGTATTAATATTTTATTTTATATTTCTTTTTTATTGGATCTGTACTGCTTGGCGGTTCACTTTTTGTAATTATTGACGTAAAAACAAAATTCTCCAGTCTTTGTACTTTCTCTAACAGCGTTTCGATCTGTTCACTAAAATGTAATTTTAAAGACATTTCTCTATGAGATATCATGTTTTGTATTGAATTATCAATATTATTAAGTTTTCCATCAAGTTTTTTATATTCTTGTTTATTCAATGTTGTTAAATCTTGTTGCAATTGTCTGATTTCTGTTCCCAAGTAATGTTTATTAACAGCGTCTTTTTCTTGTGTAGGAAACGAAACATTTGTGATCCTTTTGTTTTGAACATTAATGTTATTATTTTTATCCAACACAAGTCCAACAACTTGACGAATTTTTCTTTTATTTTTCTCATTTTTTATAAAATTGTTTTGACTCTTTGAGTGATGACCAAACTTATCAACAGGCATATTTTGTTATCCTTCCACTATTTATTTATGATTATTGCTTTCTACGCAATAATATTTGCTTCTTGCAATTCCTCTAAAATTGAATTAATTTCATTGCGATGATTATTGTGTCCCGCGCCTTCCGATGCAACCAATAGTCTAAGTCGATCTACTAATTCATTAGGATCGTTCCAGTATATATAGTTGGGTCTTTCATTATTGACATTCATAATCATTCCGTTTCCTTTATGCGTTTGTGATCTTAATGATCTTTTTGGTGTTATAGAAATTTCATCCTTAAACAATTTTTTTATAATAGTGTTGTACTTTTTGCTCTTAGTGCCCTTAATTTGATTTTTGGAATTAAATTGTCTTTTGTGTGCATTGGTTTTAATCAAAATATTTTTATAAATATCCAACTCATATGGTTCATAATTTGTTGGTTCTTTATGAAACAATAATTGAATCAAGCCTGGTGTAACGGCCCAATTTTGATTTCCAATGTTAATTTTTTCTTCATTTATTTCTATATCGCTATTACCAAACTTCCAAACATTATATGAGTTTTTATGTGGACCATATGTTGTATCAAGCAATTTATTTTTCTGCAGTAATGATAAGTCAATAACATTAGATGAATTATTAGCTGAATTAAATGTCGAATCTACACTGTTTGTATCGTTACTGTTTTCATCATCTTTAAGTTGTATGTCTTTCTTAGGAGTACTCGTTTCAACTTTAGACAACATATTATTGAAATCGAAAGAATTGTTTTGAGTGTAAATATTTTCTGCTTTAGGTTTATCATATTGAGTGTTGTTATTTTTCACAAGTTCTTTTAATGGTTCAGTTATTGGCTTAAATGTTTTTGCTAATATCTCGTCTTTTTCAGTTTCACCAACTTTTAAACTTCGATATTTTTGTTTTAAAACAGATCGAGTCTTTATTAATTCTTTAAGTAGTTGTTCATTCATCTTAATATAGCTCTGGGAGATCAGATCAATACCGTTGCTTGCAAGTTAATAATAGTAATAATGGTAAAACTGTTTTGCACATTCTTTTTATTCAACTATTATCAGCTTTGGAACAGCTTTGAACAGCTCATGACCAGCTTTCAACAGCTCATGAACGGCTTTAAACAGCTCATGAACAGCTTTTAACGGCTCATGAACAGCTTTGAACAGCTCATGAACAGCTCATGAACAGCTTTTAACGGCTCATGAACAGCTTTGAACAGCTCATGAACAGCTCATGAACAGCTTTTAACGGCTCATGAACAGCTTTGAACAGCTCATGAACAGCGTTGAACAGCTCATGAACAGCATTTATAATTGAATAAAGTTATCAAAAAATTTTCTATATCTCCCACCATTCATCTCATTATCTTTGCTAATTACTAAAAAGCCAAATTTGTCTTGCCAACATTCACGACACAAATCAAAAAATTTTTCAAATGCCATATCTGTTCCAACGTGATCATTATAAACATGACGCATATTTAATTCATCCTGTTTGAACATAATTATCATATTTGCGTTGTCTCGAATCAAATGTTTAGGAATTCTTGTATATGTTTGACATAAGTAAAAAGAATCAACATTTCTGTGGCGACCCATACAAAAATATGATCGTATATTATTTTGTTTCTCGCAAGCAACATCATCGAATATCATTAGTGAATTATTTTTGGCTTCATCAGGTGGTATAACACTCTCATTATCACTAAATGTAAAATATCCCATCCCTGTTATAGGTGCAATGAGTTTTTCCAAGTACTGATATTTTGGTTGATAGAGCGATTTTGAATATAAATATATGTTCTCAAATTTTAAACCATTCGGACTTTCAATGAGACTAAGCATAACATTAGTCTTCCCACAATTAGATGGACCAACAATTAGAGCCCTAATGCTGTTCGGTAATAAACTACTATGACGTAGTTTTGTGTTTGCATCAGTAGAAAAGTCCATGTTTCTCACGGAAATGTTTTTGTCTTGTTTTATTAAACGCATTTTGGTAACTAATAATTTTTTTTGTTTGTCAAAGTATATATAAGATGTTACACATTAATATTTTATTCATTTCAAAAAAAGTTATGAGAGGACAAGGTATATTAAATAATTTAATAGACGTTTTACCAATAGAGCTTCATATACCAGGATATCAATTTTGTGGACCAGGAACAAAACTAAAAAAACGTTTAGCTAGAGGAGATAAAGGTATTAATCCATTAGATTCTGCTTGTAGAGAACATGATATAGCTTATTCGCAAAGTAATGATTCAACAGAACGCAATCAAGCTGACAAAATTTTAACTGAAAGAGCTTGGGAAAGAGTTTTAGCAAAAGATAGTAGTATTGGTGAAAAGACAAGTGCATATATAGTGACCAATGCAATGAAGACAAAAACAAAACTTGGTATGGGACTCCAAAACAAAAAACAGTTCTGTAATAAAAAACTGTTTTTGAAAACTATTAAAACTGCTACCAATATGTTGAAGAAAGAGAAACCTCAGGATATACAAGATGCTATTAAAATTGCTCAAAAAGTTATTAGTAAATCATTTAAAGGAAATAAACATAATGTCATTGTTCCACGGATTATAAAACTTCCCAAAACTGGAGGATTCTTACCACTTATTCCAATTTTAACTGCACTTGGAGCACTAGGCAGTATAACTTCGGGAGCTACATCAATTGCAAAAGCTGTTACCTCTGCTAAAAATGCTAAGAAAAAAATAGATGAATCTACACGTCACAATAAAGCAATGGAATCTATTGCCATGGGAAAAGGACTATATCTTAAACCATACAAGAGAGGTTATGGTATAATTTGTAAAAATTCAAAAAACTATTAAATATGCTACCCAACAGACCACTTACAGATGCAGATATCATGAAGTTTGCTAATAGAAATATTCCTAACTTTAGAGGCGTATTTATGCGAGATATGCTTCCAAAACAATCTAAACAATCTGAGTGTGGAATAGTTAATTTGGATTCTTCAACTGGTAGTGGCACTCATTGGGTAGCATATTATAAAAACAATAATGATTTGGAATATTTTGATAGTTTTGGAAATTTACAACCACCGTTGGAAATCATAAAATATTTGGGAAAAAACATCAAATACAATCATAAGCGAAAACAACAATATAATACATTTAATTGTGGACACTTGTGTCTAGAATTTCTATATAAAAAAAAAAAAATAAATAAATAAATACAAACAAAACTCTTTTAAAAAATGCTTTTTATTTAATTTTCATATGGTATAAAAGTATTTTGATAATAAATAATATTTTTTTATTAAGTCTTCAATCATTTTCTTTTGCTTTTCAAAGTTTATTTCATATCGTTCAGGAATCAGTTCAACATCTTCTTGTAAGCAACTTATAAATCCACATTTATAATCATCATTTTTTTCACTTTCATCTATTAACTTTAGGAAATGTTTGATTAATTCCAGATGCTCTAAAAAAATATATCCCTCAAAATCCTTTAAAAATTGTATAATAGTTATGCGAGACATCATTTCAAAACAGCTATGCTAATAAGAATAGTAAATTTTAAAATTTGTTCTATCTTTATATAAAAAAAAAAAAAATAAAATAAATTAAAAAACTAACATTTTTTTTTTGTTTTATATATTTTTTATTATTTCTATTATTATAATTATAATTATTATTATTATTATTATTATTTAATGTTTAGCTTTTTTGCTACTTTCCCAGCCAAAGTAGGGTTGTGCGTTGGGGATAAACATCAGATCATCATCATCTGCTTCTAACGAATTTCCATATTCACCAATCTCTTCTAATTCGATGATATAGTTCCCAGTTATTATATCCGTCTTTTTGCTCAACAGAAATTGCTCCTCAGAGGTCCCCTCAATAGCAGCATCTTCCAAAGCGTTATATCTTTTTGGAAGGTATAGCATCCACTCCTCTAACTCCGCTATCACAACATTTCCATATTTGTTGTTGTGACGATACATCCTAATAACCTTATACGGCTTACCAGTTTCAATATCCTTTACGGAGCAGTATGGTTTGCTCCTCAATTTGTTGAAGGCGGCTACAATATCTCTGTTCGTCATTGTGGAGGTCATATTTCTTTTTATTTTCAATTGAATGTTTGACTTCTACTGAATAGTTACTGCTTTAAAACTCAGTATTTATACATATTTGTTTAAAATATTTAGAAAAAATTTATTATAAGTATGTTGTGATATGAGGATTCGTCATCGTCTTTAAATCCAGAAATGTTTTATCATTTTCCAAACAATATGGGGTGTTGTCGTCCTCTATAATTCTATACAAGTATATCTTGTTTTCTACAATCACAACGGAAACTGTGTAAATGTTCTTTCTTTAAAAATTGTGCCGGATGTCTGACTCAATTCTAGACCTAAAACCAAACAATATTGGGGTGTTCTCGCCGTCTACAATTCCAGACAAGTATATCTTATTTTCTACAATCACAGCGGAAACTGTGTAAATAATATTTCTTTAAAACAATCGTGCCGGATGTATGACTCGATTCTAGACCTAAAATTTTAATGATCGAAAAAAACATTTGCTTCATCCTGCATAAAAATGAGAAACTCCAAAAAATGTGAGCGATTCATTTCTATTGACGCATTAAATTTTTTTTTTTTTCAAGACAATGAAAAATAAATTTTCAACATCTTAAAATTAAAAACTATTGCTATCATTTTTCAAAATTATTCTTAAAACTATTATTTCTAAAATAAAGGCCTTATTCATAATCAATTTTTAAATTTATTAAAGATTTATGAAACAGATTCTGTATGAAATATTTAAATTAAAATTATTTTCAACAATCATAACGGAAACAATGCATGTAGCCTTCTTTCTAGAACAAGGCCGGATGTATTCAAATATTAAGAAAACTATACTTTTAGCTTTTATAATTATTCTATCAGCATGAAAATGACGAAAAAGTAGATTTCTATTCCTTTGTTTTTAAAGTTTTTTTGAAAACTATAAATTTCTTAAAACCTATTATTTCTAAGCCAAATTTTAACAATAAAAAACTTTTCTTTTTACAAAAAAATAAAAATAACGGATGTAGATTGTCTGATAAAAACCGACAAAATACTGCATTATTTTTAGAAATCAGAATATATTTATAATTTTTCCTAAAGTACATTTTTGGAACCTAGAAACATTTTTCAAAACACTGAAAAATAAATTTTCTACAATAAAAATTTCTTACCCGTATGAAAACGATGTGAAAGAGGAATCAACGTGGAAAAAAAATGTGCGCGATAAAAATTTTTGTCAAAACAATGAAAAATAATTTTTTAAAAATTTTTCTATAGGCATGAAAATAACAGCAAAGAGGAATCACCGTGGAAAAAAAATGTGTGCGATAAGAATTTTTTAAAACAATGAAAAATTTTGTAAAAATCAAATCCCCATTCATTTTCATCGTAGTTCAAATCCCTATTCATTTTCATCGAGTTCAAACCCCCTTTCGTTTTCATCGTAGTTCAAACCCCCTTTCTTCAACTACTTCAATTTCCGTGCTCTGTTTTTGGCCTCTAAATTTTTAGCAGCGTTCCTGTCAGGAACTTTTTGAGCCTTGTATGTTTTTGTGCCTGAATTGGCTTTAACTTTTCGTACCAAATAGCCCGAGCACTGTTCTAACCGGGCTACTTTCCTACCTTATGTGTTGCGAGCTCTTTTGAAAATGCTTTCTATTTTTTGGCTTTAGAAACATCATGTGGACCATTCCTTCTACCTGAACCAGGTTTTCTAGCAACGGACAAGTTCTCCCGATACTGTTGAATAACATTGGAAACAATTTGACGGCAGACCTTTGATTGTTTGACCAATTTTTTGTAAGACCAAGTTGGGTTTTGTTGAAAATATCTAATAATTTTAGTACGCACTTTTTTCTGGTCACTCATTTTAATCATATTAACAACAAACGAACATAATTGACATTAAACATAATAACTGACATGCTTGACAAAGGTACATAACTTGATTAAAAAAAAAATCAAATAATACTTGTGTTAAAAGTTTTAAAATTTTTTTTTTTTACAGAAGGATTTTTTCAAATATGCCGGGATGATGAATTTGCCCTAACGCTGCTATAATCAGAAATGGAATCAATCGTCAAAGAAATTTCAATGCCAGAAACAAGTAAATCCAGTTGCAGGTTTCCCCATTTATTTTCAACCGGCGCATTAGGTCGCATTTATACAGTCCATCCATGAAACGATGAGTGTTTCTATTTGCGTTGGCTAGTAGTCATCGTTCGTGGCCCAACATTAGTCCAAGATTTTCAAACTATAAATGGAGAATTGTGTGACACGTATATATTGTTACGTTTTAACCTTTTTAAAACGTTGGTTTACTTCCTTTAAATAAACCGGATACTTTTGATTGCAAATAAAAGCTGTTTTAGTAGTTTAAAATTGTAACAACTCTTTATTTATTTAAAATGTACAACAACAACAGTTCAAATAATCTCTCAGTGTCTTTATACACTTTCATCGATTCGCAGAAATTCACACACACTTTACAATGTACAAGACAGTTGAAGTTAACTCTAACAGCTCCTATGATAAACTCAACTCACGACTGCAACCTCTGCCACTATTTATACACACGCCATCTATCGGGAATCTTCTACAATGCTCTCAACGGACAAACTAGAATGTTCGAGTTCTAGAGCTTGTGATGTCAATGTTAGCAACTTAAACATTTAGTGTTGCCATACTTATAAACAATGCTTATAACCGCATGCTATCAACATTGTTCATAAGTAGAAGCTTCTACTAATGGACGTGTTTATAAACATGATGAATGTTGCAGGCAGTCCATACAGACCGTTAAATTCAAATCGCTATTGCACATTCGTAACAATATCATAAACTTCAAGTACTAGTATAGAATGTATGGAATAATTAAAATAAACAGTATGTATCACTTTATGAAAGCATAGATAACAATACTTATCAATATTAAATTGTAATTTGTTGCGATGGGATCATAAAACTAACTATTTTTTACCTACTTATAGCCACGTTTATGTTTCAGTTAATTTTCACATAAAAAACCGATAAGATGATCGTTCTATTTTTATTTGGACCACTATTTAACGGCTTATAGCCACATTTGTGTTTCAGTTCATTTTGATTTTTAATTTTTTCGAAATACTTATTTAAAATTAATAAAAATTCTGAGCTAATTATTGTTATTTGTTACTTATGTTATAATATACCCAGCATATAATTGGCATCAAACCTTTGCCAAACATTTAAAATAATTATTTTCAATTTATATACATATGTACATGCCATGAATTTCAGCCAAATTGTAATATTTGTTACAAGGTTACAGTAATATCGATTTCAAAATATATATAAGTATGTAGAAATATTTATATTTGTGTGTTCAGTTGTAAATGTAAAAATACAGAAATATTATTCATTGTAATGATTTTAAGCTATTGTAATGTTTGCAAAAACAAAAACATTGTAAAAAAGAAACATTAATTCCACTTACATACATATAATATTTATTTTTACATACTGTGTATATAAATATTTGCATATGTACTTGTTAAACAAGAAATGATGTCTTAATTAAAAACAAAACTCTTGTTGTATAAATAACAATAGAGATTTTATTTAAAAAAAATATTTGTAACTGGGTTTCAATGCTTCTGCTAAAATATACTATTGTTGGTTATTATATGTTCGTAATAAGAACAACCAACATTAAGATTGAAAATATACTTATTTTCTTGCAATACATTTCAGGCAGACAATTGCTTTTTTGCTTTTTAATTCGCTTGAAATTCGAACTACAACAAATTTTGGAAAATTGTAATATGTATATAAATGTTGGCAGTATCACATGTGTATCATATCATATGAATTTAACTTAATAACACCAGATTCAAAAAAGCCAATGTGGTTCCATTATTATATTATGCACCATATGTGTATAAGTAATATTGAAAATTAAATATAAAGTATACGCTCCCATTCTATATTAAAGATAGAAATAATTTTTAAAAACCATGTGTACTAAAATGAATTTTTAAAAGTTTAAAGTAGATATTTTGCAGCACAATATTTTTACTTAAATTTCCATTTCGAAGAAAAACAAAAATATCTTTCTGTTTCTTTCAACCATAAAAAAAAACCAAATGCTGGGTATTAAATTCCACACCTGTGCTTACAACATTTAGATATTTTTTTTTTTTTTTTTTTTTTTTTTTTTTTTGTTTCGCCAAAACCACTTTTTGTGTAAATGTATGTTGAAAATGGTAAAAATGAAAACATGAAACCAAAGAATATTCATATTCATGCTCATATTCACGCTCATATTCATATAAAACAATCAAAAACAAACATCACATGTCAGTGTTTTTTTATTCATAATTTTTTTTTTTTTCTTTCACCTGCTTGTTGAGGTGTTTCTTTGTGCTTAACTTGGTTTTCAAACCTTAGATTGTTTAAAAGACCGCTGAAGAAACAGAAGAAAAAAAAACTGTGTTAATCGCATTTATTTTCACATAAATAAACGTACTTGCATGCATACATTTCTTCAAACAGCTATAAATGGTTTCTGTACCCTACTCCATCAAGAGACTTTTAACATCCTGTCTGAAAGACAGCTCTGTCACCATGCAGGTGTTGTGGCAAAAAAATATGCCAGAGGTGTAAAAACATGGTAGTTTTAAAAATAACGTAATAAATTTAGCACCTGGTAAATTTTCTATTAAAAAATGTTACAGAAAAATAGGTATGTCTTTCAATAATGTTACTTAATAAGTCATCATTTACACAATGTATGGTATCTCTTGGTCCACATTTTTCTTATACATATATAAATATACAAAATTATATTTAGTTTTTGTTTCAATTCAAACACATCCATTCAAATGTATGTTAATATGAGCACGTATAGCTCATCATGTTGAACAGTGGGGCTAAAGAGAGCTTAAGTCATAAAAATAGTTTTAAGAATTTATCAGTTCTAAAATATGGTGGGTATATAAAAAAAGAAGAAAATAAATCTGTAACTTCTAAGCGGTTTGACTGAAAGGTTAGTCCGTTGTTATATGTGTTTTTTGAAATCGGAATACAAACGAAGATATTGGATCGTTTTACAAATATAACATACACGAGGTGTCCAACTTTGGGGACCCCTGGCCGCGCTCCTGGTTTTTTCATGAGATCCAAATTCAAAACTTAAACTCGACAACACTTCCTCTTTAAGTATGTGAAACTCAAATCGGACTAACCCTTTAGAAGTTATAGATTTATTTCCCTCTATATTTTTTTATACCACTGTGTTTTACTCTATAGGGACGAAACAATAAATTTCTAAAATCATTGCATGTTTAACTTAAAAATTCTTGATTTTTTTAAATTTTTACAACTCAAATTTATTTAAAGTATTGGTAATTGTTAGATATGACCTTTTCCAATCTTTCTGGCAACATATGTATTCCTAGCCAAAAAAATGGTCTTCTTTTTAGGCCTAAAACAAATCAATCCAATATCAGATACTCTGTTCCAAAGTGAAGCGTATCCCAGAGAGAGCATTCTGCATTGATCGAAATATACTTATAGTAGTCAGACGGGGCAGGTTGTTGGCTCTAAAGTGTTTGAGGCAAAACTTCCTAACCACGTTATTTCAAATACTTTTTTTAAGGTATTACAACATGTGGCCGAGCGTTGTCATGATGGAGTATTACGGCTTCTTGTCTTGCCGAATATTCTGCTCGTTTTTTCAACCAATGCTTGCATCAAACGAATCAGTTGCGCTCGGTGCAGGTTCCCTGTGATTATCTGGTCAGATTTCAACGGTCATAATATAATAGTAACCTTTTTGTTCCACTAAATAGATTTTGTGTCAATTCGGCTGGTTGATTGAGCTTCACGTACGATCTCTTACACTTCGAGTTATCGTAATGGATCCATTTTTCATCCCAAGTAATGATTCAGTGCAAAAATGAGTTTCTTTTGTAGAGGTCAAGCATCATTTTGGACATGCAATCTTTTAAGGTCGCTCAGTTGAATAAATCCTGCTGCTCGCAAACGTTTTTAAATTGCTACTTGGATAGCAACCAATGATTTTGCAAGCTCTTGTTGAGTTTTATAACAATCTTCATGGAGTATTGCCTCCAATTCTTGGTCTTCGAACTTTTTTGTCTGGCCTGGGCTATCTTTGTCATCCGTGTCAAAATCACCACTTCTCAACCGAACCAACCAATGGAACACACTCACAATTAGCTTCGGTAAGCAATCGGTGTGCTTCAATGGCACTTTTTTCAAATTAAAGAAGTAAAGCAAAACTTCCCACATATGACGATTCGTTGGTACAAATCATTAATTAAGTGAGAATAAATGACAGATATGTACGCTTCAAAATTTCATATAAGTTATTAAAAACATAAACAGCATTCCAAAGATACATCATCTATTGTAAATCAACATTATTAAGTCATACACTCAATAACATTTAAGATGAATAATTCTGTATATATAACGAGAAAAGCAGATAAATACTCCTTATAGTCTTAATTTGAAATTCAGTCAATTGACAGTTAAGCCAAAGGATATTTCCATTTTAATAGAAAATATAAGTAAAATCCTACATAGACATTAACAATAATAGGAAATTCTTACTAAATGTTTATTACCTTGTGATCTCCTCATCGTTCCACACTGATGTTTTATTAGTTGTTAACTATGCAATAGGTTATGAATGAGGAACATCTTCAGAAATTGGTAGATATGTTTTTTGAGATATCCTTTGTTCAAAGACGATTTTTTGTTTCAACATCCTCTGTTTAAAGGAAACAATTGTTAAAGAAAATATGTTGAAATATTGAAATAATATGACACCAGCTTTGAAAAACTTGGTTAAGCGGCGAAAATAATATATGCAATTGAAATTGAGAGATTTAATAACGTTCTTTTATAAAATTTTAACATTGAACCTCGATAAAAGATAAACCAAAGGAAATTTTACAATTTTAGAAGATTTTCTGTGTAGCATTCATGAGTGCCATTTTGGGCATTAAAGCCTCCAAGAAACGTACATAATTTTCACTCGATGTATTGGTAGTTTGTAAAAGTTTAAATGTATGGGGCTAAAATATGCCACTTGATTCGAAATCATTATTATTGTGGTTATTATTATTGTTGCGTAATAATTTCTGATATCTAGTCTCTGCATGTATGCCTATGTCTTCTTCCTCCTCGGTTGGATCCTCCTCTTCCTCGTCATCATCTTCGGCCTCGTCTTCCTCAGCAGCTTCTACATCTTTAATACCGCCTCGACCTTCTTTTTTATCACGGCCCTCCATCATGGGTTTTACCATGAAGGAGAGTTCTTTGTGCAAATAATAGTTAAGCGAGCTAAGACTATCAGAATATTACGCCAACGTTCTTTGCAAGAGGCCAATGAAACAATAGTAAAATAAGGAATAAAATTCATTATAAAAGAATAAAGAAAAAGGAATCATTTGAATATCTTATATTGCTTAATAAGACTGTTACCAAAATATGTCTCGCTTTTGGAAAGGCTTTATAGATTCTTAATCTAGAAGTTATTCCGAAAATCTGCAAGAAAAAAGCTCTACAAGTGGGTGAAATCAAACTCTTTACTCTATATGTGCAGCATAAGAGAGAGGAGGGATTCAAAAGTGCTAGTTTTTTTTAATAAGGTAAGTTCTATAAGACAGATATAGACAGATCACCGTAAATTTGTAGTTTTAAAGATCATATTTCAAAAGACTGCGTTGCTGCGCCAAACTGAATGCTGTGCAAATAAATTGAATCTAAAATAGTATTTCATTCTGATACCAATATATTCCTATAACAGGCAAGTGTTTAGAGAGGTTGATACAAGGCATTTCTAAATGCTGTAGAGGAAGCCGCAGGAATTTCGCAGATGCCATTTGGCTTCAGGAAAACGATTTCAATGTCTAGTAAGTAGTTAAATTCATGGCAAATTTAGTGCAAGAAAATACTGTACGGTAATTACAATGGACTTCAAGACTGTTACCAAAACTAAAAGATTCCGATTAGCTAATGAAAACAGTGAGGACTACTTTTCTAAGAGAACCCAGTGATAACAGACAATGGCATTGAGACCCAAAATATTACAACAACTCATCCGTAAGGATCTGTGTTCCGCAAGGATGGTGGAGTACTCAGGTTTATAGCACCGTTACCTGAAGAATTACAGCTCTATGTAAAAGGTTTTTATAATCATTACACAGAAAAAATTATTATAAATTATTTTTTGGTTAAAATTTGTATTGGTTATGATTTTGGTTTTAATCATAAATTTAATTCTATTAATTATTTGTTTTAATTAAATAGGATTATTTTATAAAAAAACATATCAAAGTAAAGCAATATTATGTCAGTTGAAAAAGAAAAATTAAATAATAAATACATATTTTCGTCAATATATTTTTTTTTTCAAAAATTTTTATTAAGACTCATGTTAAAGAATATGAACTTTCCATCTGGTGTAGATTCCATTCATATATATTGTGAGAGGCAAGTGACATTCTTTGAGGTAAGTAATGTATGATGTAGAAATTGAATAACCCGAAACAGATTTATAAATTCCAACTACATACAAGTCTTTCTTAAGACATGTTCGACTCATTTTACAAAAGGAGAATGCCAAAACACCAGATCCAAAACTTATGATGCTGGTTTTTGCTATGTGAGGTGATTTTTGTGAAGCCCATTCAATTTTACAGAACAAGCCAAGAGTGAGAAAGCTGCAGAACCTAGATCATAAAAAGGAAAAGGTAATTGGAAATGGCAGTTTACTACGTACTTAAAAACAAGTTGACAATTATTTTTTGCAGCCGGATGCTTCATACGAAGAATTCTTAGGAGGAGGAAAAAGACACTTCAAGTGGCAATCGTAAATGTAGAGGTCGCGAAATGGAGGGAGGCGCTTTGGCAAAGTACCATCATTAAAATAAAATAAAATAAAGTTCACCAAACCTATTCATGGCAGTTCGGATGAATATCAGGATGCTTCTAGTCCGTGAGGAACGAGGTTCCGATTTAGGATTTAAAAAAATGCTACAAAAGACGAGCAGCTCTTCAACTAGTGCAGCTGACGGTCAAACTGTAACTAACGACGATGGTTCTCCTGCTCTTAGAAGAAGACTAAAGTTAAAATTGTATGTAATGTACGTAATGTAAATTTAATTTATTCTTTTAAATGTATATGTTTTGTTATATGAAAAGTAAATATAATACTAAAATACAATTTAGAAATTGCAATCAATTACAGAATTGTGTTAATTAATATTTTAGTAGATTAAATGCAAAATTTCAATTACAAACTTAATTGATTAAATTAAAAATTTAATTGAAATTTGTTAAGGAATTCAATTAAAATTTTTAATTTCAATTTAATTAATAGTATTATTTTGATGATTGGAGAAAAACCAAATATTTTTTAATTAATATAATCAATTTCGTAATTGAAACTCATTTTTATTTTTTTCTGTGTAAGACATGCCTGGAATCTTTGAAATTAAACTGACAGAATACAAAACAGAGAAGAGCTTTACAAGTAGTAAGAGTACAAAAGAGATCCATAAAATTCAACTAGGAAGAAGCGATATTATCTACAAAGAAACTTTAAAATTCTAGAATGTTTTAAAATAAGCTAAACCAAGACTATAATAAAAGCCACGATTGAAGCTAAACTAAGACTATATAAAGAGCCACGATTGAAGCTGAACTACTACCTGCGTTTACATACCGGGGATGAAAGTCTTAAGACCGATCTATGAGCTTTAAAATCCGCCTTGTATACACAATCGGTGTGAGATCTGGACGCTACGGTATAGCCCAAAACCAAATGTCGGTTCAAATCATATCAGCAATGGATCAAGTTGTATCACAGAAAACACTTGTACAGACCGCCCCTACTTTCCCACACCCATCAAACCCAAAGCAAAAATCTGCGCTAGTTGTGGGAAAGGTTTAGCCGCCAAATACGGTCTCGTGCAGCACAATTACTTCTTAAATTGTGATAATTAATATTCAGTCGATTTTATGTAAATTCAAATTATCATTTTAATTGATTTAATAACATATTTAATTGAAATTTGTAAAATAATTCAATTACTATATTTAATACTGTTTTAATTGGATTTCTTTTCAATTAAACTTTTCAATTTAATTAATATTATCATGCACACTTTCAATTGAGGAATTTTTTAATTGAAACCTTATTTTATTTTATTTTATTTTCTGTGTATAACCTATTAAATTATTTATAATTTCCCTTAATTCTATACACTTTTGTTTCACTGTGTTTGCTAACGAACAGGTACATATGAATATGTATGAGCATTGTTGGCCCCTACTCATAACACAAGTGGGGAATGAATATGTTTGTAAAAACAGGTGCGTTTAACTTATTTTCCTTTTTCTTTTTTGGCACAACAATTGTTAAGTTAAGTAATTGTTTTTTTTTTCTCGCTTTTTTTATACATTTTTATCATTGTGTATTTTTGGCTCTAGTATTCAGTTTTAATAATAGTCAAATGTTTTCTGTATATAAACCTCAAAGCAAAAACTGCATGGTTTAGAGAAACAATTGCATAACCACAAAAACAAAATATGTAAAAAAAAGTATAATCAGAGAAGAACGAATATATAGTACCCTATATGTGCGAAATATAGCTGATATTTGGAATAAAGAGAAGAAGTTATTAAATACATATTAATTCTATTGTTTAGTCAATGAATCAGTAAATAAAGAAATAAAACTGATTTCTATCAAATTTGGATAAACAATGGATCATCCATCTATTACTGGTTCAACATCGCCCAGCTCAAAAATCAAAAGGTAGAGACATAGAGTTTGAACCATAGCTTCCCCTATCCCTATCTAGACCCACTTAAAAGAGTTTTTTGAAAATTCGAAGGTATGGGGGTGAAAATGGGCAGATTCGGTAGTCATGTATATTCTAAACTAATAGAGATACAAACAAAATTTGAAATGCACCTTAATCTACATAAAAAATAAGGAGCTATCTTTTTGGTAATTTTTTTGAAATTTAAACATTTTAGGAGAGAAAACAGGTAAAAACTATATTTTGGTACTTGTATGGCACCTTATGTATCTTTTAAACCGCTAAACATATAAATAACTTTTGAATCGATTCATTCAAAAATACCAAATACATATTTCGTAGTTTTTCGAAATTCGAAACCTTTGGGGGGGCGAAGGAGTAGATTTGGTTCAAATTCGGGTATACAGTTTGGTACTTTTTTAAAACATATTTTTTTATGAGCACATGAACACAGATTTGAGTCATTTGAGACATATGTATCTTTGTCTCCAAAATGCTTGTCAAAATTGTGTACTTTAAAATTTCAGACTTGACGGCTTTTTAAGAGGGAAAAGGAAAATTGGTACTTATTCTTCTAATAGTACTTTTAAATATGTTAACTTACTAATATACATAATATACTTACTAATATACAATAACGGAATGTGTAAGTTGGATTCGAATAAATATGCACACAGAAAACAGATCGGTTGGAAAACGTTTGCAATAATGAAAATTTAATTAACACAATTAAATTTGCATTGTAGTATTCGAAAATGTATAAATTCAATAGATTTTCTTTATTCACAAGTGTAAAATGATTATTGTAATCAAATTGAGGTTTTTACAATCGTATAAATAGTTAACATCATCAATTTATGTGTGGTTAAAATAAAATGAATAAACTCGGCAGTTACAACCGAATTGTATTCACATTTCATGACTAAATATTAGTAGTTGCAATCAAATGTCTCTACAATTTACAAATTAACTTTGCCTTCAGCTATGGTAACTAATAATTCGGTCATTGAAGCCAAACGAAGCAAATTCGGTGATTCCAACCTACAAAAGATTATGTTGATCATAAACATTTAAATTAGTTTGACATTTTTTAAAAAATAAAAATAATAAAACAAGAAGAACTTAAACAAATAGTATATTTTACACACATTGGAAATAAATGTGAATTTTTAATGAATAAACTAAACGGACGATGGCCATGTTTGATCTTCTGTATTACAGAAGGTAGGTAAACTATTCATAAGATTATTTATGGAAATACAAATGCTTATGGTTTCATTGTATCTTTAAACAGAAGACTTTCTAAAAACAAAACAAAATTTACCAAATTTTCTTAGGTAATCAGCAGACATGGCCTAGGACATATTAAACCGTATAGTTTCCTGTAAATAATACCAAAAATTTAAATGTTCAACAAACTCTCATTTTCATGTTTGATGTAATGGTCAATATCAGAATCCCAAGTGCTTCTGAATGTCTTAATATCTGATTTTTGGAGGTTTGACTTGTTCCAAGGTGGCAAAAGATCGCAATAACGGTAAGAAATGCATGACTTACAAAATAGTTAAATATTTATTCCCAATCAACCACTTATTTAAGGGTTTTATTATTTTGTAAATTCTTTTAAGATTATTATCAACTGAGACCTTCATGAATATCTATATCGGTCAATATTTTACATCAATGTTGTTAATTGAATAACAGTACCCCAGAAGCTCCTTTCAGAAACATCAAGTCCATTATTTTGTGGATTTTTGAATAATGGTCAGAATCATTGAAGTATACCAAGGTTTGTCCAAATCATTAAGAATGGGAACGTGTTTTCGAGTCGTTCGTATAATAATGTATATATTGATCTGTATATGTATTTAATATGAATTTATAATTGCAATGTATTGTAATAAATCATAAATATCTCAAAATAAAAAAAATATTTTTTCATTGGGCATTTCTAATGTACCTATACATATTTTTCTGATTATACCAACCGAATTATTTTTTTCTAACAGTTGCGTATACCATATTTACAGTAGTCGGAATCGAATTGTGAGATAGTACACGCAACCGACAAAATTCGATTGGGGACAAATTCGGTTGTGAACACAAATCTGTTTTCTCTGTGTGGCGTCAACAGGGGTTAACATATTTACTGACAGCCAGAAGGCAATTAGGGCGATATCAGATGATAAGGCTAAATCTAAGATTGCAAGAGAGCTTTGACCAAATACTTTCCAAGAGGTAAGCTTTGCATCATAGGCCATACGGGAATAATCGGTAACGAAAGAGCGAATGCACTTGCTTTTAAGGGAAGGGAACTCGAGGTTGTTAACCTGACGAGCGCAAAACCATTCGACGCAACGAATTAAAAATATGGGCGAGTGAATCCCATAAGACCGCTTGGAATAATGAAACGGTGGGTAGAACCACAATGATCCTATGGGGTAACCCAAACGAGAGCAGGACGAGAAGCCTCCTTAAAATGAGCAAGTCCGAGGTTAATATGATGGTACGTATTCTAAGTGGACACACAGGATTACGGGCACAACTACATAAAATTGGACTTGCAAATTCAGACGAATGTAGAGCATGTGGAGAGGACAGTGAAACACTTGAGCACTTTCTTTGTCATTGCCAGGCTTTCGTCGAAATTAGATCCAAATATCTTGGATGAGATATTACTTAAACCGGATATAACATCCCTCACGAACACTGATTGGAAAATTCTTAGAAATTACGTCCAGGAAACTAAGTTTCTTAACATCAGACGATAATACCTTCATAGATCACTATGTTACCAAAAGAAAAAAACAAGGATAGGTAGCTTAATGGTATTATGGTACCAAAAAAAGATAAATGGTACGTTTTCATTCTTAAAATGGTACTTTTTTAATTTTCTTTTATAATGAACCTAGAATCAGATAATGAAATACACATGATCCTGCTTGAGTTATAATCTACAATAAAAGGACTTACAGGTACCATTTTTCATGTTAATAGTACTTTTTGAATATTTTATATTAATTAACATAGAAACATGAAAATAAGCATACATGATTCTGAGTAAATGATAGTTAAGAAGAAATAATTAATGGTACTATTTTTTAATGGCAATGGTACTTTTTAAATACTTTATAATAATGGACTTAAAATCATGAGATTAGACACACAAGATCCTGAATGAGTTAGAATCCATAAGAGTTAGTGGTATCCTGTATAGAATAAAGGTAAAAGAATTTACGATTACATCAATTATCGTAATTGCAGTCATTTCGGAAACGATAGCTTAGCGATGAAACTAATCGAGTTGAAAGAAAATTGTAGGGCAACGGTAGCTTAGGGGTGACGACAGCCAACCTTGGTTTATAGTTATTTTTTTAGTATTAGTTGGATTCACTATTCCACATTGCTTTTCGGTGATTTAACAAATATTTATATTTATGACATCAACATCAAATGTAACCGCCGCTATTCTTAAGTGACTTAATAATAAGTAATGTATGATTTTGATCCTTATCTTTTTAACAAGGATACCTTAATGTTCGTAGTGGTTTGAAAACAAATCGAATTATACGCAGAATAATATCATTACAATATCGAGGTGACAGATTTGTCTGAGCTTGAAAATTTTTCGAGCAGCAATCATAGATGGAAAATGGATCGATTACGATAATCCGAAGCTTAAGATATCGTAGGTTAAGTGCCCTGGAGACGATCAAATAAACTCATCAATCAGTGCATATATGTGAGTGTCGTATGCTTGAAGCTTTAAAGGAGACGTACAAATAAATGCGTCAATCATCATTTGTATTTGGACGCACTTTTCCATTATTACCAAAAATCTCGAAGAAACTGAAGTTTTTTTTTTTTATTAATCAGAGACGTGCATCTGTGCACTTCATGTGACGGTAAACACAAGGCAAATAAAATTTGATTGTCAGTCACAACAGGAGACAGGGCACTTTAATCAAATAGACACAAAAGCCAAATATTCATGGCAACAACTGATTCGTTTGAAGCTAGCATTGCCCGAAAAACGACAAGAATATGTGGCCAGACATAAAACGTAACATTCCATCATGACAATGCTCGGCCAAATGTTGCATTATCAGTTAAAAACTATTTAGTTAGAAGTGGTTGCGAAGTTTTACCTCACCCCCTTTACAGTCCAGACCTTGCCCCATCCGACTGCTATTTGTTTCGATCGATGCAGTACGCTCTCTCCGGGATGCGCTACAATTTAGAACAGAATATCCGAAATTAGCTTGATTCGTTGTTGGCCTTAAGAAATGCGCAGTTCTTTTGTAACCAGAAATATGGAGAAAGGTAAAATGGTCAATGGCCAATACTCCGAATAAATTTATATTGTTCAAATGAGTCAAAATAAATGCTACAAATTTAAAAAAAAATCCCGCATTTTTATACCCTACACCACTATAGTGGGGAGGGTATAATGGATTTGTGCAGATGTTTGTAACGCCCAAAGACTCAGAATCACTTTCTGAGTCGATTAAACGATGTCCGTCCGTCCGTCCGTACGTACATCTGGCTGGCTGGCTGGTTTTCCATGTAAACCTTGTGCGCAGAGTACAGGTCGCAATTTTGAAGATATTTCGATAAAATTTAGTACATATCATATTTTCTGCCCAAGGACCAAGCCTATTGAAATTGGCTGAAATCGGTCCATTATTTCACCTAGCCCCCATACAAATGTCCTCCCGAAATTGGACTTTATCGGTCATAAATGTTTAATTTATATAGGTATCTACACACATTTTTCTCCAAATAAGTTTTATATATACCGAATTTATGTCACCAAATTTTGTTATGATCGGTCCACAATTAGTCATAGCTCCCATATAAGACCTGCTTCCGATAATCACTTTAACGTGTATAAATCTCCTTAAAATGTTGGTATACACATAAAATTCAACATAACTTTCATATAGGCATTAATCACATGACCAAATTTCATGGTTATCGGTCCATAATTTTTTATAGCTCCCATATAAGGCCCACTTCCGTAAATCACTCACGAATATAAATTATTGAAATTTTGAAAGAATAATGATTTTGCTCATTTACTTAGTGTAGGGTATTATAAGGTCGGGCTTGACTGAGCATACTTTCTTACTTGTTAATATTATATTATTATGATATACATATTTGTATCTAGTATTACTGCTTTGTATTAATTGTTTCAAAATGGCTTTTGATACTACTGTGAATACAACAAATAGTTATTGCTGATATTTAACTTATGTATCCATTATATATCCAAAAGTAGGTTGGATAAAAATATTTGAAAAACTTTCTTAAGACTTACTACTATATAGCAAGGTGAAACTTATCACTGATATTTCAAATTGAGTGAACCAATGATAAATGCTTTTATATCAAATGCAAAACAATCGGTGCCTGTATTTGACTATGGCGATTTTTTCTAAAAATTTTATTATATTAATATGAAAACTCTTTTCAAAAATTTACAGAAAATTCTTATAATAAATATAAGAATCACTTCTCTAGCATTATTTTATTAATTTAATCATTAGAGGGTTTTTGCAAATATCTGTAATTTTACATTGTTTTTCTCTAAACTTTAAACTGATCATTAATTGTAAACTTATATAATAGTGATGCGATCTTTTACATATGTATATGCCAATTCTATGCCATAAATAACATTTTGTGTAGGGTATGACCAAAGCAGAAAAAAACCTCAAAATGATGGCAGAAAAATGTTTAATTCATCCAGTTATAAATGTCGTAATAAAAATTTATTACGACTTCCGTTAAAAAAAAAAAAAAAAACACAACAACAAACAAACAGATATTCCTACGCGAAAGACACAAAAACACGATGAGGAACATGAACAGTTTTTGTGGAAACTTAAACGTTTAATGATGGAGAACAAAAAAAATAACGAAGCAGCATTGTCTCTTTTAATGTTTTATTTGTATTTGTTTTTATTTCTATATGAGTTCGCTTAAGATTTACAATTAATTGTACGTCTTTGTGTATGTGTGTTTGCTGGAAATAAATAAAACTAATGTCTGGTTGTGTTCAGGCAGTTGGATGATAACATTTATTTCCGTATTCCAAAATGCACTCCCTTCTCCGTTTCCTATTGTTTTCACTGTTCCTATTAAACTCATTACGAGGTTAATGAACTAAAGTTGTGTTTAACTTGTGATTTAATTTAAACGTATGCTATTTTATTCTTATTTGAAGCTGCTGTTTGTTAAGATTTATGCAACAGAAAATAAAAATAAAAGCAAACGCATGTATATGTATAATAATAAATAAGGGTACTCATTTAAATTATACGAGCTGAAGCTGTTTCATACATTTTTAGTACATTGTAAGTGCTAATGTACTACAAAATGACCTGCTCTACAAAGTTGAAATTTTAAATTAAATGCTTTTATATAAAGAAAATGTAAAATTGTTAATAACTAAGCTAATCTGAAAACATTTATTTAATCTTTAGAATTTTTATTATTTTTTCAAACTGTAATTGGGGACAACAAATTTATAGGTTTGTTATGCATTAGGGTGCCTTTATTTTACACTTATTATACCCAACACTAAAAAAATGGGGGGGGGGTGTTATCCCGTTTGTAACACATTGAAATATTCTTCATAGACCCACAAAAGTATAAAATTCTAAGACAACTTATGTAAGTCCGTCCTTCTGAGAGGACTTCAGAGAAGGACATGTTTATATTTTTCCAAAAATATTCCTTGTTGATCAGAAATGTTTGGTATTCAAAACGGGAACAAGAGTTATAGACTAAAATGTGAGACAACCTCCAAATTTGTATAGCTCCCTTATAAAAGAACTTCGGGAAATCACACACAAAAAAAAATTATTGAAATATTAAAAGCTAAATATTTTAGCACTGAGTAAATTAGTGTAGGGTATTTCATGGTCTTATTTGACCGACTATACTGTCTTACTTATTTTAAATTGTAGGAAATAAAACATCCATAAACCCTGCTGTTAAAATGTCTATGTTAAAACGAACAAAACTACTTTCTATTTAGTACTAAGCTGGACATCAAATCTATTTGAATTTGTTCTACATGTTTTTTATTTAATTTATATTTAAATCCAGTTAAAACTTAAAATGTAAAAAAAATGCTATATTGTATTTTTTTACAAAACATGTTTTAGCATACTCGATCATGGTGAAACAGCACAAGCCATAGACTATTAAAAATAGCATGCTGTTAGAAGAAACTGTTGGCGTTAAATCGAAAATAATGCACCCTACAATCATCATTTAAATCCACAATTAATTGGTAGTCTTATGTCTGTAGAGTGATATAATGGTTAATATTAATATATGTCCATTATGACTGTGAAACTTCAATTAGTGATGGTTAGAAGTCTTTAATTACTAAGTAGTCGCAATTTATTATACGTTGAAAATATACCCTCTTAATTAAGTGCTTAAAAATGTATGATATAGCATGTTAGAACTATTCACATCATCCATATGGATTTACTCTTAGTTCTGTATACATGTGCGGACTAGTGGGCATGTTACAATTTAATCCATCAATCAATCACATAGATGGTTTTTTCTATAAAAACTAGTATTTTTCATTTATTTTCAAATAAAATTTAGTTTAATTTTATTTTTCGCACTTTTATGGAAGGGAATTAAAAAATTCCTGCTAAACAAAATTGAGTGTAAATTTCGTTCTTTAATAAAACCATGTAGAATTAGTAACTTGTTGTGAACATTTAACAATGTTCAATTTTTTATTTTATTGGTGGAAACTGTAACATACTTACGTACAGGACATCTAATGTAAAATACTCTATTTCCAACATAGTAATAGTGCTACATAGTGAACAAATGCAAACAAAAGTATTTCAAAAATAAGAACAAAATATTGTAAAATAGAATGAAACGCGATTAACAATGAAAAGCTTACACTCACACACAACTTTTCCAATTGAAAATCAAAATATCACAAAAGCCATTCGAGTTGAATCTTATGTGTTCATGGTAAGTTTAAAAAGTATTGAAAATATTAACTTTTTTTCGGAGATCTCAAATTTAAATTTAGAGTATGCCAACCTTGGTTTCGAACAGACAGACATACAGACTTTCTCACGAAGGTGAGAAATTAGAGATCAGCAATGAGTAGTGAAAAAGTGAGTAGAGTTGAATCGCGACTCAAAATTTCGTGTGCTTATACGCACTCATATTTATTACAATTTTGTCGAGACTCATATCCACTCGTAAAGTTTAAGGTAATCATCATACTCATACTTCACAACATTTATGACGTTATTGATTTCGACTCTACCATACTCAATTTGTATATACGATGCATAATAAGTATGATTCGAATACGAACATTCAAATACTCATTATGAGGTTCTGTGTGATTATGAGGTTGTGTATTGCCGGAAAAACAAAAAAAAAAACATGCATGAGTCGAATGAGTTGAGTATCATTTTACTAAAATTATAAATCAGGCTGTGGTTATTTATAAATCAAATAGATTTGAGTTCCTATGAGTATGATGTCGACGTCGGATTTATATTTAATGCCACGCATAATTTGTATGCAGCATACTGAAATAACGCAGCGGCAACGCTTTGCAATTGGAAAATCCGATTTTGACAGCGCGTTTAATAGTGAAGTTAGTTGCAAAACACAATAAGTGTTAACACATACATACAAAAGAAGAAACAAATATGCTAGAAACTCATTTTTTAAACTTTAAAATTTTAGTTTACAAATCACAAAACAAAAATCAGAAACACCAATACTGCAATGTATTTTATTGTTTAAATAATCCAGGTTGTTATATTTATTTTTTTGATAACCTTGTTTTTATTGTTTGACGTAGCGTTGCCGCTTTTATTTAGGTATGACATTTCAGCGTTAAAGCTAAACGAAAAAAACCGTTCCGCCTTACGCTTTTATTTAGGTAGGCCTGTTATAAATCAATGTTATTGTGAGTATAAGTACGTCAGAGTAGTATAATTCCAATGATGGCTACTCATTTATACTTATAATTTCACGAGTGCTTATGAATGGCAAAAAAGTGATTCATTGCTGATCTCTGGTTTGTTTCATAGAAAAACTTTTTTAAAATATTATTTTAGATGGAAAAGTCTATAATTTTATCGCTAATATTTCTACCTTTAAAATCGTTTTGCTTTGTTGATAGAAAAATATAAAAAATTTCACTACGAACAATTTGTTTGGTCATGATGCTTTTATGGGTCAAAATTTCCCGGGAGTCAATTGAAGGTGGATTTTCATTTCTAGAAATAGGAAGGATGGTAAACGTTATAATAAAAAACAAATTTCACTGAACTCAACTCAACTGAACTCTGTAACTTTTTTTCTATTGAAAACTTAAAATTAAAAAAAAAAAAAAGTAAGAAAGTATGGTCGGTCAAGCCCGACCTTATAATACCCTACACTAAGTAAATGAGCAAAAACATTTTTCTTTCAAAATTTCAATAATTTATGTTTGTGAGCGATTTTCGGAAGTGGGCCTTATATGGAGCTATGACAAATTATGGACCGATCACCACGAAATTTGGTCACGTGATTAATGTTTATATGAAAGTTATTTATTTACATGGACAGCCAGCCAGCCAGACGGACGGACGGACATCGTTTAATCGACTCAGAAAGTGATTCTGAGTCGATCGGTATACTTTAAGGTGGGTGTTAGACTAATATTTTTGGGCGTTACAAACATCTGCACAAATCCATTATACCCTCCCCACTATGGTAGTGTAGGGTATAAAAATCTTACCAAAAATGGATATCTTGAATTTCACTGCCAAACAAATTTAGCAGACTTTATTTTAAAATGCAATGAAACTCGTATTTAGTAAAAATTTTATACATAAGCGGTATTCACAATATAGAGTACTTGGCCTAGTAAAAAAGCAGAATAGCTATTTATTGACAAACATTTCAATTTCTAATGTATTTTGTTTTTAGTTTTTTTGATATTGTGCTCTTTTACTACATTACCAGGCCAAGTACTCTACATTGTGAATACCGCTATAGTATAATATTCAAAAAGTATTTTAAAAAAATATTAAAACACAACAAAATTCAACGTATTCAAACATTGATTATTTTTAGCAAGAACTGTTAAAAATGTTTAATATTAATAAAAAATCTTGCTCTCTAATACCGTTATATTGTTGTTGTTTTCAGTATTTATTTTAAAACTTGTTTTTGTAAATACCGGTGTTGTTGTTGTTTATTGTATTCAATATATATTTTTTTTTTTAATTCCATATTTCTATGACAAGAGGTTCTAATTACTGAAATGACCCGAGCCGAGGGCTGTCAACTCCAGCAACATCTGTCGAATTTTCGCCTTTGGAGAAACATATTTCAGCACTAGTCCATTCCCGAGCCTAATTGTCCTCCTCAATTTGCTCAATTAAGGTGCAACTCTTGTCTGTGCTGGTACCATCTCAGGAACTGCTAGACAAACCTAACGTTCACTGAAAAGACCACACCAGAAGCAGCACCACAATACCACTCAGTATAGAGCTATTTCTCTTACTAGACGGTGACATGCATCTCCGCTTTGGCACTCTGATCTAGGTGGAGACTAGAGCAATGAGCCATTGACAGAAAAAACTGACGAATTCTAGCCCCTGAGTAACTATGCCCTACACGGATAAGTATAACTGCGCTAGCACAGCACACATCACGACATCGAGTTCTAGTTTGATCGAGCTAACGGGGTAAATGAGGACAAACGTAAAAAATGGTTAGATCATTTGAAGAACTGTATTTCAACCAGGAGTAGGCAAGTTGTTCTTCCTCAGATGTCCTCAGAAGAGTCATCCTAGATTCAATATCGAACAGCTGAAGTTGCCGCTGAGACATATCAATAAGGACCTTATGTGCCAAATATATTGGATCGAAATTTTTATACTGTACACTTAAACAGGGTTCATAGAGACGGCATCAATATCGCGCTTATAGTATTCAGCATATCACACTTGGGCTTTTTCAAAAACTTAAATTTGTATTGTACTATTATTCCTTAAATTTGCAGTTAGTTTTTTTGAATCCATCAACATAATATACATTTTTATTCTTTTATTTTTTAGTAAAAAATGTTTACTAATAAGTAACAGAAAAATCCAGTTTTGTATTTATGTGGACTGCTAGTCATGCTCTGTGATATTTTTAAAATTGCAAATGCAATTGCACATGAAAATTCTTATTTAAGCAAAATATTCAGTACAATAATTACAGTAGGAGCAATTCGTTCATTAAACTATGATAAAAAAAAAAGTATACTAATCCCTCATTTGAACAACACAAACATAAAATACTTTAAGCAAAAATGGCTTAAACCCGTAATCTTCTGCAGCCGTACAATTACTTACTGGTGTTTGAATAAAAATTAAACTTGCATAAAATGAATACATCAATATTGTGTTTAAAAGTCCATAACCAATATACAGACATCAATAAGCACATTTATTCGTACCAATATTCTACGTAAGTACACTTTTTTACTATAAACATTTTAAGCAACAGAAACAAGAACAATAAAACCAACTTGTCTGGCATGTCACATGATAAATGAAAATGTCCTAGTAAAATGAAAACAAAACAGATGAAAAAAAAATTGAGAAGGTTTAAGAAAAGTATGGATATTTTGTCAAGAAGCACAAATTGTCAGTTGCCCATCCATATTGTAAAAATAAAAACTTAAAATAAACATTGGTTTTACATAAAATAACAGCCATGTGTTTTCTACTTGTACTAACAGGTTGGGGTAAACGTTCTATATTAAAAATATTTAAGGAATAAGAACAATAACATAAGTGTGTAGTAACTTGATGAAATATATTTAATACAAGAAGAATTTTTAAAAACATTTTTAGATAAAATTTGACGAATAAAAATTAATCGGATACTAAACAACGAATAATCGTCAAAATTTTAATTTAAATGCAACAAAATCTGTCGAATTTAAAAAAAAATGTCAAACAATGAAAAACTCTTCTTATCCAGTAAAAAAAGAAAATGCTTGTATTAACAACGAGTAATCGCTTTAAAAACTTAAAACCTGCTCTAAATTACCGCTATAATGAAAAATAGTTAATGCAAGAAGAATTTAAAAAAAAATTTGATAAAATTTTTCAAATAAAAATGAATCGAATACAAGACAACGAATAATCGTTAAAATTTTTTTTTATAAACTACAAAATATGTCGCAAGAAAAGAAATAATGCCAAAAATTATATCAAAAAACATTTTTGTACCGAATAAAATATTATTCGAATATTTTTAAACGATTAATCGGTAGAATAAGAACTGTTTTATTAACATTTTAAAAAAAGTATTTTTAATCAGTAAAATAAAAAAAAATACTTGCCTTCATATGCAATTTAACAACGAATTAAGTTTAGTAATTGAGAACGAATAATCGGAAAATTTTACGAATAGAAATTAATATAATACGAGACAACGAATAATCATTAAATATTATATTAAACAACATTTTTGTAGCGAATATAATATTATTCGAATAATTAAAAAAAAAAAAACAACGATTAATCAGTAGATCATTTAAAAAAAAAAAACTATTTTTAATCAGTAAAATAAGCAAATACTTAAACATTTTAAATTCAGAATATTTCGTCTTAATATCCACCAAATTGAAATCAAAATGAAAAACAGTTAATTGAAGAAGAATTTTGAAAAAGATTTTTAGATAAAATTTGGCAAATAGAAATTAATCGTACACGATACAACGAATAATAGTTCAAATTATAATCTAAATACTAGCAAATCTGTCGCAAATATAAAAATAATGCGAAATATTATATCAAACAAAATTTTATTACGAATAAAATTTTATTCGAATATTTTCATACGAATAATCGGTAGAAGAAGAACTTCTTTATTAAAAAAAATATTTGAATAAGTAAAATAAGTAAAATATTATAATTTTTACATCGAATTAATTATTAATCGAACAATTGAGTACGATTAATCGCTTTAAAATAAGCAAAACCTGCCCCAAGTTACAAATATACTGAAAAAAATAATAATTTTGTATGAAATTTGACGATTACAAATTAATAGAATACGATACAATTAATAATGGTTAACATTTCAATTTAAATCCACAAAAATAATGCGAAATATTATATCAAACAACATTTTTGTAACGATTATTCGAATAATTTCAAGCGATAAACCGGTAGAACAATGCCTTCATATGAAATTTAGCAACGAATTAAATATAAATCAAATAATTTTGAACGAATAATCGGAAAATTTTACGAATAGAAATTAATCGAATACGAGACAACGAATAATCGTTAAAATTTTAATTTTAAATACTATCAAATCTGTCACAAACAAATAATTAATGAAAAATTTTGTAGCAAACAAGATTTTTATAGCAAATAAAATATTATTCGAATTATTTCAAACGATTAATCAGTAAAACAATATTTTTAATCAGTAAAATAAGAAAATATTTGTATAAGATTTAACTTTGCAAGCAAATTAAATATTACTCGAAGAACCAAGAGCGAATAATCAGAAGATTTCGGCTTAGAAACTAATACTGTTCTTCTCTATATTCCAGTTATTGCAATTCGATGTCTTTATAAATACTGGTTATATCGATGGGTTTAGGATTCTGATATATCAGATCCGGAAAGAAGAGTTTGTTTCCTAATTTTTGGTGAATAATTTGTTCCTTATAACGAAAAACCCTTTTATATTTTTTTAACAAGATAACTAATTTACTAAATATGAAAATATGTTAATTAACTTATGATAACATAAAGATAAATTTATACACGTTTACACTAGATGCTTTAAAAAAGTTTAAATTCTTTTTTTTATAAACAACTTTGCATATAAATTAGTTTTGCATAATATTTTTAACAAAAAAAATCTAAATAACTAAAATTTACTCTAATTCACTTTATAAAGTAGAAAATAAAAAAACAGTTTAAAAACTATTTCAACAGGCTGCTTGTGTTTATATAAAAACTTATCAAAGAAACGTTTAAATTTTTTTTAATACTTTAAACAATAATTTAATATATTTTTTATGGCAAATGATTGAAAATATAATGACAAGTTATATTAAAATTTAAAAAAAAATTTTTATGTTGGAGATTTATCAATTTTAGTAAAATCATATTAATGCACTCATGTACAGTCACATACATGTTCAAAAGTGGCCAATCGTAGAAGCCCGCAGGGAGGTGTACTATCACATACAGACAGACAGACAGACAGACAGACAGACAGACAGACAGATAGACAGACAGACAGACAGACAGACAGACAGACAGACAGACAGACAGACAGACAGACAGACAGACAGACAGACAGACAGACAGACAGACAGACAGACAGACAGACAGACAAACAAACAGACAAACAAACAAACAAACAGACAGGAATATATATACTAATATTTCGATATGTTACAAACGGAATGACAAAATCAATATACCAACTCCCCATCTTTTTTGATGCTGGGTATAAAAACATAATTATTGTAATAATCATTACAATTCCAACGAAATAAAATAATTTATATATTCCACATGTATACTATAGGTGTAATTTAACAATACCATCGAATGTGTCATTGTGTTTGTTATTTTAAACCGACAACATATTGTTTTAATAATAAATTATTACATTTACAAATTATAAATTTTAAATAAAATTTCATCTATTGACACAACACACACAATGTATATAAATGAAAAAAAAAAAAAAAATAGATAACATTTTCCATGATGACCCAAATGAAAACCTTCAAAATATTTGCACAACGATAATTAGCGGTTTTAAATAATATATTCAAATATTATAATAGAAAAAAAAATACACAGAAACATAGATATATTCATAAATAATAATATTTAATAACTATTTAGTAAAAATATATTTTAATGGAAACTATAAATTATACATTAAGTATATGTACATTAAAGGGAGGAAGCAACATTTTTTGACAAGCCATCTAACATCACCCGTATCAAATTTGTTAAAACTTGGTACACAGCATCATTAAGGTCATACAAAATTTAAAGTTGCTTAAAAATTTTTAATTCACATTGGTTTGTCTTTTATCGAGGTTTAAAGTTCATAGTTTATATAAGAATGATGTAAATTTGCTCAAATTAAATTGTATATAACTTTTTAATCACTTATTCAAATTTTTCGTTATTGGTCTCATAGTATCCTAGTTTCCTTTTCTTTTGAACAATGGATATTGGACCAACAGTTTTCCTTGAAGGACACCGAAAAAGCCAACTTCCAAAAAGATTTTCTTTAAATATGAGTAATTTTTCTATTATACAGATGGACAGACAGACGAACATAACTCAATAGACTTAGATGTTTCATAAGGATCAAGAATATTTTTATACGCGTATTATTCTGAAGACTCAAATTTTTATAATTAGATTTGTAATTGGAACCATAGTGCACTGTAATGTGTGAAATGGTTACTGAATACAATACAACATAGGATAGAATTTTTCAATCAGTAAATTTTCATAAAAAAAATCATATAAATGATGATCACAGATTATAGATCTTTTTTAATTTACACCAATATTTACTGACTTATAGCCACTTTAATGTTTCAGTTTATTTTCATATGCATAATCGTTACCGTCCTTTCCCTATTTTGACCACTATTTGACGACTTATAGCCACTTTTATGTATCAATTAATTTTCATATAAATAATAGATTTTTAGTTGAAATTTTAAGTGATCACAGACTACTGTCCTTTTTTAAATTTGGATTACTATTTACCGACTTGTAGCGAAGGTTATGTTTCAGTTAATTTTTATATGAAAATTGTATTTGTACTTGAAAATACAAGTGAAAACATATTATCGTCATTATTCCATTACGAGCACTATTTACCGACATATAGCCACGTTAATATTTTAGATAATTTTGCTTGAAAATAAAAGTGATCACAGATTATTGTCCCTTTTTTATTTGCACTACTATTTACTCCATGAAAATTGTTTTAAACTCAATTGCGAGCAGCAGGATTTATCCAAAAGCGGGGAATTTGGGAACCATACGAATTGAAGCCGAGAGTTTTGAAAAACAATTCTGCATGTCCGAAATTATGCTTGAACGATTTAAAAGAAAATAAAGTTTGCTCCGAATAATTAATTGCGATCATAAATGGTTACATTACGATAAACCGAAACGTAAGAGATCGTATGTGAAACCCGGTCAACCAGCCGAATCGACACAAAAGACAAATATCCATTGAACTAAAGTAATTCTCTGTATTTGATGAGAGCAAAAGGGTCCTGTCTATTATTAGATGCTGAAATCTGACCTGACCATCACAGGTAACCTGTACGCCCAGAATATGCGGCCAGATATGAAACCGTAATATTTCATCATGACTACGCTCGGCCACATGTTGCAATACCTGTTAAAAAGTATTTAGAATAAAATGGTTGGAAGTTTTGCCTAACCCGCTTTATAGTCCAGACCATAGAGAATTATACATAGAGATGCATTTTGTTGTTGCAAGAGTTAGATTTTTGACAACAGACATAGGTTTTTCACAATTACGTCTCGTCTATATGGTCCAGACCGTTTCGATCGCAAACATTTCGACTTTGCAAACATATAAAGAACATTTAGTAGGGACTTGAGTTCAGTCATGTAACCAATCTCTTATTGAAACTACTGTCATTGAAGGGGCTAAGCACTAGACTGTCCACAAAAAATCGATTTTAGAATCTTGTTGGTCTTAACCCCACAAAACGATTCCCCTTTCCAGATATTGAGATAGCCGAAATTTGAGCTCGATTAAACGACGTTAACCCGTGCCGCTCGTCGCTCAAAGTTTGGAAAAATCAAAATTTTTGACCAAAAAGCTAACATAAGAAGCTATAACTCCAGAACGGTAAATAATAGAAACACGACTAGTATCTCAAAACAAAGCTAATATTGTTCTTCAAAATTTATTTTATATACATTATTCTTGTTACTTTAAGCCAAACAGAGTTACAACAGCTTTTGTCTCCAAAAACGTGACCTAGTCGCGGTAGGAGCATACTTCGTATATTTTGATATTATGTGAAAAATTTTGCTAGTAAGTACATATTTTTACATTTTATTGTTATTGAATCATAATGTACATAGATTTAGTATTTCAAAAAGATATAAAACACAAATATTGGTTGAAAAATGTAAAAGTTATTAAAAATTCCCCAGGCCATTAACGTGTCTCGGAGCACTTGATTATGATATGTGGAAAAAAATTTAACTTATTTTGAAACTATACGAATAAAACTATTTTATTACATAAAATATATCTATGTTTGCTCAAATATAAGTTTTTTTCCTTAAAATATAACGTGAATCTGTTCTCAGCTATGGTCAAAAAAAAATTTTTTTTTAGACGACAGTTTCAAAACACCATTTTCAGTTTTTTTTAAACTTTTTTAAACAAATTTTTAAATTTTTTAAATATTACCGGGGGGTTTATGGTCAATAGATTAGGGAACAAAACAGTGAAAAAATTAGGTCAATACCTCTTATAGTTCAGGTGTACCTGCGGTTTGAATTCTGCGGATTTCGCGAAAAACTCATTTTTTTGGAATATTTTAGAAAATATGTCATAATTTTTTATTGTTATACATTTTAACCAAAATATTCACAGAATATTATTTCTCAGATATTAAAAAATAAGTCCCTGAAGTTATATATAAATCGGGAAATCCTAAGGCGTAAACTTTGGAGGTCAAAGGTCAAATTTCGCAATATTTGGAAATTCACATTGAAACATATGGAAATAATCTTTATTTGTCGACCATATTTACTAAAATTACAGGATTTTATGGTATATGGTCCGATATTTAGAACTTTTTTCAAACTTTGAGCGACGAGCGGCACGGGTTAACGTCGTTTAATCGAGCTCAAATTTCGGCTATCTCAATATCTGGAAAGGGGAATCGTTTTGTGGGGTTAAGACCAACAAGATTCCGACATTTTTTTTCCCCCATACAAATAGTGGACAGTCTACTAAGCACACTCAGACTATATCACAGCAAAAATATTTGTAACCGCAATTAGTTGTAAAAAAATATGGTTTATTTTGTTTTTCATTTAATTAATAATAATTATGTATTATTGGTAATACATGTAGTTATACACATTTTAAAATGGTTTTAACTTTTATAGATATTCCAGGATTTTTGTTTGTCTATTTTACCGCAAATGTTGCTCGTGTTGGTGGTGGTGTTGAAATGCAAAGAGTTCAATTGAAAAATTGTTACTAATGACATGGTTTGTCATTGGATGATGTTTGATTTGGTGTCATTTAATTTTATGGTTTGAAATTTGCATAAGAGTAGTTGGTGTAAATACTGTCATAAATCCAAAAATATAGATTCATTTAAAATGTCATTCTTATTGTGAAATCATTATCCTAATCATTAAGTAATGTTTATAAATAAAATTTGAAAAAAATTATTTCATTTACAGGTTTGAAATAACTAATTCTTAATACCATTTTTAAAATCAATTTAAATTTGATCTTAATCATAATTTATAGGCTTAATTCCTTAGTCTTTTGTGAATTCATTATTATGGAGTTAATCTTGTGAATCTTAAAATTTGTTTTTTATTTAATGCTACGAGTATTACAAATCTGGTTTTGAAATTTTTACTGTTTGATCAAGAGATGATCATTAAATTTAGAGAATATTTTAACTAAATAAATGGAGTCATTTAATTTATGATTATGTATTTATTTTTTGATTATATTTATTTAGCAATGCATATTTTTTCTTCAACTAAAAGCATTTCAATGAAACTATAAATTATTGCGTGTATGACTTAAAAATGCGGGAATTTTTTAAAATTTTTGGCTTTTATGTTAAACATTTTTACAATATAAGTTTATTAAAAGTATAGGCCATTGTTAGCTATGATCTTTTCCCATCTTTCTGGCAACATATGGATTCCGAGCCAAAAAGAACTGCTCATCTTTTGAGGCCAAGAACGTATCAAGCCAATATCGGATACTCTGTTCTGAAATGAAGCGTATCCCAGAGAGAGCATTCTGCATAGATCGAAAAAATGGACTAAAGGCGGGTGAGGCAAAACTACCCAACCACTTCATTCTAAATACTTTTTAACAGACATTGCAACATGTGGCCTATCGTTGCCATGAGGAAATATTACGGTTTCATGTCTGGCTGCATATTCCGGGCCATTTCGACCAATACTCACTTCAAACGAATCAGTTGCATTCGGAACAGATGTCAACAGCTCATAATAGATGGGACCCTTTTGCTCCCACAAAATATGGAGAATTACCTTAACGACATGGATATTTGGATTTGGTAGCGATTCGGCGATTCTGGTTATTGTAATGGATCCATTTTTAATTTTTGGTGCAAAAACAATTTCTTTTAAAGCGTTCATTTCGGACATTTTTAGGTCTCTTGGCTTCAGTTCGTATGGTACTCAATTTCCCTGCTTTTGGATGAGTCCTGTGTTCACAAACGTTTTCAAATTGTTGCTTGAGTATCTCCCAATGATTTTTCAAGCTCATGTTGAGTTTGACAACAATCTTTATGGAGTAATGCCTCCAATTCTTGGTCTTCAAACTTTTTTTGCTGACCTGGGGCGATTTTTGTCTTCCGTGCCAAATCACACAAATCATCTCTTGTACGTTGAAACCGATGGAACACATTTACCATAAACAATCGGTGTACTTTAGCAGCACTTTTTCTAATTAAAGAAGTAAAGCAAAAACTCCCGCATATGACGATTCGTTGACACAAAATTCGACTTTTTCGAAGCAAAAAGAAACTGTTTTTTTTTCACTATAATGATCAATAACTTAGTGAGAATAAATGACAGATACGTATGTACCCTTCAAAACAACATAAACGTTATTAAAAGCATCGTTCACAAGATACGACATCTATTGTAAATCCCGCATTTTCAAGTCATACACCCAATAGTTTTATAGGATAAATTGCTGATGGGAATTTGGGTAAATAAATTACATTAACTACAAGCTTTTTATTAAGAAAGTATTTGGTAGTTTTAGTTGAAGAATTTATAATTTTTGAATTATGACTATTTCATCGTAAGTGAGCAATATGTTTTTTAAATAATATATAATTAGTAAATTGCAAATGTGTTGTGTTTCAATAATAAAACTATTGAAAATAAATATCTAATTACGAGGTTTGTTGTTGCTGATGGACATACACATACAGGTGGTCTATACAGGAATGACGTTCAAGTCTGTGAAATACGAATTACGTTGAAGTGGACGATGTACATATCTCCACATGGTATATTGGCATGTACATACGAAGATCCTGTCGTATATTTTGTATGTATCTCAGAAAAGCTACTCCTCCAAAAAAAGAAGACAATCAAACTAGAACAAGTAGAACATTTATTTCTTCAATTTTAATGATGTTTTAACAGTTTTGCCAATTTTCTGTACCTTTTTTCAATTACGTTAAGAAATTGTAATTTAAACTGCACCAGAAATTTCTAATTGTATTTCAGAATATTACAATTACATTTCATGAGCTTCCATTTATGTTTCAGAAATATCGAATTGTATTATTTATTTATTATTTCTGAAATGCAATTCTCACAACTTGAGAATTCTAAAATATATTTATATGTATGTAGTTGATTAATTTGTCTAGTATAGTCGGTCAAGCCCGACCATGTAATAACCTACACCGAGTACTTCTTTCGCGCTTGTCGTGCATCACTTTTGTGAATGGGCACAAAAGTTATTGCATTACTTCAAAAATAAACAGCCAGTCAAACTCTGTTTCAGAGATTTGAAATTTGTTTACCCATTACATAAATATATTAAAATGTTACTGTTAAAAAAGATTCTTAGACCCCTAACAGTTCTTAGTAATGTGTTTTATATATATAAACAAATATATTTTTCGAAGTGTGATAAGAGCTTGAGCAATTATGATCTGAATCAGTTCCCCAGTTTTAGAAGTAAATGCTAAATGGGAGCTATGATCCATTATGGATCGATAAAAAACAACTTTAATAGCATTATTTCTGAGCATATAAAACTTATTTGAGTTAAATTTGATCTCAACATTAATACTAGTAAGATATTTTTGCATGTTAAAGGGATTTCCGGAAGTGGGGCTTATAAGGGAACATAACTAATTATAGATCGATCGTCATGTGTATGATTTTCGGAAGTGGGAGCTATGACAAATTATGAACCGATCGTCATTAAATTAGGTAAAATTTCTTCTGTATTATTGGAAACTTATTTGTGTTGCAGTTTTTTTGGCTATCAACATTTTTAAGGCATTTATACTCGTTAAAGGGATTTTCGTAAGTGGGCCTTATATGGCAGCTATTGCTAATTGTGGACCGATCGCCATAATATTAGTTAATATGACTTCTGTATATAGGAACTTAATTTATAAACATTTATGACCGATAAATAAACTGAAGTACAAAATACAACAAATTTCAGTGCTGCCAACATTAAATGTTAAAGCTGCTAACATTGGCTGCTGAAAACTCTAGAAATAGAACATTTTAGTTTTGTTGGTTAGATAATTCATGAAACTTCTAGAATATGGCACTGTGTATTTATATAGTAACAGCAAATTGCAGTCAGTCAGTAACAGTCAGTAACATCAACATTACTATCAATTTATTGGACATTAAAATGTATGTGTATTAATAGTGAGTGACTATTTAAATTATGTATTATGTAAATTTAAATAAATAAAAAATTTTTACAAGTTTAAAATAGATTTATGATTAACCCTTTAACCCATAAAACCGCCTCAAGACGGTCTTCGATTTTTGGGCCCCAGTGCTGGGCCCCAGTTGTGAAAACTATTTTTAGGCAACACTTTTTTGCATTTGTTACTATGATCAATCAATTGTTTGCCATATTTTTTATTGATCATGATTCCCTTTTGTATAAGCTGCCGATTGACAGCGAAATGAACAAAGAGCAGAGATGATTTTGCGTAGAATACATAACCTAAATCCATGGAGTCGATGTGAATACTGTATATTAGAAGGATAACAAATGTGTCCGCCCGCCATCGATATATGAAGGTATTGAACGTATCAGAAGAACCAATCCTGGTGAACAACATCCAAAGGTTTCGTGGTATGATAGAAAGTAGAAGAAATTCATCAAAATCAACTGCCGTCAATGAATGGTCTCCAAGTTCGATACCATATTTGAGCTAAATCTCAATATCATGATTAGGTTGTTCTACCAATTTGTGGACATGGTCTCTACAAATGCATTCAATGAGGAAATAGCTGCTGAACTTGTTTCCTTCAAAAATGTACAGTCTGTTGGACGACCATCTGCTCCAAATCTCGATAAGCCTTTATCACTACAGTCTGACATGTCAGGTGTTGGGAAAAGAGCTGCTCATCATCATTGATGATGTTCGGTTCGATTCCAACGAACATTTTCTTGTTTGGGTGGAGAGAAAAGCCGAAAGAAAGGTGCAAACATTACAAGAAATGTGACACTCATGTCGGTTGTTCCAAATTTGACCTGGCTTTTTGCGGTCAATTCGATAAAAATTGTTGCTGGGAATACCACTAACGAAAATAATGTGTATTTTAAGCATAGAGTAAATATATATAGAGCGGAAACTAGAAAAAAACTCAAACAAAAAAACTACTCAAAAATGTTACACATACGAGTGTTGTTTTTGTTTTCACATAGTTTTTTTACTAATACATGCTCACCACTTAGGTTTTTGACAGGAGAGTTTCCGATCTATGTGTATTTATCTATGATTTTAAGTTTGTTCCCTTCTGTCAATAAAATTTGTTTATATATAAAAGTTACCTGTATGTAATATACCTGGCATTATATTACATACAAACCGGCAAGACCGACTACATGCGATCTTCTGAACTAAAATGAATAAATTGGTGTCAACCAAGTGATTAGACATTAGTGAAAATTACTGTCTATAAGGAATACATTGACTAGTTATCAGCGGGACAAGGAGGCAATAAAGAGGCCAGTCTTATTTTTCAGACACAAGGACACCCGCCCGCAGTGCAAAATTACTTCAATATTACCCTGCGTGTCATTGGAAGCCAAAGCCTTGTATACTCGCTTCTCTTAGAGGGCTGATAGAAGGCATATTGGAAGGTTTTCCGTTAAAGGCCAGTAAGGAGACCTGCCACGTAATGCCAAATAGAATGTCTTTATATGAACTTCTATTAAAGCCCAATTGAAGGTCTGCTGAAGCAAGCCTTAATGAATTCAGCATAAATCTTAAAGAATGGACTATAAAGAATCACCTGAGTAGTTTTCTATATAAAAAAAACACATCACAAGAACTTCACAACATACATTATTATAAAAGACTAATTTTTGTAGAAGATTTTGTACGTTCTACTGGTATCATGTAACGGTTTATGATAAAGAGAGAAAATTTACTTTTTTAATTGCAAAACCAATTATATTTAAATTTAAATTAAAGTTTTGTTAGACTTTTATTTGCAACGCAAGAAGGCAGAGTAGAATGAGTGTCGCATCTTTTAGATAGCGTAAATATGGCAGTGGTGCACTAGCCTTTTTTCCCGCTGGGTTGCAAAACTGCTGGGCTAACTATGACCACTTCTACTTATGTATGTAAAAATTTAAATTTTTAACACAAAACAAAACATAATAACTACATATGAAAATAATCAAAATTAAGCATAACAAATCAAAAATAATAATAAAGGCTACTAATATTTGATTTTATCCTATTATTTAAGCTCATAACCATTATTACTCCATTTATAATATTCAACTGTAAGAGTGCACATAAAAGTACACACATACATATTCAATTTATAAAATTTAATATGCACCCTAAAAGTATACTTACTTTAGTTTTGTTCTTACCAAACAATTTTCCTAAGAAACTGACATTCTTACATGAAAATTGCTGTCATTATAAACGTCTTCATTAGTGTATTAAATATTGAAGTAATAAATATGTATTCTTAAACTATTTATACCCAGACTTTCATAAATGAATAAAATGCTATTTTTGTATTCGTCTATATGAGTACTAATTTATATTGTTTTCCTTGCCTGTTGTTACGATTTGCTTAATTAAATATTTATGTAACCCTTCTTAGAGAATCTTAATATAAATATACATATGTGCAAGGATAAATAATCCTTATAAACATTTATTGAAACGGTAAAATCAAAAAAAAACAGTAAAAATCATAACATTTAAGGTAAATATTTATTATTACAATATAACAAGTTATTCATGCAAAAAACATGCAGACGATATTTATTTAATTGTACACTTAGAAAAAATTATTTAACAACGGCAGCTAAAATAGGAGAGGGAAGAACAACTGGAAGGAAAACAACAAATATGACAATGACAAATATGTTACATCACTTGTGGTGATTTAGAGTATAGGGGGGCTAGGATTGATTAAAGAACGATCTTTACAGAATTTGATAGAGTGTTTTATGTTTGCACAACATTTTTTTTTTGTGTAAAATTTTATCTCGATAACAAAATGTATAAAAGTTGACATTCTTTTCGAAAATACTGTTTTATATCAGTCCTAGGTAAATTGTGAATCGATTTTCACTCAATTTTGTAACATTTTAAGACTAACTTCTTCTGAAATAAGTCAGTAGAGTATTTTAAAGAGCTTATAGTTTCACCTAATATATTTTTTCAGTGTATACATATTTACATTTTAATACATACTCACACATATATTTTATATGTATATTTATAACCAAAGGGAAAGAATTCTAGGTCTTCACTTTGTAGGCCTTCTAAAAAACTTGTTTACACATTCTTAAATAAGCGATACTCATTCTATTTTGCCTTCTCGCAGAATACGTTCTAGAAGGGCTATGCTTCTCTTTCTAAAAAATGTCATACACAATCAAAATTGCATTGCAAAATAAGGTCTAACAATCCTTTATTTAATATTCAAACAGGATTGGTTTTGCAATTATTGTCTCTCTATAATACTACTTATTTTGCTTTCTTTATTTTAAACTGTTAGATGAAACCAGAAGAAGGTTCAAAATCTTCTAAATAATTTAGTCTTTTATAAAATTTGAAGTTGAGAAGTTCGCGTGAAGGAGTTTTTATATATAAAACTACACACGTGTTACTTTAAAGTCCATTCTTTAGGTTTTATGCTGAATTCATTTAGAATATTTTCATGCTTAGCAGACTTTCAATTATGTTTTTTTTTTCAGGGTTTTTAATAGATGTTGATATGTAGACATTCTGTGAGGCATTACGAGGCAGGTCTTCTTACAGGCCTTTAAAGGAATACCTTCTAATATGCCTTCTTAAGTAGGCCATCTCTCAGCCCTCTAACAGCAGCGAGCAAGCATGGCCTTGGATCGCAATGACACGCCTTGTAAAATTGAATCGATTTTCTAATTCGGTTGGGTGTCCTTGTGTCCGCAAAATAAGGCATTTAGGAAGGCCTCTTTACTTCATACTTTTTCCGCTGGGTATGTACATTTCTTTGCATGTAGGAGTGTATATATGTATATTGTATATAGCTCTGTACAATAGGTCGGCTCCTTCACCTGGAGCTAAAAAACGTAGTAAGTAAATTTTCTTAACTAATATGAAGGAAACGATAAAAACATTATTGTCTCATATATATTAAGACATAATTCATACATATGACTGTAGAAAAATTCGAGTCAGTTCTTGACAAAATTTTTAGCTGAATGGAAAATTTTGACCTAACAATCAAGTAAGAGTGTTATATAGGGCTGTACTGAATCTTATATGTATACACACCACCATTATAATATGGTAACCGATTGAAGTGCATTTTGTATAAAATTATTTATCTGGTTCACCCGATTTGGTTAGTTTTATAATTTCTATTACTAGAAAATATCTGTGGTGAATTTCATCTGCTTTCTAGGTTTTCTAAGTCACTACGTATTTTAATTGTTTTTAAATGTCGGACGGACAATTTGTTCTAAATTTGTCATTAAAGGGCGATCGTTATAAACTACCAGCTGAAGCCGGTCCGCGTTGCTGGCCCTTAGAAAACATCCATTTTATATTGCATCTCGCTGTCGATTTTAATAAACAGTGTTGGGCAAAACTAAAGTACGGACTCCCCCGACCTGACTTCGCACCAGAAACACTTATTATCTGTCGACAGATGATGTCGGATTAGGTGATCATATGACAAAGTTGTAGCAGATATCCTTAAAAAAAGAAACGAATGTATTTAAGGCAAAGGGGATGGTATATTTATCAATTCATCTTAAGACCAGGGGAAATACAATAGCGGTATTTACAATGTAGATTACTTGGCCTAGTAAAAAAGCAGAAAAGCTATTTATTAACAAACATTTCAATTTCTAATGTATTTGGTTTTTAGTTTTTTGATATTGCGCTCTTTTACTACATTACCAGGCCAAGTACTCAACAATGTGTTTCCTGTTTTTTTATTTGGAGTAAAAATATATAAATTATTTGGTGTGCCAACTCGGGAGCAAGCGTGAAAAACATGTAAGCCAAAAATACTTAACGATTGGCCACGTGCTTTTTTAATGGTTATAGCAAAGGCAAGACGAGACCGCAATTGGAGCCGCTTGAATTCAAATGGTAAGTCGTTGGAAATCATCGGTATGCTTAGAAAGAGTACGTCTTCGCCTTTGAATCTGCCACCGATGATTGTTGCCTCAATTAAATTTGATGAAAATTTCTCGATGGTCAATCTTGTACCGTTGCATAATTTTAGCGTGTTTAAGTGGCAGTTTCAATTAAATTTGCTAATTAATTTTTTTGTTCCAAAATTGCACGTTCCCACAGCCAATCCGAATTTTTGTAGTTGGTTGAATATTCATTTGCATTTGGCAGAAGTTTGGCTGGAACAAAATCACATTTTTTGCGGGATCAATTGTAATTTTTCCATTTCCGATGTCCAACTATTGTTTTGAGAATGTTTCGGCAGAAGGGTCTTGCAGCAAATGCACATGCATGTTTGTTGATAGCGTTCGGCTTCTGTAGCTTCATTTCCAGTGAAATAAATTTAAAAGAACTTCACATCATCATTGGAAAGCGGGAGCAATGATCCAATTGTGTGGTACATTTGGCCTTGAACTTTAAAGGTGGGCATAAAGCCGACCTTGTTTACGATATTAGTTGCCCCGAAAGACTTCATTTGAAAGCATGAGTTGTACTTTCGGATATTTTGAAGAAAGTGCTTGGAAATCGGAGTGGCGGCTCAATAATTGGTGGCAGAACAGCTTTACCGTTCAAACAGCTCATTCCCATAGATTCCTTAGAGAACATCAAAGCGCTACAATGTAAGCAAAGTTTGTTCATTGCACAAATAAGTACGTCCTTGTGATTCCTGTAATCATCATTCTTATTGTAATGAAATGCCGCCAACTTTAAATCAATTCTTTCTCTTGTTTGTTTAGACTTTCGATATGCTGTTGGGGTGACCCTGCAGCTCTAGATGAAGATGCACTGCGACGCATTTGCTGAAGCCCTGTTTTCCGATTTTCCTCAAGACGTGATGCGTTATCTTTCTGTTTCCGTGTCTCTATAGCTATTTTAACATTCAGATATTTACATACTTATGTAAATAATGTCAGAGCTAGAGTTAAGTAATGAAATGAAAATTGTCATTGTTTGCACGTTGGGAATGAAAAACAAACACAAATTGTTTGATGATTTTTTGGAGAACTTCGTCTCAATTACAATATTTACTAGAGGTTTATGATTGTTATAGTTATTTTCGGAAGTGGATCGTATGTAGGACTATGGCCAAATTTGAACTGATCGGCTTAAAATCCAGTAGTATGTTGGTTCGATATCGATATTTATAAGACTTTTATGTTGGTAAATGTATTTTTTTGGAAGTGATCTTTATATGGCAGCTATGACCAATTTTTGTGTTCATGAGGAATATTTGTGTAGAATTTCAACTTGATAACAATAGGTATGTTCATTTACTTTCCCAGTAAATACTTGCAACGAGAGAATAAAATCAAAATATACAAAATTACTCTCTTAAATTCTCAAAAATAGTAAAAAGTAAATGAACGCTTTTCCAGTAACAAAAAATGTATGCACACAATTTTCATATTTTTTCCTTTTAAAATGTATAAATATTCACATTTTCTTCAATTTTATTTTTTTCACCACAAAAATAAAATTGTAAATAAATAAACAATAACACAAAACATATGAAATATAAGCTGCTAACTATTACGAGTTCAAAATAGAACTTGTAATAGTTTGCAACGAGAGAAGACTCTCTAAAATTTATACGCTCTTGATTTTTTCTCTACTTGCTAGTTTTTGAGTTAATGAACGCTTTTCCAGTAACAATTGTTACTAACTAGTAACAACTTTTAGTTATTGAACAGAGCTAATGTTTATAAGATTTTAACCTGATATTTAAGCGATTTTCGGAAGTGGTCGTCATTGACTTATTCTTACTATTTTTGCAGACATTGTGCCTTTATCATTGGTACAACGTGTGCAAAATTTCATACTTTTTGAAATATAAAAATTTTGGTTCATAACTCTGGTTCTACTTGACCAATTATGACCATGTTCAATACTAAATATTTCAGATCAAAGAAAACTTTCATCCCCTTACGACCTTCCCTCGAGTCTAAATCATACTAACAATAGAGAGACGGACAGACGGACGAACATAAATCGTCTAAGAATTTTATAAGAACACAGAAGATATATACATTCTACGACCAATATAACGATATATTACAAACAGCATGAAAAATTCAATATTCCCCTGATCCTTTTGTCACACTTTGAGAAATGTTATTGTAAAATGTAAGTAAGTTTTCATTTAAATTGGTAAAATCGACAAATTTAATTGCGCCACCCTAGTTTACACATATATGCGAAAACTAATAAAAAAATAACATGCTGTGTTATAATTTGTTAACATAAATAAATACGCTCTGAATCTTACATATAAGATTATGCCAAAAACACCTTTAGATATATGCCACTTTGTGGCATTTAGTTTTTTCTGTTAACTATAATTTTACTGTTATTTGCTTTTAGGCAAATTGTTGATGGTCCTTGTTTTTGATTTCTCCGTTTCTTGTTTTATTAAATTTATACCTTGATTTTGTGCCACTCTAATAGTTATGCCTCCAGGGACTTATTATGATTATTCGCTACACGACGCACAAAATGGTGAAGGAAATATATAACAAAAAAAAATTTAATTTGTTGAATTATTTGTTCTTGTGCTCATATGTCAGACATGGATACAGGGGGGTGAAAAAACCGAAAAGTTTTAAATAAAAAAGGAAAAAAAGAAAAATATTAAATAAATTTTACTTTATTTACCAGCGCAAACTTGATTTTGTGCCACTAAGAGGCCACTATTTATCACTGAAACGAGAGAGTACACGACCAGGAAATCTTACTAAAACCAGTCAGAAGAACTCTGTTATCATGGCGCGATATCGAGCACCAGCAACAGTCACTGCTTGGTCTGCCTCATTCTCGGTTAACTAATGGACCAATGATGACTCCAACGATTTAATTTATTTCTCTCTGAGCATCCCTATGAAAACGACATACATTTTGTTGAAATAAAAAAATATCGGAAGAATGCTTTTGTAAAATGCATTTTACAAGACAGGTACAAAACAACAAACAACAAAGTATCTGGCCAACCGAACGACCGACAAAACCAAATTTATCTTTGACCATTAAAGAATGCAACACCAAGAACCAACGAGAGAAACACACCAAGAGGGTGTAAAATGGTTTCTTATTCCATGTAAATATCTGTTAGATAAGGGATATTTTTAACTTAAACATAGGAAATTAAAGGGATATGAGCCAATATACCAACAACAATACTCGTACATAACGACAATAAAATTGTCAAAGAAGCAGCAAAAAATTGTATTACTATAAATGCAATATGTAAAATGTATGTAAAAAAAAGAGGACAAGCTATTTAAGAAATTGTAAAATGTCGTTTAAATAAAATAATGACAAATCAATGACTTTGATGAAATAATAATTTATTTTTTCCTGGAAATTTATTTCACGGTACCAAGTTTTGTACAAAACTTATTCCGCCACATTTTATGGTATTTCCTCTGTAATTGATCCTAACCCCAATTTGCATAAGTAAGACTAATAAAATTAAGCAAGAATAGAGATTAGTAAATCATAAATTATCACCTTAATGGTCATGAATCTATTATTCAGGTCGCTTTCTTACTTAATAACATTTTGCGTTAGAATTTTCACAAATAAGTTTTTTAACCAATTTTTGGGTATAAGTTCCCATTGCAAAATTATTAAAAACATATTACAGCAAACAAAAGAGGTTTGAATTTTTTGAAAGCGGCTTTACGATTAGTGATAATTTCTCTTAAAGTTGAATTTACATAAAAAATATATCAACTTCGGAAGGCTCTGGAACTCACAGTAATACACGTTTTGAAACTATTTTTCTAAAATTTAACACAGGAGTAGCTGAGGAGTATTCGAGACGAACCACAAACACCCCTCAGGGGCGCCGCTGTGGGGTCGCATTTAAAAAATCAAATTTCAAAATTTCATCAGTATTTTCATTATATTGAACACAATATTGTTACGTTTTCATCTTTGGATACGTTGGTTTATTTCCTTTAAATAAACCGGATACTTTTGATCGCAAATAAAAGCAGTTTTTGTAGTTTAAAGTTGTAACAACTCTTTATTTATTTAAAATGTACAACAACAACAGTTCAAATAGTCTCTCAGTGTCTATATACACTTTCATCGATTCGCAGAAATTCACACACAATTTATAATGTACAAACTTAAATGTACTCTAACAGCGCCTATGATAAACACGACTCACGACTGCAACCATCTTTCGTGAATCTTCTCCAATGCTCTTAATGGACAAACTAGTATGTTCGAATTCTAGAGCTTTCACTGTCAATGTTAGCAGCTTAAACATTTAGTGTTGATATACTTATAAACAATGCTAATACTCACATGCTATCAACATTGTTGATAAGTAGAAGCTTCTACTGATGGACGTGTTTATAAACATGATGAATGCTGCACGCAGTCGTTACAGACCATTAAATTCAAATCGCTATTGCAAATTCGTAACAATATATAATCAATTTCAATAAATAAGATAATCATATGTCCAGCTAGATTTGTGATTTTCCACAGTGTGCATAGAATTGAAAAATTTTAGCATTTTAGTAGGTAGCCATAATGTATCAAACCTATGCAGTGGTTATTCAAGACTTTTTGGCTGTTGACCTGTGTAATTGAATATGGCTCCCATACAAGGCCGGCCCTCTTCCGAAAATTACATTAACGAGAATACATATCTTAAAAATGTTGGTATCCAGAAAAAATTTAATAAAAATAAGTTTCATATAAAAATAAATCACGCAGCCTAATTTCATGGCGATCCGTCTATAATTGCCCACTTCCGAAAATTACTTTACCGACCATAAATCTCTTCAAAATTTTGGTATGAAAAAAAATTTAACAGAAATAAGTTTATATGGAAATAAATTACATGACCTAATTGAAGACAATCGATACATAATTGGTCATAGCTTCCAGACCCACTTGCGAATATCACTCACGAAAATAAATTATTGAAATTTTAACAGAGAAAAGATTTTTGTCCATCTATATTTTCTCCACATTTTTGTTTGCCTTTGTTGTATTTGTATTTTTGGAAAAATCAAATACAATTTATGTTTAGACTATGAACATATACTTAAGTTTTAGAAAAGTATTAATACTCCGTATTGTTGTGTGAAAATACCTTTACTGCTTATTACTACAAAAACTAGTATGACTGCATTATATAATATAACTGCTTGCCATAAGTAATTCAAGGATAAACTAAAAAAAATATATGAAAATACGTGATAGATATTTTCCGCCAACAAATTTAAAATGCACATTACTGTAATTTACTTTACAACTTATGCTAACACTAAGCATATCATACAAGTACAGTATCATACAGACATGGAATATTGTTGTACCGTTTAGAATGACACAAAATAAGCATTTAAAATTACAGTTATTTTCCAAAGCATTAAAAGCAATAACGATAATGGCAAAACGATTATCCTTAACGGAGACAATGATGAAAATACTCGTAATAACATTTTACCAGCTAAAATAGGCGATTATATTCATACGTAAATATGTTTAATAGAGCTGACCGCCTTAAAAAAATAAATTAATTTCATGCATGAATTTTATTTTACTCCTCAGTTTCTAAAAATACTTAATTGTGTTAAAAATTTTTCTTTGAATAGTTTTAAATACCTACTTAGGAACAATAGTGGAAAGCCCTGTAAGACAAATTTATTTTTGTCTAAAGGCAGGTCTAATATTATGAATATATGTATGTACTATGAATGTGTATATATTTATATAGTTAAGTGTGTATGTGTGTTTTGTTTGGAGGGGCATGAATGAACTAAATGGAGATTGCTGTAAAAGAAAAAATTCAAAATGCGTATATATTAGGCTGGTCCATATTTTGAGGCAAAACTTCCCAAACACTTCATTCTAAATAGTTTTTAACAGGTACTCCAACATGTGGCCGAGTGTTGTCATGATGGCATAAGTTTCATGTCTGACCGTATATTCTGTGTTGGTCTGGATAGATTTCAGCAGCTCATAATAGACAAGACCTTTACCTTAGCTCCATTGATATTTAACTATGGTGTCGATTCGTCTGGTTGGTCGGGCTTCACATACGATCTCTTACGCTTTGGGTTATCGTAATGGAACCATTGCTCATCGCAAGTAATGATTCGATGCAAAAATTATTTTCTTTTATAGCATTCAAGCAACACTTCAGACATACAAAATTGTCTTTTAAGCTCTGTTTTTTAAATTAACGATTTACGTATACAAATGTATAAATATGTACATTCTAACTCATACAATTTCTGATATTTCCCTATCCACCTTATTTTTTTACCAATGTATACATATGTATATAGAAACACAAACAAAACCCACATTTATTTACATTTGCCTTATTCCTCTCTCAACCCTTCTCAATAACACTATTTGTTCTCTTTACTTTTACTTCTCATTTGACTGGATGTTAGAATAACAACAACATTAACTATGACTGTGCCAAATTTATTGGCAAGATTTTTCAATTACACACAAACACACACTTTTTATTTAACCAAAGCAGACACGACCGATACCGAGCCACTCGCGCACCACAAACTTGTTGCTTTATTAACTGCTGCTTGACGAAGGAGATATAGCAACAAACAACACAACAACAATACGATGACACATCTACATTTCTAGAATAAATTATGCTTTTTCATACAATTGCATTTTTATATTGCATTTTTCTCATATTTATCGATTATATAGGAATTATATTTTATATTTATTTGATAATATATTAACTATATTATATCTTTTCAATATTTCTATAATCTAAACTCTATTAGTTTACTTTTAATTTAATTAAATAACGAGAGACAGCAGTTAATACGTCTTTAGCCACGTACCGTTTCACTAAAACTAACTTCCTATACAGTTTGAAGATCATTGCTAAAATGTCAATGGGTTAAAAGGCAGCAGGTTAAATTAGCATAATAATAAAAGGAAATTCCAATGGGAATAGAGAGAAAGAGAGCTTATGTTTTATTATCAAACTGAGACGAAAGTTTTAAAATATTGAAATCAGATGACAAACTTTTAAAATTTGTATTAAATATTTTTAGTTAGAACGAACTCGCAAAATATTTTGTATTCGACAATTCAAAATATACAATTGAATTTAATTAATATAGATATCATTAATTTTAATCCTTTTATGTACATACAATGCACAGAGGTATAGAAAAAAAGAGGGAAATAAATCTGTAACTTCTAAACGGTTAGTGCAATTTGCATGCAATTTGATATGCTCACAGAGGAAGTGTTTTGTGGATTAAAAACAAATGTATATGCCAAATAAATAAAGACTTTTTTAAACTCTTGAGTGACTCCAAAGTTATATGCATTATAATTTTAAAAAATGTTCGCTAGTTTTATGGAAAAAAATAATTTTTTTCTTTTTATGTTATCTAATCAAGGAATTGGAAAAGCTAAATTTACATAAAATATGGTCTTAACCCTCTACCTCCTCTCCTTAGGAGTCAATTTGACCTTTAGCCAGGAAATTAAAAAAAAATTCTTTCAAAAAGGATATTTAAGGATTGAAATATTCTACGAAAATGTTTGCCGGAAAATTTTAGTGGGGGTCACGAAAGACACCAAAGTTGTAAATAAAGCTATTTACGCCTAATTAGCAAATTGTAAGTCTTCGTACTCTCTGATCGTTATTTTTCTTTTTTCTCGACGAAGTTGGTGTAAATCCGACCACTCCAGTGCACAGTGGGGCAGAATCAACATATTTTGGAAATAAATCTGGCATTTCTAAACGGCTGGTCCGATCAGGATAAAATTCGACATGGAGGCAGCCAAGGAGTATTTGAGTTTAATTTATTAAAATGGATCCCACAAATGCTTCAGTGGCGGCGTTATGGGGGCTCAAAGTAGGGTACCTTCGACATGTAACATTTTTGGAAAGCGCTCGGCTGGTCTTGAAAAGACATGCTTGCATATGCTCTTTATCTCTTATAATTTCCAAGTTATAGGTATTTCAAAATTGAACTTTTAAATTTTGCCATACCTTGTCTGCTTTTTAAAAAATATAGGGCTTACTTTTGGATCGAATGAACTCGAATTTCTTTTGTTAGTTAGACAATTAAATTATCAATAACATACAAAAGATTTTAGGGCAATATCAATTATGGATCGAAAAATAAACGATTTTAAATTTAAAAATTCCAAAAATTGTAGATTTTTGCAGTTTTTTAGACGAAAAGGTGACTTAACTCTTTTTTTATTAAAAAAAATGCACATAATAGTGTTATGTGTTTCTGTAAGGTATATTTATGGGGAACATTTTGGTATAAAAGACACACTCTTCAGAATTTGTATTATTTTTTATCAAAATTTAAAATTTGGGCCACATGTTCTAAAATCCCAAAGCTAGGCTCTGAAAACGGAAAGCAGCTTCGGAAACCTTGATGTGTTCGCTATTTATCTCCAAAGTATTTTCTCAGCCCCTAAGTAAATGTGGACACTATGGGTAAAATTGTAAAAAAATACCATTTTTGGGATTTTCGCTCCAGTTTTTAGTAATTGCGGGTTGCCCTTTGCCCTTTTGACAAGTTTTTTTACACTTTGTAATTTAGAATGACAAATTCAAAAAACGTTGAAAATTTCATTGAGTTTTGTTAATAAATACAGATTTTACTGCATATTACATATCTACTGAGTTTCTAAAACTAAAAATTGTATCAAAATTTTAATAGGATTGCAAATATTAGGAACAATTTGATCCTCATTTATTTCGAACTAATTTTTTTTTTTTTTGTTTAGCCAAATTAATTCTTGGTCTTACAAAAAAAATTTCAATATCTCAATTATATTCAAAAATATCCCACTTTAATACTCCGTCGCCCCTGGAGCATTTGTAGGGTCCATTTTAATAACTTAAACTAGAAACTCCTTGGCTACGCTCATGTCATATTTTATCCCGATCGGACCAGCCGTTTAGAAATGGCAGATTTATTTCCAAAAAATGTTGATTCTGCCCCACTGTGCAGTGCAACTACACTTCTATTTATTTTTTGGGGTGATTTTTCCATTCATCAGGAAATGTAAATTTTAAATTATGTACACCTTATTTGAGAGCTAAGGTCAAATATAGACCGATATTCACAAGTTTGATATCGATATTTTTCAGATACTTATGAAGATTAATGTGTTTTTCAGAAATCTTTATAAAATTCGGTACAGGGATTTTTATGTATATGGGTATTATGTTTGTCGAAATATTTAAGTGAATTTCGGAAGTGAATTTTATATAGGTGCTATGGTCAAATGCGGACCGATATTCACAAAATCAAGAAGTAGGATTTGTGAATAAAAAATATCGATATCTCTAGAATTTTAGTTCATTATCGATATTTTTCAAATATTTATGAAGATTAATGTTCATTTATAAAATTTATTCTTAATTATAATAGATTTTTTTCAACAATTAATTTTTAAAATTTTTTGTAAAATATTTCTACTATTTTGATGAAACTTTAAATAAAATATGTAACCTCTTAACATCATCCCATTTTTCTCAAATTGTCAGCATTTGATTTGTAGAAGACGAAGAACAATTTTAGATCTTGGGCCATCCTAATAGTCGTATACTACTATGCTTTGTTAATAGTGTATTTTGCGTCCATGTACGCGTGTTTGTATTTGTGTGAATAAGTAAGTAATATAACAGCGTAAACATTTTCCAATCCAAGGACGAAACTAGAAATTACAAAAAAAAAAAACTTAAAGGTATTAAATCCCAGTTATGATGGATTAAATGCATTCTTTTTTAAACAGTTTGATACTGAATAAATTTCAACTTAAATATTTCTTTAAGTCGTTTAATGTTTCAAGTTATTAAATAAATTAATATAACTAATACAAGGTTTTTAATATAGAAATATAATAATAGAAATTATTAGTATAAGAAGGAAACAAAAACTTTCGACAAGGCATCGGATCCAAATTTATTAAAATTTGGTCCACAAATTCTTAATGGTCATACAAACATTTTAAAATGACTTTGGTTTTTCTTTTATCTGGAATCAAAATTCAAATGTTATATAAGAATGGTGTAAAATCGTCCAATTTCAACTATATATAATTTTTTAACGGCTTCAAATTGATTACTGTTATTAGTATTTCTGATATAATCGTAAATACCTTTACCGCTATTCTATAACAGGTATCACTAACTTTAATGGATTCTAACACATTCAGGGTCATGAGTGCCTAATTTCATGATTTAGCCTTCATTATTATAAATATACAATAAAGAAATAGTGCCATTAATTACCCCTATTGAATTATCTTTCACTCTTAACCAAAAATGGTTAATATCATGTTCCTAGGTATATTAAGTATTATAAAAGTACAAAAAGTACGTATTGACGGGATCGTGTGCTACAAGGTTCGTTATTATAGAAAATTCAAAACGTACCATTTGAAGAAGAAAATGTACCATTTTTCTCTATGTCTGAATGCACATGTTGACAACAACTGACTTTAAAGCTAACTTTTTTCTAATCACAGCTAAAAAAAATAACATGAATTACAGTTACCTATTGTATTGAGAAGCTGATTAAATGATCAGAAGGAATGTTGCCAGAAATTTTTTCCCATTTTGTCCAGCTAGATTTGTGATTTACCACAGTGTGAAATGCTACGAATTTCAAAAAGTACCAAACACCTTTCTGCTAATTTTTCAAGTAGATAAGGATGCATTTTAAATGTTTTTCGTATTTGTATAAGTTTAGAAGATATAAAGTTACCGAATTTACCCCATAAACCTTAGAATTTCCAAAACCCCTTCTTAGTGGATCTACATACGGAAAGGGGAACCTGTAGTCCAAATTATATGTCTCTAGCTGTTGGCGTTTGGGCTGGGCGATGTTGAATTTGTTAGTCACTCAGTACCGTTACTCTTTTATATAAATATATATATAGATTTAAGCTGGGCGAGTAAATTCATTTAAATAATGTACAAATTCATTAAACATCAAAATATTGGCATATTACTCGGTATTTATAAATTTATACACTTTTTCCGAAAATACACCCATTAAAGATTTTATACAGGGTTCTCCAACAAGAGGTGTTATTTTCATATTCAAAGAAAAATTTAATTTTTTGAGATAAATGATCGGATGTTTATTTAATAATAAAGAGGAAAGTATGCCGTTAATAATGAAAAACAACATCAGCCAAATGGAAACCACAACCACGCTTACAGGACCATATCCTTTTCATGACAGTTACCGAAATACCGGGTGATTCAGAATAACACCTCTTGTTGGAAAACCCTTTAGTTGCTTCCGTTACCTTTTTAGGACGAGATGTTCCACTTACGCTTAAAATCGGGGATACCTTTCCTGTGTTCTTTAATTATTTTTTTACAAGAGCCCAATACCGTTCCACAGGCCGAAGTTCGGGACAATTGGATGGATTTGCCAGAAATATGAAGGCACTCTGTGCTGTTTTAAGAAAGGTAAAAGCCGATTTTGTAGACACTCCGTTATATACTTTTCTATGTTTATCGTCCCTGATGTCACAAATGATTGTAAGATGTAATTGGCTTGTTACACAAGAAATTATTCTTGAACATTACCTCGTCTATCAGCCACATAAAAATATTGACACGGAAGTTATGATAAGTTCATCATCCATCACACAACAGGAGGCCAATTCTCGTTCTGTGAAACGGTGAAATGAAAAAAAAAAAAACTTTTCATTTTCTTTTCATGAGAACTTTTCATATTATCATTTCACAATTACACAAATTGCTATTCCCGTTCTTTTAATGATTTTTCATTCCTATTGTTCTTTTCACATGAAAACATTGGAATTAATTTATCATTTTTTCACTAAACGAGAATCAGAAACTCTGTGAAAATATGAAAAAACTTTTCATTTCACCTTTCACAGAATCAGAATCGATCAGAATCTAAGTTTTTTATTACATTGCGATCTGGAACTTTCTGAACTTTATACGACTTATACTCAACATTAGCTTTGCATCTGCTCACAAAAAATAGGGACTTAAATAAGCAATCTATTACAAATTATCTTTAAAAATTATTCTTCATTTATACCGTAAGATATTAATAAATGAAATTGAATGAAGAAAAAGTATGAAAAATCCATTTGAATTAACAACAAATGAAATCATTCCATTATGAATTTGGTAAAAAGGTAATTTATATCAGACTAGCTTGACCCGGTGCGCTTCGCTACCCCTGTCGTAGTCTATGTTGGAAATTTCAATAAAATCGTTTCGGCCGTTTAGTATTTATTGTTTAAGAACAAAAGGTACCAATTTTACCGGTTTTCCCCCTGTTTACCCGTATCTGGTCCAAGTATTGAAAAAAGTTAAAGCCTATTGACGCTTCCAAGTAATGATCTATCTACGTTCCAAATTTCAATAAAATCGATTCAGCCGTTTAGGCGTGACGCTCAAACAAACAAACAAACAAACTTACAAAGACATTTATATATTTATATAGATTCAATGTCAGTCATTACCAAACTACTTCTAAGTAATTCATACGGTATGAAGTAGGACTGATTTTTCTAAAAAAAAAAATTTGAATAAAAAACGAAATGTGAGAAATGTGCGCAAATTTAGGTAACATAACATTAAATAAAACATACTTTAGCATTGAATACATTTAAAATTCTGAACTTTTCTAACTGCGTAACAAACAATTTAAGTTTTATAGCTATAATAATAACAACAACAATAATAACAACAACATTGAAATACACAACCTAAACTATCAGTTTCCAATGCAATTTCAATGAATTATGAGTTATTGTGGCTGCTCTTGAATGGCTCACAAATCAGATATTTAGCAATTTCACAAATTTCTTTCTTAATTACACTCATACATGTAACAGAAGGGGAATTTCATTAACAACTGTTAAAAAGAAATCTATACAATTTTTAAAATAGGTTTTGAAATTGACAGTTTTTTTAATTTGTTGGTCATATTATGACTATTAACAAATTAGCTTATAAATTTTTTATATGAAAAATTTCACAAAAAAGTAAATAAAAAAAACAATTTTTCGAACGATCAATACATGCCATTATCATTTGAAAACGATTTCGAATATATGGTCATCAAATTTTAAGCCAATTTTTCGAGCATTGCTGTATGCCGTATGTCAAGAATAACACGAACAATGTTGACGCCTCCATGGCTTCAATTGTTGCTGGTTTATCAGCACAAACCAGTGACTTCACATGGCCCCACAGAAAACAATCGAGGTTTGTTAAATAGCACGACCTTGGAGGCCAATTGACAGGTCCATTTCAAATAAAGTAATCCTGCAAATTTTGATATTTTCAAACAAAAAATCATTGATCATGTTGCGATCTTTACTGACCAAAACGCAAGCTCCGGCATAATTTTTGAAGAAATTAGGTCCGATGACGCAACCAACGTGTAAACCGCACCAAACGGTGTATTTTTCTGGATGTAATGGAGTCTGTTGTGCATTGGTCTCACTCCATATGCGATAAGTCTTTATATTAAATGGTGAAGAATATATAACAGTCATAGTCACAGCTAAATATTAACTCTTATTTTCTTTATAATTGGACGTGTAATTTATTTTGAAATCGGCCCTACTATGTATGAGGCAAGTGTTGCTTTGTATCTCTGTGTACCGTGACGTATGATTATTTTTTTTTTTTTATATAAATAAATATTGCTTATATGCAATCATTTACTGTATAAGAAATGAATTAAAAAGTGTTTAATATTGTTACGAATGTGCAATGACGATTTGAATTCAACGGTCTGTAACGACTGCCTGCAGCATTCATCATGTTTGAAGGCACGTCCATCAGTAGCATGCGTTTATTGGCATTGTTTGTAAGTATGGCAACACTAAATGTTTGGGCTGCTGGCAATGACATCGAAGGCTCTGGAATTCCAATGTACTAGTATGTCCGTTAAGAGCATTGTAGAAGATTCGCGATAGTGGCAGAGCTGGCAGTCGAGAGTTGAGTTGATCATTGTCGCTGTTAGAGTTAACATCAACTGTCGTGTACATTTGAGCTTGTCATTATAAAGTATGTGTGTGTACTTCTGCAAATTAATAAACGTGTATAAAGACACTGAGTGACTATTTGAATTGTTGTTGGTGTTTATTCTAAATAAATAAAGAGTTGTTACAATTTTAAACTACTAAAACTGCTTTTATTTGAAATCAAAAGTATCCGGTTTATTTAAAGGAAATAAACCCACGTTTTTAAAAGGTAAAAGCGTAACAATATATTACAGTCGAAAAAGGTTAAAACGAACAGAAAGGGCTGGACAAATTTATTTCACTTTAAACGAAGTTCGTAATATCCATGTTATGTTGTGGATAGGTCTCACTCCATAGGAGGCAATTAAGCTCGCTCAAATAGATGACTATGTGCGCCATAAAAATCACGAGGTCATCAATAAGTTGCGTGAATCGATTTCTTATTTGTAAAGAAAATTTAGATAATTTGGTAGAGTAGTTCAAGCTCAATCTATAGACTGTGATTTGCCAGAGTATACCGATAAGTTCTATCGGACTTAACAAACACCCTTTACATATAATTTCTATTAAAGTAAACTAAATCTTAGTTGTATGTTTCATTTGAAAATAAAATATCCCACAATATTTCATACTACATATGTACTAGCACTTAAATACTAAAACTATCTTAAGTTACTAATATGTACTTATAGTTGCACGCATTACAAGGTTATTGGATGTGAATGTTAATGATAATAATTAAGTTAAGGTTACATTACAGTTGAGGTTACTACAACTAAGTAATCATAAGTTGCAACTATACTTGTTGCTTTAACAGCATTACAAGGACATTGAAAAGCTAAATAACATAATAAGTAAGATATTGAATTTCTCATTAAATGGATACTAATACCAAGGTATTACCAATTATATTGCTGAATAAGTTTGAAGTCAGCTAAATCAATTAATAACCAGGGACTGTAGTTGGCAGTGATTTAAAAATTTTACTTTTTTAAGCAAAAGTTTATGTCCTTATTAGCATTAAGCATTAAAGCATTGAAAATTCAGGCAATTGAAAAATTTGTTGGAATTTGACTTGAATACATATATAATTATGTTTTAAACATGAAAATTAGTTAAAAAACGAGAAACACGCTTACAAGGTGGTTAAGTCGTATAAATTAAACATGAATAATAAAAAATCGTTCTTCCTTCCATCAACTTTGTAACTCTTGTGACCCTTTGAGACACATCTTTGGAACAGTTCAGATCATGAAAATACCTGTACCGATTATTGCTCTTCTTCGTCTATCAAATGTCTGCAATAGTTGCTACATTGATATCACATACTTGCGAAGTAACTACCCCTGTAAGAAGTCTAATCAAGTTTCTACTAGAGCCAATATAGCCTTGGTTCATTTCTGCTCCAAAACATTATAATTCAGAAACATGATCGGAATGTATAGACGGAGAGAATATATTGATAGCTTATTCATATAGTTCTGCGACTTAAGAAAATGTCTAATGGGACAAATAACACGATCTCGGTAGCCAGTTCATATTACCCCTACGTCCCTCAAATTGCTCTTGCAGAATGTCCAATGTGGCATGAGTCGTGTGGCACTTAGCGATGTCCTATTGAACCCACATGTCGTTAGTTTATATATCATCCAATTCAGACCAAAAGAAGTTGGTAATCATCAAACTATAGCGTTCGCCGTTGACAGTGATGGCCTGGCCAATGTCGTTCTCAATGAAATATGGATCGATGATACCGTCAGCTCAAAATCCGCATCAAACCATGAGTTTTACGAGATGCATTGGATGCTCTTGGATATCATGTGAAATGGTATTGTCCCAAATATGACAATTTCGTTTGCTGACGTAGCCATTCATCCAGAAGCTGTCTACGGTGATTTGACTAAAACAAACTAAATATATGACACTGTAAGGAACCTCCGGTTACTCCGGGTTTGAAGATGGGGTAATGCTCAGTCTAGTCCAGGGTCCTTAACATAAAATTTAAAACACTTTATCTTTGATCTTTTCATTTTCACAGTTTATTTTCTTGTATTAATAGCTTAACTCTATTTCTTGAGCCACACATGCAAATTGAATGCTTTTTTATTGAGAACAACTTGCTGTTGATCCGTGAACTATCGGGTGACACGTACCGGTGCCCTACCACTCCTGCCCAGTAGTTCCTGCTTTTATAATATTCTAGGATGTAATCCTTGAATCTACTCTTGTCCCTAATTTTTCCGAGTGTTACTGCCAAGAAAAATATGTACCACTCTCGCCCTGAGCCAGTGACCTGTTCTCCTCTCTCCACTGATGTAAATCTGTTTTGGATAAGGTAGGATGTAATCCGCCTCGTTAGCTTATTGTAAACCAGCGCCCTGTTCTCACTATACAAGGATCGCTGTTACCAAATCAAATTTAATTACTCCCAAGCATTGCTCTGTAACTTGTTTAATTTATATTTTTTTTATCTTACCCGCTTGTCACACGTCTTACTCGTTCACTTGCACAACACAAAAGAGAGAACGATTACTCTGTTACACTAGCTTATATATTATTGTTTTCTACAACTATTGTAGCTTTGTAGCTACTGCTATACAAAATGTTCGAACAGATAGCGGTTGTTGCTAAAATCATCTCAAATGTTCGATCATCATCAACTGTTTGTTTGTTGTTGATCAGTGTGTGTGGTACTGTGTTTGTGATGCTTGTGTGTGTTATATTGCTGGTTGATATGGTGTTTGTTGTATTCTTGGCTACTTCCTTCTTTGTCTTGTGTCCTCTTCAATACGGCTGAATATTATCTCTCGTGATTCTCTCTCTTGACTACCATCTTCTGATACACTCTGTTGACTCCTCTCTGCTTACGCAATGTTGACTCCCCTCTGCTGACACCATCGGTATTGATTTCTCTCTGCTGTTGATACTCTGCTGTAGACACTCTCTGTTGTTGATTTTCGCAGCCAATTGTCCTCCGGTTATCTGAAATTAAACAATCCTAAATGTCATCACCCATTTCAATAGATGTTTTTTCAACATTGTGGCCGCTGTCAAACTGTCAAAGCGTTTGATTCCATTGCTTCTTAAATAAGTAAAATTTAAAATGATGTCAAGTGTTTGTTCTGGATCCTATTTTTAAAAAAGAAATTAATGAATAGTTATTGACAATCCCACAATTCCCAAACAACTTTTCAAAAATCCCAAAAATTGTATTTTTTTATACTTTTGACGGATGTCATTACCTGGATGTTTTGCTTTTTCGCCAACTTTTGAACTTACTGGATGTGGATCTTCTAGTGGAGTACCAACTTAGCATGAATCAAGGCGGATATTTTAATCCATCTGCTTTCTCTATCTGCCATACCTATAATTTTTTTTATATAACAAATAATATAACAAAAAATTAAAAAACTATACAATATATGCCGATAAATTTAGCCGCAACCTGCAACAGTGCCCTGAGGCATCCCTTAGTTTTTGAGTTCTCAACACACTTTTTGTTCATTGTTTAACATTTACAAATTCAAAGACTGATAGAAGAATATCTTACCTTTTAAGAAAATATATTTCGAATAGATCGGGCGACTAAAAGTTAGTAAAACTTTGATTTAAAATAATAAAAAAATTATCAAACCAAATTTCAAGTGCCAAAATCATGAAATTACTCACAAAACAGCTGACAGAACAAAAACTAAAGGTCAGAATGTATTTCGACCTTCGAGGGAAATGTTAACAAATCTGTAACTAAAGTTACCGTTGAATTTAAAAAAATATATATAATTACTTTTTGAGATAATTGGTGTTTTGTAATGCATGCCTTGGGGCACTCTTGTGGGTTAGAGGGTTAACAAAAAAATCGCCAAAAATCCATTTATGATTCAAATGAGCTGAAATTTAAAATTTACACTTACATATGTAGGTTATCTCTATTAGTTGAAGAGATATTTAGGTTTATTGATTTATTTTTTTTAATTTTGCTCGATCTTTTTATGGTTTTCTAGAGATGACGGGCCAACAGATTTTCGAAATTGATTTTTAAAATATCAGCTACATTGGTGATAAAATTCTAAATGAAATAGGAATAACTTGCTAACAGTTATCTTGTCCCTATAAAAAGTTACACGTATCCAAAGTTTTTTTACGTTTTTTCCCAAAAAATGTCCTATATTTTTTCATTTGTAGAAAAATATTTTTCTTCGGATCTATACACAAGTTTTATATGTTCCAGAAAGAAAACTTAATGTTAAAGCGTGTAAAGTAAAATTTGGCTCACAAAGCGGATACAACAACCCCCAGGCTTATCCAAACTTGGCTAATATTAAAAAATAAATTTAGGTGTGAGTAAAAAATTCTAAAAAGGTAAAGCACCAATTTACGAAAATGTTCCATATTTGTGTAAGCCTATATGCTTCTTAAACACTTACAACGTTTTTTTTTCACACGGTAAATAACATCACAGTAGGCACATTTATAAAAAAAACTCAGTTTTTGGAACCCATTTTTCCCGGTTTAAGAATTTTGGTATTTTAAAATAGAAAATGTCAAAAATTATAATTCCGTTGATTTAAGGACATTTAGATCTATATTAGTTTCAAATTTTGTAGTGTTATCTTTAACCGTGGAAAATCACCATCTTCATGGATAATCACCATCATCATGCAAAATCACCCAAAAATTTGTAAAATTATTTAATTTTACTTAAATATCAATCTTCTAGCCCTAAGGTTTTCAACAATATCAAATACTTATAAAAAAGCCTTTATTTACTCCTCAGAAGTTCCACAAACCTTTCCCCCTTTCGGAAAATTTGTAAAAAGATCGAGCAAAATTAAAAAAAAAAATAATAGATTTTCTTAAGGACTATTTATATTTTAAATTTCAGCTCATTTGGATCATAAATGGATTTTTAGCGAACATTTTGAGACCCGAGGTAACCAATTTTGAGGGGCCTTGCACTGGCCCCCATAAGCGCTAGGAAGCAAATCAACTCAAAATCAGCTCCAACCGTGTGAAATTTTGTAACAATATCTCCAATAGTTCCCAAGATACAGAATTATTTCCAAAAAAAAAAGTTGCTAAGTAAACCACTGTGTGTATGAGTAAACAGTTTCTTTGAATATTTGTGCACCGGGACGTATGATTATTATTATTTATTTAATAAAAAAATATTGCTTATATGCAATGATTAACTGTATAAGAAGCGAATAATAAAGTGTTTAATATTTTACAGTGGAAAAAGGTGAAAACAAAAAAAAGGGTTGAACAAATTTATTTCGTTTTAAAAAAAGTTCCTGATATCCATATTATAACAAAGTGATTTAAAAGGGAATGAACTAAATATGCGGAAATTCTCATGTAGCAAAATTGGAATGATTTAGGGTCATATAAAACTTGTTTATGTCCAATTTCATCACGATGTCAATTATTACAAGACAATTATGAATGTTCAAGTCAGTTTTTGAGGGGGACCCTGTATGAGGACTAAGGACAAATGTTGCCTAATTTTCGCCATACTTTATAGCATAAATTCAGAGTACTTGGAACTAATTTTTGCTATAACTAATTATGGAGCGATCATCATAAAATTAAGTGACTGACATCCGTACATATAAAAAAAAGCATGTGCCAAATTTGATCGAAATATCTTTAAATCGTTTACATGGACAGCCAGCTGGATAGATGAATATCGTTTAAACGACTCAGAAAGTGATTCTGAGTATATACTTTAAGGTGGGTGTTCGACTAATATTTAATACACGCCTCGTATTACTTGCATACCTACTTGTCGTCACTGCATTTTATTAAATGTAAGTATTTGTATTGACTGCACTTCACCCCCAAACAGAAATGCATTCATTCATTCTTGATTCCATGTGTTAAATACTCAGTTATTCAGTCATTCACAAACAGCAGCAATATTTATGTTTTAATTAAATTAAAAGAATTTCTCATGTTTTCATTTTCACTTTATGTATTTACACACATACATACACTACTGTATCATTTATTTTTAACATTATTTTACTTACTATATTTATACATACTAGATTACAAACATACGAGTACAAATTTATAACACACATATCTATAAAATACACTTAAACTTACATACTCACATAAATATACATATATATATACTTACAATGTACAATATATTTTTACTATTGTATTTACAGTACATTCATTTATACATATTGTATTCAATTTCAATTTCATTTACAATTTACTTTCATTTTACATGTTTTATTTTTTATACGCTTCCACAATTTCAACAATACTAACATAGGTTCCAACCACGCCACCAAAGACACCAAATGCCACGAGTAATATATTTTTGGTTAATCGTATCTTAAATGGTCCATAGCCAGTTGTGTATTGTACGCAAATTTGCAATAATGCTGGGAATATGATTCCCAAAATCGACAAACAAAATGAACCGACCAACGAGAGAAATAGCGATAAATCCGGCACGAGTATGGCACAACAAACTGTAATGACAAGAAAAGAGTTTAACAATAAAAATTAATAACAATGTTATTTGTGTTTTCTTTTTTTCTTTAATAAATAATTGTTATTTTTTTATGCAAATGGTTTTAATGTAATGGTTGCACAATGGGACAAATATTAAATTTTTTGGTACAATTATCATTTAAAGTTTTACAATTTAGTGGGTATAATGAGCAGAAATCGCATTAAAGATTTGCTCATCTATTTTATAGGTTTCAAAATGTATTTTAAGAATTAATTTTTATATATTTTTTTCTTTCAATCCGTCCCATTGTGTTACAATACTGCTTTCTGTTGTTGAATGAGTCCTTTAAAAGAAAAATTTAAATTACAGTCGTTTATAAAACTTACATGTTAAAAGCACAATGCAGGCCCGTATGAGCAACTCAAAGAGAACATGTTTCGATGTGTCTTTTACTCTTTTTGATAAATATTTATGCCAGATGATATCGGACGTAACGTAACCTTGCAACGCATATGAAATCCATGTTGTAATGGCGAATATAATTTTAGTAACTTGTGCCAAACTGTAAAAAGAAAAGAATAAAAAGAAATAGTAAATAAATTTGTGTATGAATGTATATACAAGTAAGTTTTTATACCCTACAACAGCACACGAGCGCTCTTTAAAAAATGGCAAGTGTTTAAAAATTTTTCATGTCGATGGTACCTTAATTTTAGCCCCTGTAGAGTCCATTTTAATAACTTAAACTCGAATACTCCTTGGCTACGCCTACAACAAATTTTATCCCGTTCGGACCAGCCATTTAGAAATGCCAGATTTATATCCAAAAAATTTTAATTCTGCCCCACTGTGAAACACCACAGTGGTGATGTTTATAACGCTCTACAATATTAGTCTCACATCCACCTTAAAGAATACCGATCGACTTATAATCACTTTAAACACTTTTCTGACAATGTCCGTCCGTTTGGCTGGCTTCCTGGTTGTCCACACGCAGAGATAAAATCTCGACGTTTTTAAAAAGTTTTTTAACAATATTATAGTCACAATAACTGTTTACATGATTGTGGTAACCATAATATGGTTAACTTACGATTCACATGATTGTATCAATCATATATATGGTTACAGTAAACATGTATATATTTGTGACAAGTATTTTTATGATTAAGGTTTTACCATATTATGTTGCTCTCGGCTAATTGATATCATAATCTGAAAATAACATATTATGATATAAAGATTTATCGTAACAATGATTGTCACAAACATATACTTGTTTACTGTATGTTAATGCCAAAAGTCGTCACATCGACTTTTATATTAACAACTGAGATGAGCAATATTTTCTCCTTTTCTATTGTCATATCATAAAGCTGAATTATGCGAGAAAACGTCAAAAAGTCGTTGTCAGTATGGCCGAAAATGTCTGCCATGTTGTTTCCGCCCAAATATGTTGCCCTTTTTTCTGTCATTCCTTTGAAGTTATCCAAAAAAAGGTATATCAAATTTATCCCAATAAAATTTCCTCATTCAAAATCCTAATTTCTTATTTTTCATTTGTTTCATTTTCATATCCAATAACCTTCCTTCTGGGGTTTTGTGATTCGACTGAGCAAACAAGATAAAACAATTGGGTTTTATTTTGTTTGAATGTTTGGCTCAGAGATTGATTGCTTCAATATTCCCACCAGATTCCAACTCTAATAATTCAACTTAACATTTGGTCCCACTCGAACCGGATTGGAAGTTAGCTACAACAAACTCTCTCTGAGAATTTTTCATTGGATTACTTAAGCCTACATATATACATTGATCTACATACATACTCGTCAAAAGGTACGTTTTTGTTTTTTGCTTCAGTCTCAAAAGTGCATTAACATAGACTTCAGAAGAACTGTTTATTTATCATTTTATTTAATATTGCTACACGAGGTAGCCGCCATAAAATTTAATGAAAATTGAATAACTAAATAATAAGATAAATCAACAAAAAGCAACGAAATCTACGAAGAATAAAAAAAAATAATAAAAAAAAAGCAAGCAACAGCAAAATCTAAGATATTTCTGTGGGGAAAACAAAAACAACTATTTTTTGGCCAGAACAAAAACCCCTTTCACTATAGTCCACTCTGCGTAAGTCAACATATTAATTATCCCATTATTCCATAGAAAGAGCAACCCATTTTAAAAACCGAAAGTGAAAAGTGTGAAATTAGTTACCAATTGCATGTGTCATAGTTGCTGAATATTGTATTCACCCTTGTTTCCCCTCATTACATATTCCTCCTTTGTTCTATCCTTTACATTTTTTTCAGGTCTCCAATAATATCTATGCATATATGTATGTAAAAAATTCCATTCTCCTTTAATAGCTATATTGTTCTATTAAAAGTGAACATTTTATTCAACACTCCTGAGCACCTTCAGAGTCCTGTTATTTTGTTCCATTTTTCAACACTCTTGTACTATAAATTTAATGCCTCTTACACTTTTAACATTATATTTCTCTTGAAACTTTAACATTATCACTCATGAGTGTCGGCAACTATTCCATTAAACTTTCTCTTTCAGTATCTCTCTTAATATAATGGTGTGATCTTTCACTCATTCGAGATATTCCAGTTGTAATTTATTCAGTGTTGCCGAGGAAAAGTACTATGAACCTTACCTAGTAAAGTAACAAATTCCTAAGAATACCTAAAAATATAATAGGAAAGAAACCCCATAAAATATTTTTATTTTTATTATATTTAATAGTAAACATCAATACGATTTTCTTTTAGTTCAAAAAAATATCTATACAAACAAATTTGTTATCTTTCAATTATTTTCTATTATTATTAGTAGTAACATATTGGTTCATTTTCCTATTAATTAAGTAGGAACGTTATATTTTCTGAAATTTTTTTTGGTATAAAGTTCAGTTTAAAACGTTACCCTGATATTCACTTTTCGCTTTTTGTTCAAGTTATAGCGTATCGACAACACTGTTTTAATTTGTGATATTATTCCACTCATTTCCAATTGTTCATATATTTTTTGGAAATATTGAGCGACAAATCAATTGTATATGGAAAATACAATAGATCTGTTCGATAGAGTCTTATTTTTCTTAAATTTTGTTGATAAATAGAATTTAAAAATTTCTCTTAAATGGTTTTTCGAAATATAATTTCAAATATAAGTTCAAATGTAAATTAAAGTTACTATATGATAATTTCAAACTGATACCACCACTTAATAGTATATAATTGCTAAAAAGGATTTCGTTACAAAAATTTGTGTGAAAGGAAAAATAATAGAAATTATTTCTGCTAGACTTTTATTTCCCTTTCACTTATCATTACTAAGTCGGGTTGGTTATTTGCACGATTTCATCAAGTCATTTTAATTTTGTCTATCGAATACAATATTTGAATAACACAAGTGCACGAACCGACCTATTATTTCAATAGTCTACTGGAATATTACTTTAGTTTCCAATGAAGCAAAAGGTTAATGACCCTTAAGTTAATGTGTTTCCCATAACAGCTGATACGTACTACAGTATTTTGAATAGATTAATTTTTTCTTTTTGGCAGAAGTTTCAATATATGCATTGTTCTAAAATTAAACTAAATTACATTTGATATTGGTGTTACCAAACTCGTAATTCCAGTTTAATTATTGCATTTACGATATATTTTTTAATTATCTTCGCTGTTCTGAACAAAAACAGTTTTTCGTAATTAAGATAATTAAAATTTTTGTTCGAGTTCTTGTCGAATTTTACTATCTTACTTAAGTTAAGTAAAATTTTGGGAGTTTCTGTGGGTTTCGTGTGTATTAATAACATTTGTCAAAGTTTACAACTATTTACGATATTCAATAATTTTACGCGTTGGTTGTCTGTTTGAAAAGTTGATTCCCTATCTGAATAGTCTTCCTTCTGAGTAAAATATATATATATATATATACTTGAGGATGTCCCTAGATCAATTTATTAGATATGCAGACAGTATTGTCGAGTTCGAGGCAGATTTGAACAACAACCAGTATCCACTGACTTCGAATCATGCACTCGAAGTGCATCGTTACGAGCTGAAGTCAAACTGGAGTCGAGTAAAGGTCGCTTACGACAAATTTTTACTTGAAGCCGAAAAAGAAAACGATAACAATGATGATCCCTTAGATTTAGAATCAAGCAAAATGAAGTATAAGAATACTTATACGACATACTGCAATTGTTTGACGAAATTGTCCGAAATGTCAGATGCGCTTCATGACCGATCCACACATCATCCCGAGTTGGTTCTACCTCAGGATAATATTCCTGTACGCCCAAGTACTTCTCGCGAACTTGAAACCCATGATTCCTATCCTTCCGAAAGACGTGGGCTTCATTTACCTCCTATCGAAATCGAAACATTCAACGGTGATTATGCTTCTTGGCCTACCTTCCGTGACATGTTCACAGCGATAGTTTCAAATTCCAAGGCAAGTAAGGTTGAGAAATTGTTTTTCTTAACCCAGAAGACAAAAGGTGAGGCGAAAGAAATTGTACAACAAAGCCCTCTAACTAATCAAGGTTTTGATTTGGCATGGAATAATCTGTGTATGCGATTCGAAAACCGAAGGGTTCTAGTGAACGGACAGTTAAAAGTTTTGTTTAATCTTCAATCAATTAACTCAGAATCAGGCAAGGCTCTCAAGCAGTTGCAAAGGAATATTAGTTCATGTATATCAATATTAAAACTTTATAACATTGACGTCACAAGTTGGGATCCAATTTTTGTTTTCATTTGCACAAATAAGCTTCCAGAAAATACTCTAACGCTGTGGGAGCAAGAGTTAGATAACAAAACAGATCTTCCGAAATGGTCAGATTTAGACGGGTTTCTTACTAGGAGATATAGAACTCTGGAGTCCGTTTCTGAGATCCGAGGTTTCCAGAATACCAAACCCAACGATTCAAAATCCAAGAAACAGTCTAATTTGAATTCGAACAAAAGCATACATAGCTTTCAAGCTAACGTTTCAACCCCAAAATGTCAATTATGTCCAAAAGAGTCTCATGCAATTCGCAAATGCCCCAAATTTTTAGCTATGGATCAACAAAAGAGACTAAGTGAGATAAAAAAGGAAGGACTATGTCTAAACTGTTTTTCCAAAACTCACAATGTCAGGAATTGCACAAGCAAACACACTTGTTTCAAATGCCAAAAGAAGCATAACACCCTTCTTCACAAAAATGTTGATAACACTCAATCGTCTCCTAATTCTGAAAATCTTGCTAGTAGTTCATCTCTTAATCCCAATACAGTTTCATATACTCCTACGATTCGTAGTAACGTACAGTCCACTAATAGTTCAACTCCCGCACAAGTTCAATCCTGCTTCGCTTCTAATTCTAAGTGTATTTTATTAGGAACAGCTTGGGTAAATATTTGCCACTTGGGTACAAAATATCAGGTACGTGCTCTGATTGATTCAGGGTCCGAAGGGACCTTTATTTCCGAACGTGTATTTAATACTATTGGACTTCCTTCTCAGCCTACTACTGCGCAAATTTTCGGATTAAACAACTCTATTTCTGCTAAAGTTCTACGTCAGAGTTCTTTTGTATTAGGTTCACAATTGAATGACGAAATTTCAATTTCAGTTTCGGCCCTGGTAGTCCCTCACCTGTCAAATAATCTTCCATCCCAAAGCTTTTCCAATTCGCAATTTGCAAATCTCCCTAAAATTCCGTTGGCTGATCCTAAGTTCTACTCCAGTTCAAAGATCGACATGTTGATCGGAGGAGACATTTTCCCACTAATTGTTCGTTCGGGGACTATGCATAATGTGTGTCAGTCCCTATTAGCCCAAGAAACCATATTCGGATGGATTCTAACTGGCCCTGTTTCTCGTCAATCCAACCCAACTTTTACAGTCAATTCACATTTCTGTGAAATTTCCTTGGATAAGGAAATTTCACGTTTTTGGGAGGTGGAGAATCTTTCGAAAAAGAACTTTATGTCTCCATCTGATAAAACTTGTGAAGAATTGTATCTTCGAACTACGAAGAGAAATTCCAACGGAAGATACGTAGTTTCACTTCCATTTAAAGAAGATTTTCCTAAATCACTGAACATAGGACACTCGAGATCCAGTGCCATGGCACAGTTCTTTCGTAACGAGGCAAGACTAGTTCGAAATCCAGATTTTAAACTTCAATATGACAGTGTGGTCCAAGAATACGAGGAGCTTGGTCACATGTTCAAAGTCGATTCATCGAATCTTTCAGACAATCCTAATGTTTATTACCTTCCTCACCATGCGGTTATCAAACCCGATAGTGTCACTACGAAAGTTCGCGTAGTGTTCAATGCCTCTGCTCCTTCATCGAATGGGCAAAGTTTGAATTCTTTGCTCCACGTAGGACCTGTTCTACAAAATGACCTAACTATTCTTATCCTAAGATGGCGTTTTTTCCGATTCGTATTCAATGCCGACATTCAAAAGATGTATAGGCAGATTTTAGTGAACCAAGAACATACGCCATACCAAAGAGTATTGTTCCGAAGTAATCCAAATCAGCCTATTTGCGATTATGAATTAAAAACTGTCACATTTGGTGTTAATTGCGCGCCGTATCTTGCTATTCGAACCCTACTTCAGTTGGCTGATGATGTCCAATCCACTTATCCGATTGCTAGTTCTATATTGCGGAATTCAATGTACGTAGATGATGTTCTTGCTGGAACTCACACAAAAGAAGATTCCATAAAAGCAAAAAATGAGCTAACCCAAGCTCTAGAATCCGCAGGCTTTTCTTTAAGAAAGTGGACTTCCAATTCTAAAGACATCATAGCAGACATTCCACTTGATCATCTCCTTCATGAAGATTTCTTAAAATTCGAGGATAATAGCTCCACAAAAACCTTAGGCATCCGATGGAACGCGTGTTCGGATGAGTTCTATTTTGTGGCAGATGCATTTCCGGAACTTTCGAACTTCACGAAGAGGGAAATTCTATCTCAAATCGCCAAATTGTTTGATCCTGCTGGATGGTTAGCACCCTGTATTGTTCTTGCTAAAATGTTGATGCAGAAGATCTGGATGGAGGGTACTGGCTGGGACGAAGTCATTACCCCTGACACACTTCAGCAATGGAAAATATTTCAATCCAACTATACTATTATTAATACAATTCGTATTCCTCGATGGATTAACTATTGTCCTAAAGCCGAAATCCAATTCCACGGATTCTGCGATGCTTCTGAAAAAGCATACGCAGCTGCACTGTATGTTCGAATAGCATATGATAACTTCGTTTCAACCCACCTTATTTCATCCAAAACCAAAGTTGCTCCCATTAAAACACTTTCTATTCCGCGATTAGAACTTTGTGGTGCAGTTCTCTTAGCGGAGATGGTGGAAAACTTAGTACCGCCTCTAGTTGCAGAGAATTATTCCGTTTTTTGCTGGACAGATTCAACAATCGTCCTATCTTGGTTGGCCAAACCACCGTGTAATTGGTTAACATTTGTGGCGAACAGAGTATCAAAAATTACACAAGTCATCGAATATTCCAAATGGAACCACGTCAATTCTGAAACGAATCCAGCAGATATTGCCAGCCGTGGTGTTTATCCAGAGAATCTGGTAAATAATGAATTATGGTGGTTCGGACCACACTGGCTCAGGAGTGAAAGAAGTCAATGGCCAAGTTTAGATTTGTCCAAAATTACAGAAACTATCCAAGAAGTTAAGCCCGTAAAGGTACATTTTTCCTATTTCACGAACTTTGAGGATTTGTTAGAACGTTTTTCTTCCTATAACAGGGCCATGCGGGTATTGGCTTATGTTTACCGGTTTTATTATAGAACACATTGACGTTACCGTTCTAGTTTCGTTAAAGATTCAACAGTTCTTTCAAGCTCTGAAATCATTTTTATCCGAGACAAACTCATTACCGTTTGTCAAAAAGCATGGTATCCTAACGAGTATAAAGCACTTTCTGCCAACCAAAATCTTCCAAAATCCAGCAGTATTCTGAATTTGAATCCCTTTTTAGATCCAGAAGGAATAATTCGCTCCTGTGGACGTCTAGAATCTTCCCCTGGACTAACCTACAATGAAAAACATCCAATCATCATACCATATAACGCACAATTTTCAAAGCTTTTGGTCAAATTTGTTCATGACGTAAGTTTGCACGGAGGAAACCAACTAGTTCTGCGTCTGTTGAGGACCCAATATTGGATTCCAAAGGCAAAGAATTTAATAAAATTCACGATTAATAAATGCAAGATATGTATTATATACAAGAAAAGGTGTCAGCAGTAAATAATGGCGGCTCTGCCATCCGAAAGAGCTGAAATCACTCGTCCCTTCACACACACGGGCCTTGATTTTGCGGGGCCCTTTGATGTCAAAAGCTATTCTGGTCGAGCATGTCGCATTTCGAAGGGATATGTATGTGTTTTTGTATGTTTTTCAACCAAAGCCATCCATTTAGAAGCCACCTCAGAATTATCCACGCAGGCATTTCTAGCGGCTTTTAGCCGTTTTGTTTCACGTCGAGGATGTCCGCTTCATCTTCATTCAGACAATGGTAAAAACTTCGTTGGGGCTTCTAAGGTGTTGGCAAAAGAGTTTATACAAACTTCCCAGCAGCGTATATTAGCCAACTACGCCCATCAAAATATTTCTTGGCATTTCATTCCAGCAGGAGCTCCACACATGGGCGGATTGTGGGAAGCAGGTGTGAGAAGCTTCAAAATGCATTTCCGAAAAATCACTGGTTGTTACAAATATACATTCGAAGAATTGTCCACGCTTCTGTCTAAAATTGAATCGTGCCTGAATTCCCGTCCGATTTCACCGATTTCAACAGATCCATCTGAGACATGAGCCTTAACCCCAGGACATTTTCTTATTCGAACTCCAATTCTAGCTCCAGTCGATCCCCAGGTCACTGATACCGCAATTTCCATAACAAACAGGTGGCAAAGACTGAAACTAATCCATCAAAACTTTTGTAGCAGATGGAAAAATGAATACCTGAAAGAAATGAACAAACGAACAAAATGGCAACGACCTGAACTCAATATCGAAAAAGGCGTAATGGTAGTTATTAAAGATGAGAATCTCCCTTCGAATTCTTGGCGCCTTGGCCGAGTTGTGAAAACTTATTCTGGTTCAGATCATCGAGTCAGAGTAGCTGATGTCTTGACTCAACGCGGGTTAATAACTAGGCCGATTGTCAAGCTCGTAATACTCCCCACAGAATCTTAGATTTCGTTTCCGAACCTTTTACTTACATGCTAATTTTTTCTTCCAGCTCATCATGCCTAAAATTGCATCAAGATCCAAATCATCTTCGAGACATCTTCCTGTTGAGTATAACGCATATCCTTGCCGTCTGTGCAAGCGCCCACACCCTCTCCGAACCTGCCGAAAGTTTTTATCAATGAACATTTCCGATCGAATTAGTGCAGTCAATAAACACAAATACTGTGTAAATTGTTTGGCACATGATCACTCACACGGTTCGTGTTTCACAAAACATGGATGCAAGCATTGTCGCAAATTCCATCATACCTTGCTTCATGTCAACCCTCGGTTGGTAAATGACCTTTTACCGTCACGTCGTGAGTCACATCCTGACTCACGTCGCTCGCGATCACCCGATACAGGTCTTTCTACTTCATCCAGAAAACGTCCTTCTTCGGCACCTAAGACCAAAAGAGAATCCTCTCCGCAATCAAACACAAAGTCGACTTCATTAACCAACATTATACGGCAGAACATGTTAATACTCCTTCCAACTGTTTTAGTGAAAATAGGATCCAAAACGTCACATGCCCGCTGCTTGCTGGACTCTGGATCGACAGTTAGTCGTGTGTCGAAAGGATTTGTCGAAAAATTGGATCTAACCACTCACACCTTACATGAGGAAACCATATGTCCGATGGTATTAAAATCTCGGTATGATCCTTCTTCAAAAATAGAAGGTACCTTTAGGGTTGACAATCGCATTTCCCTTCGTACACCCTCGCAGTCCCTTCCAGAATCCTACAAAAAGAACTTCAAGGATCTGTTCTTAGCAGATTCAAAATTCTATGAATCAAGTCCCATTGATATCATAATCGGTGTAGATATATATCCGCGAGTGTTATGTCAAGGAGTTTTTTCAAAGACAGGATTTCCTACTGCACAAAGCACAATTTTCGGGTGGACAATTTATGGTCCATGCACCCTTTAATAATTAGAAAATGCACTTTTAGGCAAGATACAGCAAAATACAAAACGTATCCTTAAACCATTTTTCTAACATTTATTATTGTTGGGGGTTTGTATTGAAACAAATTATATTTTTATAAAATATTAAAAAGTAAGATATATTTATTTAAGAAGTCAAAGTAAGAATAATAAAAAAATGAAAATTATTTAAAACATGAAATAGTAATATTTCAATGAACTAATGTTATGAAATAAAACTTATAGAACAAGTTGTTAAATGTGAAAGTGTCTCCAACATCTCCTCTTTTTTTTTTTTAATTAATTTGGAAAACCAAATCTGTCTGGAGGTTTACAATTTCGCTTTGGCCTTGAAATTATCATCGGAGATTCAGCCATTGGAGTGCTAAATGTGAGCGGTGAACGTAATTGATTATCAGGAGTACATGGAGTTGTATTTGCTTCAACTTGTCTTTCAGGAGTTAATGAAATCGAATTTTCTGCTACTGGTGTCTCTAGAAGCGGTTGAGATGTTGGTTTGATATTAAATAACTCTAACATAAATTGTACTGCATCTGACTGGTTTAAATTATTGCCTTCATATCTTCTTTTAAGTTGGTTGATATGGGATCTTATTAATCTTGTTTTGTTGTTGTTGTATACGTTAACATTATAATTAACATTTCCTAATTTTTCCACGATTGTTCCTGGAACCCACACCATGTTATTGCTTTTATACACCTGTGCATAAACAGGATCTTTTGCTTTAAAATTTCTCTCTTTGGCTCCATGTTTGATATTAAATTGTTGTTCCATTGTAATATCACGTTGAGTTGGGGGAACTGAAAGCTGTGGTTTTAATAAGTCTAACGTTGTTTTTATTTTTCGTTGAAGAAATAATTCTGCTGGAGATTTGGAATTATCCCTTGGTGTTGAACGATAAGTCTGAAGGAATATTTCAAGTATCTCATGGCTATTTCCCTCATCCTTAAGTTTCTGTAAAGCCTGTTTTAGTGTTCTTACAAACCTTTCAGCTTGGCCATTTGATTGTGGATGATATGGTGCAGTTTTTATATGTGTGATACCACGAGATTTGATAAATTGATTGAATTGTGCGCTGACAAATTGTGTACCATTGTCTGACACAATTGAATCACAATCTCCATATCTGGCAAACATTTCTGAGAGTTTTGCTATAATCGTTGAAGATGTAATGTTTGAGATTTGAAAAATTTCTGGCCATTTTGAGTATGCGTCGATTATTACGAAATAATAATTAGCATTGCATGGTCCTGCTATATCTATATGTAAACGTTCCATTGGTTTTGTTGCCAACGGCCAAGATTGTAATGTGTGTTTCACTGGTGTTGATGAAGAAACGGCACATTTATGACAGCTTCTTACATAAATTGCAACATCTTCATCTATTCCCGGGCAATAAACATGACTTCTAGCCAATGCTTTCATACGTTCTTTTCCGGGGTGTCCACGATGTAATTGTTTCATTATCCTTTCTCTTAGATTTGTGGGGATAACTATTCTGTCATTATACATTAAACAATCTTGAATTACAGATAATTTTTCTCTTCTGGAATAGAATTGAGTCAGTTCCGGGTTTTGATTTGACTTCCATCCATTTTGGAGTGATTGAATAACTGATTGAAGTATTTGACATTTTTGAGTTGATTGTTTAACCATGTTAAACGTTATAGGTAGTTGATTGAAATGATCCATGAGAATTGCTGTGCAATTTTCCTCAAATGTCGTACATGCAATAACAATTTCTTCATCTGGTTTTAATTCGGAATCGATTAGTCTTGAAAGCATATCGACACATCCAAAATCGTTGGTATTTATGTACTGAATCTTGAAATTGTACATCATTAGAGTAAGTGCCCACCTTTGCAATCGGTTTGCAGCATAAACTGGAATACCTTTTTTACTTCCAAAAATTGTTAAAAGTGGTTTATGGTCTGTACACAAGATAAATTCTCTTCCATAGATGTACTTATGAAATTTTTTTACAGCATATACAAGACCTAGTGCTTCTTTTTCTATTTGAGAATAATTTTTCTCCGCAGGAGTGAGAGTACGGGAAGCATGTTCAATTACCTTCTCAGAATTGTCTGGAAAAATGTGACATATATACGCTCCAATTCCTTTTCCTGAGGCATCTGCTGCAACTTTGATTGGCAGATCAGGGTTGTAGTGAGTTAAAAGAAGCTCTGAATTTAAAATGTCCTTAAATTTTTGAAATGATTTCTGACATTCATTTGACCATTCATATTTGGTATTGTCTTGAAGAAGACTGTCAAGAGGAGTTCTTAAATTTGTCATATTTTTGACATATTTTCCATAATAGTTTATAGATCCAAGAAATGATCTAAGCTCAGATATATTTGATGGTGGTGGTAAATCTAAAATTGCTTTGATCTTTGACATATCAGGACGTAGACCCGATGAAGACATGATGTTTCCAAGGTATTTTACCTCTTTTGCAAAAAATTTACATTTTTCAAATTTGATATGAAAACTATACTCACGAAGACGTTGAAGTACTTTCTTTACGTTCTCAATGTGTTTTTCCACTGTTGTGCCACCAATGATAATGTCATCTATGTAGGCTGCTGTATCGTCTATACCCATTAACATGGTGTCCATTAATTGTTGAAAAGCACCTGGAGCACTTTTTACACCTGGGGCTAGACGATTGAATGTATACAAGCCTTTGTGAGTATTGATAGTGAGAAGTTTTGCTGAGTCCGACGTAACTTCTGTTTGCAAATAAGCATCTGACAAGTCAATATGTGTAAATAAGCAGCTGTTTCCTACTTTAGCATATAAGTCTTCAGGTCGATGTAATGGATACATATGTGGTTCAAGACTATCGTTTAAACCTGATGAATAGTCTCCACAAATTCTAACTTTCCCATTAGGTTTCTTAACTGCTACAATGGGTGCTGCCCACTCTGCATAATCAACAGGAGTGATTATACCTAATGTTTCTAATCGTTGTAACTCATCCTCAATTAAAGAAAGCATAGCATAAGCTACAGGTCTCTTAACACGAAAAACTGGTTTAGCGTTTGGTTTCAGTTGTAACTGCACTTGAGTTTTGGTACATTTTGAAGGTGAATCTTGAAAAATGTCTGCATATTCGGTTTTGATATTGTATAGAATAATGTCTATTTCATTGCCCTTTATTTGAGAACATACAGTGTTTAATGGTTTGTCCCATAATCCAAAAATATCAAGCCAATCTGAACCAAAAATTGAGAGAGTATCAATGTCTACAACAAATAATTTACAAAGTTTTACATCACCTTGAAGCCGAACTTGACATGGAAACTCGGCAATGAGTTTGATTTGATCCCTCGAAGCGCTTGTGACATAACGATTAGAAAGTTTTGTGCCTGGATTGCCCATTTTATGCCATAATGTTTTGCCTATAATCGACACATCTGATGCAGTATCGACTTGCATTTTTACATCAAAAATTGTTGATGGTGATGAAGAAGAATTGATGTTGACTGTGACAAATTTTCTTCTTGATTCATATGAGATCCGGTTGATTTGAACAACGTTGGATTGTGCTTTTGTATATTTTTGATTCTTGATATATTTTTTTTTCTTCCCATTATTGAACTTATTTGTTGATTTCTGATTTTTGCAGTAACCTTCTTTGTGGCCCACGTTTTTACATTGCGTACACATATGTTTAGCATAGTTGCAATATTTGGAATAGTGCATGGCACCGCAGTTCCAACACGGTGTTTTTGGTTTCGTCTTATCTTTCAAGTCATCTTTTGGATTTGAATTAGAGTTGATTGCATTTACAGATGATTGTGTATTAAGTTCCACCATTGCTGTATCATGTTTTAAGTTTAACAATCGTTGAGCACTGGTAATAAGCTTATTTATATTTTGGTTAGAATCATCTTCTAAAGCAGAAAGACATCTCATTCGAACATCAGAGTCTGCATGAGATTGTAGACCACAAACAAAGAGTAAACATTTAAATTCATCTGCGTTCATCTCAGATAATTTAAAATTTTCACACAATTTGTTGACACGAGCTCCATATGATATCAAATCTTCTTGTGGCATCTTGACTGTTTGTAGGCATTTGTAACGAATACTAAAAATTGAATCTTGTATTCCATACATATCCTTCAAGATTTTAACTGATTCTGTAAATGTTACATCCCTTGGATTTTTTGGTAGAATGTATGCAGAATACTGTCCATATGCGATTGCGTTGAGTTTTCGCATAAGAAGTCTCACACGAGCAGCATCGTCCAAATCCTTGCCTTCTACAAGAAAAATATCTTCATAGCGAGCATACCAATTATTGAATGTTGAAAAATTTGTTTGGTCGTAACAAAATTCTGTTATGCTATTAGATAATTTTTCCATTAGTAGATCTTGATTGATGTTTGAAGCATTTCCTTGCGTTAGGCATGCAAGAAGTTTGCTTTGCATCTCTAACAGTTCTATGATTTTTGAATCTTGAGCCATATCCTCGTCGCCAATTTGTTGGGGGTTTGTATTGAAACAAATTATATTTTTATAAAATATTAAAAAGTAAGATATATTTATTTAAGAAGTCAAAGTAAGAATAATAAAAAAATGAAAATTATTTAAAACATGAAATAGTAATATTTCAATGAACTAATGTTATGAAATAAAACTTATAGAACAAGTTGTTAAATGTGAAAGTGTCTCCAACAATTATAATTTTTTTTTTTTCAAATATTGTATTATTGTAAATGAATTAATTTATGTTGTTAACAATGAATTAAAAATTAATAACGAATTAAGTTTCAATATTTCTAACTACTATTTAATTATATTTCAGAAACAACGTCGCAGACATGGCCAGGCTGATTATTCAAATCGCATTGCATATATGCTGCAAGGCGGGCGGCAATGTTAATGCCAAAAGTCGTCACATCGACTTTTATATTAACAACTGAGATGAGCAATATTTTCTCCTTTTCTATTGTCATATCATAAAGCTGAATTATGCGAGAAAACGTCAAAAAGTCGTTGTCAGTATGGCCGAAAATGTCTGCCATGTTGTTTCCGCCCAAATATGTTGCCCTTTTTTCTGTCATTCCTTTGAAGTTATCCAAAAAAAGGTATATCAAATTTATCCCAATAAAATTTCCTCATTCAAAATCCTAATTTCTTATTTTTCATTTGTTTCATTTTCATATCCAATAACCTTCCTTCTGGGGTTTTGTGATTCGACTGAGCAAACAAGATAAAACAATTGGGTTTTATTTTGTTTGAATGTTTGGCTCAGAGATTGATTGCTTCAATATTCCCACCAGATTCCAACTCTAATAATTCAACTTAACACTGTAACCATATATATGATTGATAAAATCATGTGAATCGTAAGTTAACCATATTATGGTTACCACAATCATGTAAGTACAGGTCACAATTTTAAAGATATTTCGACCAAATTTGATACATGAATTTTGTTCGGTCTAAGGACCAAACCGGTCCATTATTTCGCCTAGTCACCATACAACTGTCCTCCCGAAATAGTACTTTTTAGGTCATAAATGTTTAAATTCTACACAAATTTCTTTACAAATATGTTTTGTATATACGGATGTCACCTAATTTTATGAAAATCAGTGCATAATAGGGTTGTTATTCGAATAATCGAATAATTTTTTATTCGAATGAATAAAATTTTTCAATTCAAAATAAAAAAAACTCGGGTTCACATTATCTTTATTTCATGTTTCATGGTTCATTGGCGAAGAAATTACAAAAAGTACTATTCGAATAAAGAAAAAGTACCAATAATTTTCACTCACTTATAGGACCATATACGGTTAATTTCATATTTCTATATCCATTATTAGAGTAAATTCAAAAAGTACCAGTAGAATATAGAAAAAGTACCAAAAGCCCCCACTTGTGGCTTCCTTGGTTTTATTGGTGAAGAAATTACAAAAAGTACCATTCGAATAAAGAAAAAGTACCAACAATTCTCCCCCTAGAATTCTTACTCACTTAGGACCATATATGCTTATTTTCATGTTTCTAGGTCCTTTATTATAGAAAATTCAAAAAGAATAAAGAAAAAGTACCATAAGGTCCCCACTTGTGGATTCCCCCAAAATGTTGATAAATGAAATAATTTAAAATATTAAAAAAGTACCATTAGGAGAAAAGTACGAATTTCCCTTTTCCTCCTTGAACACCCCTCAAGTTTGAAATTTAAAAATTCTACATTTTGGCAAAATTGTTAATGCTTAAGACATGTTTCAAACGATAAAAATCTGTATCAAGAAAAATTATGTTTTAAAAAAAAAAAGTATCAAACTGTTTACCCAGATTTGGCCCAATATAAACCTTGGCACTTGAGTTCCAAATAATACCCTGTTAGTTAATTTTTGCAGTGGTAAAATTTTACTCAAATAAATTTCTGTATCGTGGTGAGATCCCATAATAAATTAATCGTATGTCTATGTCAATTTATAGAAAAACATATTTTATGAAAAAAGTACCAAAAATAAACACAATTTTTATCCCTTATCTGTTCGAATTTCCAAAAAGTACCAAACATATATTTTTTATTTTTCGATAGGTAAATAATGCGATTTAAAATTTAATTCTATGTTTATTGGTTTAAAAGATACATAGGGTGCCAAGAAAGTACCAAAATACAGTTTTTACCCGTTTTCTCTAATAAAAGATTCGAATTTCGAAAAAGCACCAAACACCTGTCAGCTCCTTTTTTAAGTGAAATAGCATGCAATATGAAGTTTTTTTGTGTCTTTATTAGTAGTGAAGATATAAGGTTACCTAATTTACCCGTTTTTACTAAACGTTCGAATATCCAAAAATCCTTTCTTATCAGTTCATTTTGGGGACGGAGGAACACACAGTTAAAATTTCATGATTCTAGCTTCAGTCGTTTGGGCTGTGCGATGATGAATCAGTCAGTCAGTGAGTCAGTAACTTACTCTTTTAAATATATAGATATAATTAAAAACTGTGTAAACAATGAGAGAAAATAGTATAAAAAAGAGTAAACAAATTTATTAGAAAAAACTCAAAAGTAAATTTTAACTCTGACTTAATTTTGCATATGAAAATGAATTATATCACAGCATTGAAAAATTACAAATATATTTTTGCTTTTAATATATTTTGCGGATGTAGACCTATGACCTATTATGGGCCTTTAATAGAAGCTATGGTCAAATATGGACAGATATTCACAAAATCCCGCAGTATTAAAATTGGATATCAACTATTGAGCTGTGTACAGTTTAAGTTAGATATCGATATATTTAAAATATTTATAGAGGTTAATATGTTTTTAGGAAAAGGTCCTTATATTTCTTAAGATTTCTATTAATTTTCACTTATTAATTGAATATTTGGAATATTTTGTATTAGACTGTCAAAGTTAGTCTATTTGTCCCCAAAAATCTATTGAATCATTTTTAATATAATAGACCTGTAAACCTGCTTTCTGTCCTTTCTACAAGCTACAAATAACTAAAGTTTAAGTAAGTTAAATATCCATGTAGTATTAGAACATTTTCCAAACTTTAAGTTTTGAAACGAAATCCCAAAATAAATCTTATACAAACATAACTCAAATTAACAAACAAAGCCAGCAATTAAGGCATTAATTAAGAGTATAAATTAACCCCATAACTACTAATCTGAGGCATAATATTAAGATTTTCACAAATATGTATGCACATTTAAATTCACACAAACACCACAAATTATAATACTCAGACATAAGAGTATAATCCCCAGCATTATAGCTGTTGTTTTTGTTTATATTTTAAATAAATATATATTTTTTGTATCTAACAACAATCACCATAAAACCTTAACAACAATAATAAAATATTCCACTTACATTTCTTCTTGTGGTATATTCAACGTAACACTGCCCTTGGAGGCATCACCATATTTCCAGTAGCCAAAGAAACCCAAAATAATGTAGAGACTTAAAACAATTGTCATGCCGATATTCATAATGCCAAATGGTTTCAAATATGCCTTCGGTGTTTTCATATTCTCCTCGATGGCTAAAATCTGTAAATAAACAAAGCAAAAAAATATATATATATAACAAAATAAAATAAAAAATAGAAACCAAAAATTAAATAAATACAATGTTTTTGTTTAAAACCCAGCCTTTTGTGCAGTCAACCGAAAGGAGAGGAAATAAAACAAGAACAGTGACAATAACAAACAGTAATAATAATAATAAATACGTTTATAACCCAAATAAAAAAAAGAACAAAAAGAGGCAAATTACTAGAGTCAACAAATTAAAATGACCATAAAATAAAGAAAAAAGCCAACTGAAACAAAAACAACTTACAGAATGAAAAACAGGGAAAGGAAGAGGGGAGCATAATAACACCAAAGGATAAAAGAGAACCTAGCAATTAAAGAGAAACATTTTCTTGATGTTGAAACGAATTTTAATTACGTTACTCTACGTGGTTTTAAATGGACGATATACGGTTTCAATAGACGTTGCCACAATTACAATTCTCTCATTTTGGTGATTCGAATTGGCCCCCTAGATCGTGTGATTTAACACACATGGGATTATTTGAAGTCAAAGTTCTATTCTGGCTTTGATCTGTCTCACAAACCATTCCAAAAACTCTACACCCAACATAGTGTGCAAAACATAATTTTTTTTTTAAACCAGCAAAATAAGCAAAACAGAAACAAACAAGCTGTGTTTTTTTTTTTTTTTTTTTTTTTGAAGTAATAATGAACACAAATCCAGGCATAACAAATATAATCTGATTTTAAAATATTTACTCATTTACTTACCACACCAACAGCCTCTAGAGCAAACAAAACTGTGCCAAAGAAAATTGGCAACTTGGAAATATGCTCGAATGCCTTACGTTCGGATAGGGGTGGTAAATCATCAAATATATAATACAGAATAACACCAAAACCTAAAAAAAATAAATAGAAAAAACACATACTCGTTAGTATTTACTTGCATAAGCATATGTAAACATATGCATATGTATATAAATACATACTTATTTTATTTATAAAAAAGAATATATAAAAATAAATCGACTTCAAATAAAAATAAATACTTTTAATTGAGTCTTACCCACAAACAGCAGCACATTGGCAAACGAGGAGAATATTGCCAAAAATCTTAAACTTCTAATGCTGTAAATTAAAAATAATGGCACTAATACGAAGCACATGTGAATTCTTAAATCCAATACTACTAAATGCTCATCAACAATTTGTTTAATGCTCTCCGAGATGAAGACAACGTACACACAGCAAATACCAAAATGATAAAAGGCCAGGAAACCATCGACAAAGGGGCTGTAAAATAAATAAGGAAAATGTTTGTCAACAAAATTAAAAAATCAAACAAAAGCTGCATTAGTGGGTCCCAAAAAAACATTTTTGGGGACTCAAAAATAATTTGAAAGCTTATAGGGTCAAATATTTTTAAGGTCGCTCAAGTCGAGTTTTTGCCAAAAATCGAGTATGTTGAAAATAAATCTGGGATTTCTAAACGACTGGTCCGATCGGGATAAAATTTAACGTGAGCGTAGCCAAGGAGTATTCGAGTTTATGTTATTAAAATGGACTCTACAAATGCTCCGGCACATTTATTTTGATAGATATCCCACTCGCATCCTACTAAGGGACCAAATAGGTCTTTAAGGAAAATATTTAAGCTTTCTTTTGAGAAAAAAAGGGCCCATTTTAAAAAAAGGTAAAAAAGTTTTTAATTTTGGAAAAAAAAATTACAAACATTTTTTTATTTTTTTTTTTTTAATTTTTTATTCGAAAGATTGAAGAAATAGCTATCTAAACTATTTGGGACACATTTTGCTAAGAACAATAGGTAATTAGTTACATGGATGAGAAAAAACACCTGCTTGGCCAAAATGTCAAATTTTTACCCCCTCTAACTCAGAAAGTTTTCGACTGATCTTGTTGAAAAATTGTTTATGAATTACTATCCAATAGAACTAACTATGGTGCAAATTTCATCCCAATCGGAAGACATCGATTTCAAAAGTTCACTTGACATGAAATGCCCCATATAAATAAAAATATGAAACAAATAAAAAAGTAGTGCATACTTATGCGTATGAGTGATGAGAAATTTCATTGCATGAAAATAAATTCATCATACGCACTGTAGTTTAAAAACTAATTAAAGTCTTTGTGACAAAACGAAAAATGTTGGTTTAAAAAATAAATTTTTGAACATTTAATCTTCTGAACTCAAAATTTAAAGTGCTCCAGAATTTTGAAATTAGCTTTAGTTTGTTTTTTCATATAGGTTACAAATCCATATATTTTTAAAGATGAGTGCAAAATACTTAAAGTTAAACTGTTAATAACATTAGAACTATTTGTCAGATTTTATAAATTTCTGGAAATACTTTTCTCATCAATACAGGATATAACATAGAAAATCGTCCTTGATCATAGGATATATCATAAAAGTTAACTTTCATTTTCCAAAGATTTTCCTTAAATATGAGTCATTGCACGATAAAAAACATATATAAAATTCAAAATGGACCATGGGGGGATGTTTTATAGGTAATTGAAATTAAAGAATATATTTAAAAAACTAATTGTCCAATTTTCTTAAACTTAGTCTTATACATATAAATCCTTGAGTGGCAAGGGTATATATAAGTTTGTCATTCCGTTTGTAATTTCTACATTTTTCATTTGCGGCCCTACAAAGTATATATATTCTGAAACGTTGTAGATATAGCCATGTCCGCCTGTCCGTCTGTATATTGAAATCAACTTTCCGTAGCCCCCAAATAACTTACATACATAATTCATACATCAATATATAGAGAATTCTTCCGGCTAGATTGCTATTTAAATTCGACACCATCGGCCCATAAATGGCTGATATATAAGCAAACCAGGCCAACCCCTATTTTTGGCCTATTTTTAATCTATGTCTGGATTACTAAGTCATTAATATAGAGAATATATATATCTAGTGATAGATATTTCAAAGTCCATTGCAACGACGTTGCATTGTAGATACAAATTAATTTGTATCTACAATGGGTCAAAATCGGGAAAAATATTTTTAATCCGAATTTTTTTTTAACAAAAAAATTTTTTTTTCATAAATTTTTTTCACAAATAAGTTTAAATTTTTTTTTTTTTAAATCTAAAAAAAATTTAAAAAAAATATATTTTGAAATTTTTTTTAATTTTTTGTTTAATTTGTATTTTAAAGTTTAATATTGTGAAGGGTATGTAAGATTCGGCACAGCCGAATATAACTCTCTTACTTGTTTTATTTAATTTTGTTTACCAAAAAATATTTAACATTTTTTTAAGTATAATTTGGTGAAGGGTATATAAGATTCGGCACAGCCGAATATAGCTCTGTTACTTGTTAATATTAAAGTATTACTAAACAAACCCACAAACTATATTATCGCTACAATTCGAAAAGAAATCACATTTTTCAGTTTTTGTAAAAGTTTTCCATTATAAATTCCAAATATTAGTAAATTTTGCATTTACCGGCACGAGTTAAGGGTTAAGTTGTCCGATTTTAGTCAAACTTTCAGAGAATATTTAGAATTATCTGGAATATAATATTCTATTACTTAAAATTCAAGTGGCCTGAGACACGTTAATGGTCTGGAAAATTTTTGATATCTTTAAAATTTGTTAAACAATTTTTGTCATTTATATATCATTACAATGACAAACACATTTCGATTCTTTTGCGTTCAATTGCAAAAATAACTATTTAGTAGCAAAATTTGTACAAAAACTGAAAAATGTGAATTTTTTCCGAATTTTAGCGATAATATAGTTTGAAGGTCATTCTAACCTAATTGAGATATAGGGTTAATCTCCAAAAGATATTTTACTGTTATATTCATTAATACAAATAAATATACATATTTCTGTAAAATAATGCAGAAAGTTAAGGTGTTTCACAAATTTATTTCATATAAATAGTCAAATGTTGCATATATTAGACCTTAGTCCTGGGTGCGCGTCCCGAAATCATTGTTTGATTTGGCTTAAATTTTCAACACTTAACTTTTAGACCTAGACCACTTTGGAATCTAAAAAAAAAAGTCGACTGTCACCCTAATATACATATGTATGTCTTAAAAGTTAAAGATGAATAACAGTGAATATATTTAAGTTAAAAATCCGGTTAAGTGACATGGCAGTAAAGGCGAAGAATTTTTAAATTTGGATAGAAAACATAAGTAAAAATCTTTATAAACACTCCAAAATAAGACGATATTTTTAAGAAACATTTTATGGTATTAATTTATATTTTTGACATATTTATATTTACAGAATGGTCTATTATTAAAATAATAATGCTCAATGAAACTGCTATTGTTGAAATATATTACCATTTTTGGTGATATACTCAGCAAACTGAAGTCCCTACGATATTGGACTAAGTATATAAAAATCGGACGCCTAATTACAAAGATATGAATAAAAATATATTTAAGGTTTTTGAATATTCTTTGAAATATTAGAAAATTGTTTACTAAATGTTTATTATCCCAAAATCCAATCGCAATCCCACTCTCAATTGTTTACGTATTGTTAACCATACAATGGCTTATAACTGAGAAAATTTTTTTGAAAATCAAAAGTTCCTTTTTGAGATATCCTTTGTTCAAGGGACGTTTTTTTGGTGCAATACACGATATTTTGAACCTCGATAAAAGACAAATTGAAACGAATTTAAATTTTTTGAATAAGTTCAAATTTGTTGTGTATAAATAACCTATATCTAAAATTTTAACAAATTTGGAACAATTGTTAGTTTCCTCCCGTTTAAAGAATTTACTAATTTTGCTTAAATATTGAAATTATTTTTTAATAAAAAGCTAATTAGAAATTTTCTCAGTCTACTTTTTTATCATAAAATATAAAATTTATTATTTAATACTTACGTTGCAATTGGTACAATACATTTGAAAAATGGCGGTCCCTCCTGAAAACCAATTGTCATGGCTTCTGAAAATGTCAAATATGGTACACGTTTCCGTTTACACAACACGTACATAGAATTAATCTGAAAATACATTTCAAATTACATAAATTATTTTTTATACAATTCAAGTTATATTAATAAAAACACAGAAAACAAGAGAATCCATTCATCTACTTGCAAATTCAATGAAATTTACAACAGATATTTTATATGGTCAAAGTGTTTATCAAAATTTTGGCTAGAAAACCTATGCAAAATAATTACCCATATTTGTAAAGAATACAATATAAAACATTAATTTTGATTTAATTTTAAAGATTATGACATTATCTTTGAGGTCAGAGTCATATCTTACAAAAACAAACAATTAAACAAAAATTAAAAAAATATCAGAAAATAATTGAACCCTTTTCTTGGTTACCACAATCATGTTAATAGTTACTGTGACTATTATATTGTTAAACAAATTTTAAAAATGTTGAAATGATTACTGTAAACATGCACAACTATATCGTTTCTCTACGTGTAGGTGAAATCATGAACTATTTTCAATATAGAGTATTTGGGTATAAAAACTTTAATTTATGTTGGGACCATGCAAATGTTACTAATATCAAACTTACCAATATGTGTAAACAGTAGACAGCAATGGCGCCAATAATCGCCGTCAATATAAAACCATTAATATAACCAGCATTTGCATATGCACTAGGCATTGCCAAAACGCCAGTACCTATACTGGCCTTAAGAAAATGTGCCATGGTCTGCCAATTACTAAAATTGAAGATAATTATATAGAAATATTTTTATTTATATGAGTATTTTAAATCAATATTAACTTACGTGGTAGGATTCTTAACAGTTCGATGATCATGTGGATCATAATCATCTTCACTGTTGGACACGGTATCTTTGGTTTTTTTGGGTGATTCTTCTAGGGAAGCAGTCCTAAATATAAAATTAAATAAAAACTTTAAATATTTCAAACAGAAAGTAAAGGAAATTTTAATACATAGATATAAACAATTTAGTAATTACAGTGAGTGACAATATAATAGCACCTTTTTATAAAACTATATTTGGAGGAATACATTGTATAACTACTCCAAGACAAGAAAATTTAGCAGTAAGATAGTTTAAGAAATTCTGAAAAATTACTTCCCCTGAGGATATCAATAATCCACTGTTAACCGTAGGGCAAATGAGACTGTTTCCGCCAATTTCTATAAAAATTACTACTGGAATACACTTTACATTTAAACTGGCCGAGACAGAAATGGAATACTATCCTTTTTCTGGATAAATCGCAATACAATTTAAGAGTCAGTAGAACATTTGTCAGACAGCTGAAGGGAAAGAGACTAAAGCCAAAGTGCAGAAATAAGACGGTCAAGTTTGGCAGTGGCAAGGTATTGGTCCAATTCATATCATACAATGTACTATGACTTGAATCGAATACATTCCATTTTAAAACGCGTTATATATTCATAAACTGATAAAATGTGGCCTTAGTTTGGAGATTCCAGCAGGACTATGACCCCAAACACACCTCTAGGGCTGCAATCGAATGATTACAATCCAATAAGATATGTGGTTTGAAGTGTCCTGCCCAAACGCCAGATCTCAATCCCATAGAAAACGGACTCAAAATGATGGTTTATCAAATGTGAGTATAAGGGAATGGCAAAATACTTTAAAGGAGACGATCTTTAATTGGTAATTTCCCATCTTTCTGGCAACATATGGATTCTGAGCCAAAAGAACTGCTCATCTTTTTAGGCCAAAAACGAATCAAGCTAATATCGGATACTCTGTTCCGAAATGAAGCGTATTCCAGAGAGAGCGTCTGGCCGCATATTCTGGGGGTTTTTCAGCCAATGCTCGCTTCAAACGAATCAGTTGTGTTCGGTACAGTTCCCTGTGATAGTCAGATTTGTGCAGCTCATAATAGATAGGAACCTTTAGCTCCCACCAAATGCAGAGAATTACCTAATGATTCGGTGCAGAGATTATTTTCTTTTATAGCGTTTAAGCAGGCTTCAATTCATATGGTACCCAATTTCCCTACTTTTTGGATGAATCCTGCTCCTTGCAAACGTTTTGAAATTGCTGCTTAAGTAGCTCCCAATGATTCATGAAGTAATGCCAACTATTTTAGCTGGCCTGGACGATTGTGTTCCTTGTCAAAATCACCACTTCTGAACTGCACAAACCATCGGATGGCACACACATTCACCATAAGCTTTGATGAGCAATCGGTATGCTTCAGTGTCACTTTTTTCGAATTTATGAAGTAAAGTAACACTTCTCGCTTTGTTGGTACAAAATTCGACATTTTCGAAACAAAAATAAAACTGTGTTGCTTATAATATAATGTTCAGTAACTAAGTGAGAATAAATGAAAGAAATTTACCCTTCAAAATGACTGTTTAATTGTTATTTTTTATTTGTTTGTTTGTACCTTATAAAAAGCTAAACCGATCCTCGTGAAATTTTTATTGTATGTTCCTCTATATCTGGAAAGAATAATATGCTTTATTTTGAAATTTCAAGTCGGTGTGGCACCTCCTATACAAAGTAAATAGTTATTACAGAATATCTGGTGAACTATAATTGTGAAAACCGCAAAACTTCACAGGGCTTACTTCGATATCATGGTGGGCAGCTTTTTTTTAAATTGGCGGGATTGGATTAGTGGGCGTGGTACCTTTCAAACAAAGTTCATAGTTATTTTTTAATATCTGGAGAACTATAATTGTGAAAGTCTTCAAACTTTACTTCATTCAATTTACTATCAGTGCATGAGGTTTAACCAAAAATGTGAGGGATCGGAACAGGGGACCTACCATTCAAAGTAAATAGTTATATCTAAATATCTTGAGAACTGTAATTGCAAAGATTGGATGGGATCAGATCAGTGGAGTGGTATCTCCCATACCAAGTATATAGTTATTTTCGAATACCAATTGACTGTAATTGTAAGAGTCTTTTGAATTTGTGTTTGGATAACCCGCCCCACATTCCACAGTGGGGCAGAATCAAACTTTTTTAGAAATAAATCTGGCATTTCTTAACCGCTTGTCTGATCGGGATAAAATTTGACGTGGACGTAGCCAAGAAGCATTCGAGTTTAAGTTATTAAAACGGACCCTTCAAATGCTCTAGATGCGGGGGCTCAAAGTAAGGTACCTTCGACATGTAAAACTTAGTCACATTAAATTATAAAAAACTGTATACATATGTTTCAAACTAATGGAGATATTGACTTGAATTTTTTTTATAATTCCAAAAATTAACTCATCTATACAAAAAAGTAGAGTTCGGAAAAATGTGGCCCAAAATTGAAATTTTGATAAAAATAAGTCAAATTCTGAAGGGCGTAGGGACGACATATTTGAAAACTATGACATGTTTTTTATACCAGAATGTTCTCCATAAAGATATCTTACAAAAAAACATAAAGTTGTTATACGTCTTTAAAGAAAGATTTTTTTATATACAAAAAAAGCACAAATCTACTATTTTTTGAATTTTTAAATTGAAAATCGTTTATTTTTGGATCTGTAATTGATATTGCTCTGAAATCTTTTGCATATTAATGGTAATAAAGCGGACCAAGCTATAGCAAAATTTTAAAATACCAATTTTGAAATGCTTATAACACGGAAATTATAAGAGATAAATAGCGCCGCGCCTGAAGCATTTGAAGGGTCCATTTTAATAACATAAACACGAATGCTCCTTGGCTACGCCAAGATCAGCCGTTTAGAAATGCCAGATTTATTTCCAAAAAATGTTGATTTTGCCCCACTGTGCATTCGGGATTAAGCTAGTAAAATACTAAAATAAAATACAAATTCCTTAAGAATTTGTTTGGATTGTAAGCTATTACTTGAATATTTGAACAAGTTTCCATTGTATTGTCAACCACTATATAAAGCAGCTATCTGAAAACCACTATATAAAGCAGCTATCTAAAAAAAATTTAGCCAGGGTTATAGCCCTCTTAACACTAATGCACGCTATAATATAATTTGAAGAGTTTTTTTTATAAATAAATCTGATGATTATTTATGTAAATATAAAAATGAAATCTATTAATAAATGTATTTGTGTCTCTATATCTTATCTTCAAATATTGTATACCCCCTACAAAGGCATGTATATTCTATTTGCTGTCAATGTATAAGAGTTATGTTATGTTTAGTACTTAAACCCTAATCTCAATTCATAAAATGTATATTTTTTTTTATTTAATTATTTCCTGTGAAGTTTTATTTTATTTGCCCTCAACTAATTTCGAAGGTATTTCTAATCATTCCTAAGTAAATAATGTATTAACAATGTAATACTTAGAACAATAATATTTAAAAATTTATTAACGAGTATATTTTTCATTTAATTGTAATTTAAACTGTTCAAAAACGAGTGTCATTAGGTTTGTTGTTCTATTTAATGACTTCTATTTCATCGATAAGATATTTATAAGGATTTATTGTTATTGATAAGAACAATTAAATGTCGTCAACAGTTTTTTTTTGTTCTCTGTTTACTGTATAAACAAAAATATTTTTGTTTATCATTTTGAAAAAAAAAAGTCATAAAAACCTCCATTCAGTCAGCTGTTAGTAATGTGGTGAGTAACTGGAGAGAATAACAACAATATTTGTTTAACTCTTCACCACAAGTGATAAAACTTACCAAACAAGTTTTTTTGTATATAACCAGTGATTAGTGATCACTTTAAAAGGGGGCATGGCAACAAAAATATATGCATTAGTGCATTCTATGAAGACATTTCTAAATTTTCTAGATTATATAGAAAGATTACTTCTTTTGTTTTTAGATTCAGCCTCAAAATCATTAAATGTGAATTAAATGATTTTATAATTCGTCAACCATCATCTTCAAAATAAGCTTGAACTATTACAAAACTGGTAAACTAAATCCCTTACAAATTTAGTATATAATGTATTTATCCATTTGTGTACAATATGGATCTATATTCCTAAATTTAGGCTCCAATTTTACAACAGAAATTTAAATGTACAAGTGCATCATTTAAATGAATCCGTTTCAAATTAAGAGAGAACATTAACGCAGTTGCTAATGCCATATCAATAAAAAAAATGAACAGTTTTGAAATTGTACTAAATGCTTAAGTTTTTGTGTTTTTTTTCTTACTCCTTGTGTTGATTCTAGGAAACAACTGGAGATGGGAAACTGATTTAATTTTCTTTTTATTTATTTGATTTTGTTAAAAAAAATTTTAGACAGAAAATTGACAAAGTCCAAAATAAGGGCCAGCCTATTGCACATTCTCCCTTTAGTCTCTTATATCAGGCAATATGACCTATTTATGACCTATTTATGATTTTTATATGAGTTTATGAACGTACTATATAACTTTATTAAACAAATTTCATTCAGATTTTTTTAAGCTTAAAAACAAGATAAGGTCTGCCAAATTTAACGAATATTTGCTTAACTACTTATAGAGATAAGAAAATCCGGCTGTCGAATATGTTTATGACAGAAAACATACAATTATACATACTATATATGTAATAAACAAAACCAAAAATATCTAGTTTTGACTTGTTATACATGGGAATATTTTATTATTTTGGCAAATAATTTTCCATTGGTAAATAATGGGACGGCAACAAATGGTTATAGTGCCCCTACATAGGTAAAAACAAAAAGTGTCCGTTATAGACTCGGAAACAATCCAACTAATGAGCTCCAAACTGGTTTAATCAGAAAGGCAATTTTTTGAAGATGGTTTTAGACACTAAAACACTGCATTAGGTCCATTCGTGAACCCGATTTGCTAATTTTCCCATACACAAATTTTTCCCAATTTTAAATTTTTAAACATTTGTGTGTCTTGAAATTTTGTATGTAAGCACCTCTACCGATGTGTAGATTTATGAAGAAGGGATTTTTAGAAATTCGAATTTTAAGGGGCCAAAATCTATATCTCCGGAACTAATAAAACTAGCAGCAAAAATTCAACTTAATCCAAAACATAAGTGAACAGGTGTGTGACACTTTTAAAATTTTGTACTTTTAAGAGGATAAATCGGGCGATAACAGAGTTTTAGTACTTTTTTTGTATCACATATCCTAGAAATTAAATTTAAATGGCATTGTAGTCCTTTAAAAAAATCCAAATGGAATTTGGACCTTTTTGAAATTTGAACGTATAAGGGTTCAAATTGATCCCTCTTTTTGGTACCATTTTTACAAAAATATTTTTTATGTACATTAATATGGTAAAAAAAATGTTTATCATAAAACCCCTCCATTAATAATGAATTTTTAGACTAGTAGCACACGTCGGGTATCCTCAAGTTTTCTATAATAATGAACTGATCGTGACCATAGGTTTCGCTCCTCTCCAAAATAATATTTTTCTGTCATCGTTATCTTCCACTGCACAGTGATTTAGAAAGGTTTTGTCTCGGGAACTATTGGAGACATCGTAAAGAAATTTCCCAAGATTGGGGCTGAGATCTTTCACTTCTTATGAGAAAATTCACAAATCGGGTTCACGAATGGACCTAATACTATGTTTTAGGTGTGTAAAACCATCTTAAAAAAATTGCCTTTCCAATGAAACCAGTTTGGAGCTCATCAGTTGGATGGTCAGTTGGAAACATCAAGAAAAAAATATGCTTTCAAAAAGTACCAAACTGTTTACTCGGATTTAGTTAATTGCTATATGTGTGAACCAACTTTTAAAATTTTATCAAAATTGACTTAATATATTTGAGAGTAATGTATGTTCACGAAAAATATTCATACGTCAATGTCAATTTATAAAAAAACATTATTTATGAAAAAGGTTCCATTAAGAGTTAAAATATTCAAAAAGTACCAAATTTATTTTTTTGGTAATTTTTGTAAGTAAAGACTAGATTTAAAATTTATTTCTGTGTTTATTGCTTAAAAATTACACAGTGAGCCAAAATAGTGCCAAATCACAGTTTTCGCTAGTATTGTCCACTAAAAGTTTCGCATTGAACAAAAAAAAATACCAAGCACTTGTCTGATCCATTTACAAATACCCCACACCATCATAGTGGGGAGGGTACTATGCGTGTGTGCTGATAACGCCTACCACTAACATCCACCTTAAAGTATACCGATCGACTCAGAATCACTTTCTGATTCCCAGATTCACTTCACTGATAGTACCTGCTTAAAGAGCACAATATGAAACGGTATTTTTATAGTCCCGTGTTGAAATTACACATTGTAAGAAAAAAAGCTAAGAAAGGGGTTAAATTTAAATTTGAAAAAATCTAAATATTTTTGCAAATAAATACTATTTATAATAAGTAATTTAAAAATATTAATAAATCTAATTAGGCAACAATCAAGTTAAGGTATTTGTTGATAAGTATGTTTTGATTAAATTTAAATTGGTATTATTTGTTGAAGTGGTTTTGTTATCAGTTTTTATATTGGAAGTGCAAAAAAAGTGAGTTAAAATGGATATAAAGTTATTAGTTGGGATCAGTTGGCCAGAGAATTTAATATAATTTAAAAGCCTGGACAGTTAAGCGTTGTTTTAGAAAAAATTAGGTTGCGCATCGATGCGCCTCATAAGTAATATGCAAATTAGTAACAGCTTCACACGGTAAGTCTGCTTAAAGTTTTATCGCTGTCGTTGTTGTTGTTGTTATTGTATTTTGTTTTATAGGAGATGTGCAAATGTCGTGATTAATTATACGATAGTCAGGTGTCAGCCAGGTCTGGATGTGGCTATATTCATGTATTATAATGAGATAAACAATTACTTTTCTTTATTTCAGTTAAGTTAAATTTTCCATCAGTTAAGTTTCTAATCGTGAATGAATAACAGCGTGATTTTAACAATTTAATTCTCATGCACTCACGCTTGTGTATGCTTGTTTAATAGTTTTTTTTTTTTTTTTTTTTTTTTGTGATTAATTCGAAGATTTTTTTTGTTCAATTTGTTTTTTTTTTTTAATTTAATACTGACAAAAAAAATGATAAAAAAAATTTTTTGTTGTAAAAAAAAAAATATTCGGGTTAAAAAATAATTTTCCAATTTTGGCCCATTGTAGGTCCAAATTAAAAATAAATCGTTGCAATGGTCTTTGAAATATCTATCATTAGATATCTATATTGTCTATATTAATGACTTAGTAATCCAGATATAGATAAAAAATAGGCCAAAAATCGATGTTGTGCCGGATTTTTCCTTATATCTCAGCTATTTGTGGGCCGATTTTCTCGATTTTAAATAGCGATTGAGCTGGAAGAATTCCCGATATAATGATGTATCAATTATGTTTGTGAGTTATTTGGGGGCTACGGAAAGTTGATTTCAACATTCAGACGGACAGACGGACATAGCTATATCGACTTCGCTATATATAACGATCCAGAATATATATACTTTGTTGGGTCGCAAATGAAAAATGTAGAAATTATAAACGGAATGACAAACTTAAATATACCCTTGCCTGACTTCACCCTCCTATATCCCTAAATTTTTTTAAATTGGTCTGAAAGCTACCATATAGAATTTTGCGAGACTCGCTGTTGTTGTTGCTGAGATATTAATAAATCCGTAAAAAAAAGGGCATTTGACCCAACTGTACGTCTGTCCGTCAGGCTGGTTGACTGTCCATGTAAACTTGTACGCCAAAGACAGGTCGCAATTTCAATAAAGAAATTCGGATCTGTTGAAACAGGTAAAAATCGGTCCATTATTTCACCTAGCCCCCATACTAATGTCCTCCCGAAATAGGACTTTATCGGACATATTTGGACAATTCTCAAGGTCTCTTATCAGTCATATTGTCATAACGTCCTAATATGTGTTATCGTCACGAACCAGCAGAGACCAACGCCGAATGCCTAAGAGTCGGTTATGCAGAGCCTCCGAGTCGTGATATATTAGGCCCATTATGACAATATGAAAGAGACCTTGAGAATTGACCAATTGATTTATATAGATATTCACACACATTTTTTCTCCAATAAGATCTATATACAAATAAAGCACACCTAAAAATTTTGAGCGGATCAATTCATAATTGACCATAGCTCCCAAAAAAAATAGCTTCCGAAAACTACTTTAACGCGCATAAAACTCATAAAAATTTTGGTATGCAGAAAAAATTCAACACAAATAAGTTAAACACAGAAAGAAATCACGAGCCCAAATTTAATTGGTCCATAATTAGTCATAGCTCACACACACGGCCCAGCAAAAATCAATCACGTGAAAAAATTATTGAAATTTAAAGAGAAAAAAGGTTTTGCTTATTTATTTAAATGAATCAAAATTCATTTAAATATGTTTGTATATGTATTGATTTATAAGATATTAAGGTATCCCTTTTTAGTGAATCAGACGGAAAGTTATTCATAACTTTTGTCCCGAATAAATTTTTCAAATTCCGCCATTTTCCAGATATTTTGATATGGTTTAATTGTTTAAAAAAATATTTTTTAACAAAATACAGGATACAACATTTGGAAAAAATTTTTTTTTTTTTTTGTAGAAGTTATAAGGATTCAAAACAAGGTACCAGTTACAAAATTTATTATTTTAATTAAATATGTAAAATAGGTTAGTCATATTAGTCATTAAATTTTTACTATGATAGAAATTATATGACAAACTTAAGAAAATCCGTAAAGTTGTGCTGAATTTTAATCTGGTAAAATGTGTACGAATATCAGGTGATGTTCGTATAATATTTATACAAAAGCCATATACAAATTCTGGAAATGCATGGATCTGTAACAAATCACAGAAAATCTTTATAAGAAATCACAAATTAATAAATTTGCAGCTATTTCAGGAAATAATTGTTTCCGAAAAAAATATATTGTAATTGATAATAAGGAATTTATAATTTGCTAAATATAATTCACACGTTTGTATGTATTTGTTTAGTGACTCTTCAAATAGTTTTACTAAATAAGGGCTATTAACTTTAATCTGTCTTATTTGACAGATAACAATAGCTATTAAGATACGTTGTATTTATATTTTAACTACAACGCCCACCTTATGACTTGTTATTAATCTTATAAATTTTAAATAATTTATTTGAATTAACTGTTCAATACTCACTTCATTTTGTTGTCATTAAATTAATTTACAATAAATTATTAATAGATATTTATTAAAAAGGATTTCTTTATTTATTTGAAATTATATGTTTATTTTGTCATCCTTTTCTTAACTAAACACTGCAACTTCACTTTGAACTAGTTCTTAGTATTTTATTTAATTTTCGAAATATTTATTTGAATAAACAACCGTTACTTACAAACGCCACGATTAAACTAAAATACACGCTGGAGAGAATATATTTTGAAATATAATCGCAAAAACAGACAGACAGGTACTAAGTAAGAAGAAGAAGAAGTACCTACCTGTCGATACGTTTTAACTAACTTTTAGTACAACAAACTTTTTATGATGATTTTATTTAGTTTGTTGTTGGTATTTTCTTGCCACTTTTCTTCTCTAATTTAATCAGTGTGTAGTAATCTCAGTTAAAGTGTGTGCAATTAAAAATTATTATTATCGCCATAATTGTGATAATTTGTGTTTTGTTGCTTTTGAAAAATCAGTAAATAAGTATAAATGTTTTGCTTTAGTTGCTGTTATTATGTTACGTTTTATCGTAGTCGTTAAATAAATACATCGTATCACATCAAATTGATATTTAAGACAAGTTGTAGTGATTTTTACATTGTTATGTGGGTTACTATAATACCCTATTAAAATTTATAGTGAAAATATATATATATTTTTTTTTCAAATTTTATTATAAAGTGTTATTTTTGGAAAATTCAAATTTTCGTGTGAATCCAAAACCAATTCCAAAATAACTATAAACTTTTAAGTTGTCCTTTAAATAAATTAATAATAAACATGTTTAAAACAAGCATTTATTAAAATGCTCTAAAAATATGAAAATAGACTTTAAATTAAATCAAATAAAACTATTTATTACATTATAGCATTTATATGATTAAAAGCTTCTCCCTATATTATTCTAATACTGAGCATGACACGACATGCTTTTATATCATATAAATTCTATAATGTAATAAATTATTTGATTTTATTTAATGTTTATTTTCATGCTTTTGTAACATTTTAATAAAAGCCTGTTTCAAAAATGTTTTTATACCCATCACCTATAAGTTTGTCATTCCGTTTGTAATTTCTACATTTTTCATTTGCAATCCTACAAAGTTTATATATTCTGGATCGTTATAGGTAGCGAAGTCTATATAGCCATGTCGTCCCTCCGTCTGTATGGTGAAATCAACTTTCCGTAACCCTTAAATAACTTGCATACATGATTAATACATCAATATATCGGGAATTCTTCCGGCTTGGTTGCTATTTCAAATCGACACAATCGGCTCACAAATAGCTGAAATATAAGGCAAAAACCAGGACAACCTCGATTTTTTACCTATTTTTTATCTATATTTGGATTACCATGTCATTAATACCAGAGCTGTAAATGAATCATTCTTTTCTGATTTTAATTCATTATGAATTATCTAAATTTTGAATTAATTCATTTTACAAAAAAAATTAATTGAATGAAATTTGAATCGATTTAGGCAGAAATGAATTTCAATTCATTTCCAATTCAAATACATTTGGTAAAAATTAATTGCAATTCATTTACAATTCATTTGAATAAAATTGATTTTGAATTAATTCAAACGAATTATGCAGAAATGAATTTCAATTCATTTCCAATTCAAATGAATTTGGTAAAAATGAGTTGCAATTCGTCTTTAATTCATTTGAATTGATTTTGAATTAATTCAAATGAATTTGGTAAAAATGAATTGCAATTCATTTACAATTCATTTGAATTTAATTGATTTTGAATTAATTCAAATGAATTAGAAAAAAGAATTAGCAATTCAAATGCATGAAATCAAAAATGAGTTGCAATCAAACAAAATTCAAGAGCAGATCTCTAGGGGGAATGAAAAATTTCTCCTACCAAAATGAAAATATTCAGTAAAAAAATTGAAAAGCCTTGTTTGTCCTGGCTCCGCTCCTTATCAAAGAAACATGATATTTGGAGTTTGTTTCTTCTTTAAAGTCATCTTTGATGACTCAAAGACATTAGAATCTTTAAAATTCGATTGAAAATTTTTCAAAAAAGAAATTTTCCACAATATACAAATTAATTCAAGAATGAATGATTCATTTACAGCTCTGGTTGATACCCACAGATTTTATTACATTCCTCTGTTAGATCTATAAAAAGCATACCTGTGTGTGGTTATTTGAATTTTTCTGCTAGTTAACCAATAAAAAATCAAAGCATTATTTTACTAGTACAAAATTAATCAATTTTAAAATTGAGAAAATGTAGAATTTTCGTAAATTTTTGTTCGAAACCTTGCATTCGAATTTTTTTACTTTTTACTTTTTGGGAATTGCAGGATTTGCTTTTCCTAAATCGTATTTTTATTTACGACTTTACACTTGGTACGTAAGAAATTTCATTGCGATACGACATTTGTGTCGAAATTTCTTATTTAGCCTATTTGTTCTAAAATCCCAAAGAAGGGAACACCCCACCGAATACAGTATAGACATTTCTTTGCGATATGCTAAAGCAATCATTTTATTACATATAATAAATATTTATAGTTTCTACAAAAAAAATAATTATAAGCTAACCTTTGGACCAACCTTTTTAGATATATTTTTCCAAGCTATGAAAACGAGTTTTGTCAGGCTTATGTTTTCTGCAAAATGTTACATTTACAAAAAAAAATGTATTATTTAAGTTAATTCTTTAATGAAAATTGTTAAATTAAACATAAAATATTCATTTAACGTTTGAACGTCATTGCAGATGGATGATGAGTCATTGAAAGTCGAAACTAAAAAATTATAAAATGAAAATATTACCGACATCGGAATAGTTTAGAGTTGTTCTTTTTACTGATTGTTCATTTTTATTAAGAACAAATAAATGAATAAGTTTGTTCTTTTTGTTCAGTTGTTAATTTTTAGTCTGCGGTGTTTGGCTGAACTAAGTTATTGAATAATTTTTCAGTGAATGTATTTACAGATAGATGACAACTGCTTTTGGAAACAAATTTTTGTTAATAATGATGAAAACATTTTTAATAATGCAATACAGAAATATCACACGAACAAAAAGAATAAAAGAACAGTAAGACTGAACCCCTTCACATTGTTCAATTGACTGAATTGTTCAATTGAACTTGTTCGTTCATGTCCAACCCAACTCTACAATAGTTATTTCTCTCAAAAATATTTATTTTACATTTTATTCATTAGCATCTAAAAATTATTAAGAAGTTGCCAAAATATTACAAGTTTTAAAAACTACATTTCATTACCTTTCCATTTATATATAAAACATTATATCTTATACTTTATTATACTTTAAAATAATGCATGCAATTCACATACCTTGTAAAAAATTCTCTACTATTTTGTTCAAATCAAAGACAGCTTACTATGCACTTCTCAGTTTTTCATGTACCTTGTATTGTATATGTTTCTCATTGGTTTGTTGTTGCTTTTGACAGTTGCATGTGCGAATTTCATTTCATTTCATTTATTTATTTTCCAATATATTCAGTTTACATTGTTCCTTAAACTACTTAAAATAATATTTTTCCTCGACGTATCTAATACTTATCAAAGATTAATTCCTTCTAGTAAAATTATATTGCAGCATTGCCACATGCACTTAAATTTAAAATTCAGCAAAAAGTTACATTTCCAAAAAAAAGGTAAAAAGGAACACATTCATCTCTTATATTTATCTTAAATTCTATACTACAAACTAAATAATACTTAAAACTATAATAACAATAAATAAAAATAAAAAGTAAACTCAAGAAAGGAAAAAATAAAAATTAAAAAACAAAATCAAAAAATAAAAATAAATGTAATATTCAATTACCCCCATCCTACTGCTCAGTGTTATACACCAAGTCACTTATATCTAGAGTGTTCACCCTCCTATGATAGAATAAGAGGCGAATATTTAAAGTGAGCTTAAGTAAACTTGTATTAACCTAACATTCAACAAAATTGATGACATGCGCGTTCATAAATTTGCAATTTTTAGGTTCATAGACTTTTCATGGCATAGAATTTTCATTAAAAAAAGTAAATTTTCACAAAAAAATTTTTTTTAACAAAAATTTATTTTGTTACTAAAAAAAAATTTTTTTACTAAAAAAGTAATTTTTTACTAAAAATTTAATTTTTTACTAAAAATGTAATTTTTTACTAAAAATGTAATTTTTTCTAAAAATGTAATTTTTTACTAAAAATGTAATTTTTTACTAAAAAAGTAATTTTTTACTAAACAAGTAATTTTTTACTAAAAAAGTAATTTTTTACTAAAAATGTAATTTTTTATTAAAAAAGTAATTTTTACCAAAAAAGTAATTTTTTACTAAAAAAGTAATTTTTTACTAAAAAAGTAATTTTTTACTAAAAAAGTAATTTTTTACTAAAAAAAAGTTATTTTTTATTAAAGAAGTTTTTTTACTAAAATTTAGTAAAAAAAATCCTTTTTTAGTAAAAAATTTATTTTAGTATAAAATTCCTTTTTTGTAAAAATTACTTTTTTAGTAAAAAATTACTTTTTTAGAAAAAAATACTTTTTTAGTAAAAAGTGACTTTTTTAGTAAAAAAAAACTTGTTTAGTACAAAATTACTTTTTAGTAAAAAATTACTTTTTTTTAGTAAAAAATTACTTTTTTACTAAAGAAAACTTTTTTAATAAAAAAATTACTTTTTTAGTAAAAAATACTTTTTTAGTAAAAAATACTTTTTTAGTAAAAAATACTTTTTTAGTAAAAAATACTTTTTTAGTAAAAAATACTTTTTTTTAGTAAAAAATAACTTTATGTAAAAAATTACTTTTAGTAAAAAATTACTTTTTTAGTAAAAAATTACTTTTTAGGTAAAAATTACTTTTTAGTAAAAAATTTAATTTTTAGAAAAAAATTTGTTTTTTAGTAAAAAAATTTTTTTTAGTAACAAAATAAATTTTTGTTAAAAAAAAAATTTTTGTGAAAATTTTTTTTTTTAATGAAAATTCTATGCCATGAAAAGTCTATGAACCTAACAATTGCAAATTTATGGACGCGCATGTCATCAATTTTGTTAAATGTTAGGTTAATACAAGTTTACTTAAGCTCACTTTAAATATTCGCACATGCAACTGTCAAAAACAACAACAAACCAAAGAGAAACATATACAACACAGGGTACATGAAAAACTGAGAAGTGCATAGTAAGCAGTCTTTGATTTAAACAAAATAGTAGAGAATTTTTTACAAGGTATGTGAATTGCATGCATTATTTTAAAGTATAATAAAGAATTAGATATAATGTTTTATATATCAATGGAAAGGTAATGAAATGTAGTTTTTAAAACTTGTAATATTTTGGAAACTTCTTAATAATTTTTAGATGCTAATGAATAAAATGTAAAATATATATTTTTGAGAGAAATAACTATTCTAGAGTTGGGTTGGACATGAACGAACAAGTTCAATTGAACAATTCAGTCAATTGAACAATGTGAAGGGGTTCAGTCTTATTGTTCTTTTATTCTTTTTGTTCGTGTGATATTTCTGTATTGCATTATTAAAAATGTTTTCATCATTATTAACAAAAATTTGTTTCCAAAAGCAGTTGTCATCTATCTGTAAATACATTCACTGAGAAATTATACAATAACTTAGTTCAGCCAAACACCGCAGACTAAAAATTAACAACTGAACAAAAAGAACAAACTTATACATTTATTTGTTCTGAACAAAAATTAACAATCAGTAAAAAGAACGATTATGCCCAACTCTAAACTATTCCGATGTCGGCAACAATTTCATTTTATAATTTTTTTAGTTTCGATTTTCAATGACTCATCATCCATCTGCAATGACGTTCATACGTTAAATGAATATTTTATGTTTAATTTAACAATTTTCATTAAAGAATTACCTTAAATAATAAATTTTTTTTGTAAACATTTTGCAGAAAACATAAACCTGACAAAACTCGTTGTCATAGCTTGGAAAAATATATCTAAATAATCCAAAATGTTAGCTTATAATTATTTTTTTGGAGAAACTATAAATATTTATTAAATGTAATGAGATGATTGCTTTAGCATATCGCAAAAAAATATCTATACTGTATTCGGTGGGGTATTCCCTTCTTTGGAATTTTAGAACAAATAGGCTAAATAAGAAACTTCGACACAAATGTCGTATCGCAATGAAATTTTTTAGGTACACCTTTTGGTACCAAATGTAAAGTCGTAAATAAAAATACGATTTAGGAAAAGCAAATCCTGCAATTCCCAAAAAGTAAAAAAAGATCCAATGCAGTTTTTCAAACAAAAATTTACGAAAATTCTACATTTTCTCAATTTTAAAATTGGTTAATTTTGTACTAGCAGAAAAAATTCAAATAAGCACGCACAGGCATGCTTTTTATAGATCTAACAGAGGAATGTAATAAAATCTGTGGGTATCAACCAGAGCTGTAAATGAAAATTGTTCTGGATCCGCGCCTGATCAAAGAAACATGATGTTTGGAGTTTGTTTCTTAAAGAAAAACTGATTTTTATTTTGAAATACGCTGAACAGCAAATATTGATTTTTTGATCAATCACAAGAAACTTTAAACAAAATATTGACTCTCAATCACAAACAATAAACTTTAATCAAAGCCATCTTTGACGACTCAAAGACATTAGAATCTTTAAAATTCGATTGAAAAATATTCAAAAAATAAATTTTCCACTATATACAAATATGATATTATTTAAACAAAAAATTATTGCTAAAGTTTAAATCTAAGAATTTTTTGTATTTGGACTATATTAGGTGATATACAAAACGTGAGTAATGCTTGCTGTCTTTTACATAAAAAATTAGTTGAATAACAAAACAATAGTGATGCTTACTATAGATTTACTTACAAAATCAATTCAAATTTCAATCAATTCAATTCAAATGAATTGCAATTCACTTTATCAATTTCATTTGAATTGTCGCAAATATATACTTGTTTACTGTAACCATATATATGGTTGATACAATCATGTGAATAGTAAATTAACCATATTATTCTTACCACAATCATATACAGAGTTACTGTGACTATAATATTGTTAAAAAACTTGTAAACATTTTGAAATGGTTACAGTAAACATGCACAATAATATTTTTTTTCTGTTTATAAGTTATCACAAAATATCATGGTCAAATTCCTTTGGCATTCATATAGAAAAATATATATTGTTTGTGTGGCTCTCCTTTTTTCAAAGCTTCTAACAGCATAAGTATATCCATTCATTGGGTGTTGCATAGTATTTCAGATAATATGTCAATACATTTTTAAATATGCCTAATAAAATCGAATGATAAGGACTGATTGACTACGAGGTCAATACATATACATTTATTTAAGTATATAAATATAAACGTTTTGTATTTTCAAATATTTCTTATCGTAAAATTTTAACTGCTTTCAATCTATCTTTAATAACAATAAAGACAAATTCATTTAAACTATATTTTTAGAAATTATCAGAACCCATAATATAACTATTACAAGGTAGAATCAGTAGAAAATTAAGTTCTCAATTTTTCATGCCTTGAATTGTCAGACAAAATAAAAATAAAATATCAAAAATTAAAAAAAGTTTATTAAGTATTTTTGTAAAGAAATCAATTTAACATTAAATCATATAACAAGAATATGCGTGTGAAATGTGCTGTGTGTAAATGTTCATTTGAACAAAAGGATATAAGATTTTTAAAATGTCCTGAACAAAAAATTTAAGAATGGAGTACTGCTTGCGGCGTTGAGTTTTAAAATTTCTTTATTATACCCTACACCACCATAGTGGGGAGGGTATATTGGATTTGTGCAGATGTTTGTAACGCCCAAAAATATTAGTCTAACACCCACCTTAAAGTATACCGATCGACTCAGAATCACTTTCTGAGTCGATTAAACGATGTCCGTCCGTCCGTCCGTCCGTCCGTCTGGCTGGCTGGTTGTCCATGTAAACCTTGTGCGCAGAGTACAGGTCGCAATTTTGAAGATATTTCGATAAAATTTGGTACATATCATTTTTTCTGCCCAAGGACCAAGCCTATTGAAACTGGCTGAAATCGGTCCATTATCTCACCTAGCCCCCATACAAATGTCCTCCCGAAATTGGACTTTATCGGTCATAAATGTTGAATTTATATAGGTATCTACACAAATTTTTCTCCAAATAAGTTTTATATATACAAAATTCATGTCACCAAATTTTATTATGATCGGTCCATAATTAGTCATAGCTCCTATATAAGGCCGCTTCCGATAATCACTTTAACGAGCATAAATCTCTTAAAAATGTTGGTATACACAAAAAATGCTACATAAAGAACTTTTATATAGACATTACTCACACCACTTAATTTCATGGTGATCGGTCCATAATTGGTCATAGCTCCCATATAAGGCCTGCTTCCGATAATCACTTTAACGAGCATAAATCTCTTAAAAATGTTGGTATTCAAATAAAATCCAACGTAAATAACTTTTATACAGACATCAATCACACCACTTAATTTTATGGTGATCGGTCCATAATTGGTCATAGCTCCCATATAAGGCCCACTTCCAAAAATCGTTCACGAATATAAATTGTTGAAATTTTGAAAGAAAAATGTTTTTGCTCATTTACTTAGTGTAGGGTATTATATGGTCGGGCTTGACCGACCATACTTTCTTACTTGTTTTTATTCATATATTTGTTTCTAATTTTCTCATATTTGACATAACAAGGCATACAATTTTAAACTCTCCCTACTGATTCTACCTGGTTATTGTTTTATCATGATCAGAACCATTTTTCATTAATATTTATTAAACATATGAATAAAAATAAAATTTGACGTGGAGAACATTTCCAAAAATGCATCTCAAATTTCCATCTCATAAAACAATAAAATCCGACATCAGGTTCATAAAATACTATTTTAACTATTTTAAGTTACCCTACTGTTCGTAGGATATATTTCATATTTATATTCCTCATAAATTATTTCAAATCTTTGGCGAACTTGAATAAATTTTAACGGGTACGTTTCACTCCCCTTACAATATATGTTTTAGTGTAATATCATGAAATATATCTCATTCAACTTGTAAATTAAGTAACTATTCATTTGCACGCGAAATAAGTCAAATAATAATCACATGCAGTTGATAAGAGTTGGAATGCAAATCTATAAAAATATTTCTGTAAAGCAAGTAAAACACAAATAACGAGCTTAATTATACGTATGATCATTATTTTATTACGTATACGTCATACAAAACTCTGTAAACTAGGGATGACAAACGGGACGGGATTATACAAATCCCGGGATCCCAAGCATTTATTTTGAATAATTTATGATCGGAATATTACACAAATTTTCCATATACTTCTTTGAGATAAGACCACAATGCACATCAGACAAAATTATGCACAGCTGTCTAGTTGTCCATCAAAATAAGCAACTGTCACACAGCGGTTTAGGACCATTTTTTTTTGTAATATTTTGGTATCTCGAGAACCTATTGAATATGCCGTAACGTAATTTCACAAGGTTTGGGCAGAGGTGTTTTCTAGTTGATTTATAGTTTTCTAGTTTTTTACATTTCAGCTTCGTATGCGAAGTGGGGGCCAGTGGATGGCTCCTTAAAGTTGGTCACATCGGATCTCACATTTTTTTTAATTTTGCTTGATCTTTTTTTCATTTTTTAGATATGGCGGCTCCAAATTTTTTCTAAAATATCAGCTATATTTTGAAATCAACTTGCTTTCATTTTCATTTTGTACCTATTTCTGATCAAAATCTTAATTACTAAGTCATTAACATAGACAATATGGATATCTAATGATAGACATTTCAAAATCTTTCCAATAACGTATATAACACCATAGAATTTAGAACCGCAATGGGTCAAAATCGGGAAAAATATTATTTAACACAATTTTGTTTTTTCACCCAAAAATATGTTCACCAAACATTTTTTCAACTTAAATGGTTTCCAGTCTTCTTCGTAAACTATATTTTGGAAAAGGACTATATTTTGGAGAAGGATAGAAAATTCGTCATAGACGATTATATCCAAAGGGAAAATGTTCGTAATTTTGTGCTTATTATTGGAAAAATATTTGTATTTGTTTCTCCCCAAAAAACCACAAATTCCTGTTAAATTAACGCTTTTCCAATAAAAAATTGTTTAGTTATTGAGCATTTTAATATGACTGCCACCTATTGTAATTCTGTGGCGTTAAAAGACACAACTTTTTATGAATCACTTTAAAACAAACTTTTAAAATGAACTTTTCCATACCAAAAGCTTTAGTGAGGGAAATTAAAAATACAGGTGTGACCCATTTTCACAATGCTAAGCATTTTTAATTTTACATGCTTTACAAAAGTAAGATCAAATATTACATACATCGTATGTGCGAGGATGATTCCAAAAATCCGTGCTTTTTTTAATGATAAACAGGTTTTTGGATGAAGAATTATTTTATTTTTCAACATAATCACCTTTGAGCTCTAGGCACCTTGTACAACGTTTCTCCAATTTATTTATCCCTTTCAAAAAATAAGATTTGTCGAGGTCGTTAAAATAGTTTTTTTTGTGAGATGATTTCATCGTTGGAGTAAAATTTCTTTCCTCCGGGACATTTACTCAGGTTCCACCATATTCTCCATATCCGAAGAATATGATGGAAGAGGGAGCATTTCGTAGCCTAATTCATGGATTTTTGACACATGTGTGCACCCTTTTCTGCACGCGGCAGCTTTCTCACACCCAAGTGATCATTCAAAATTTAAACCAATGAGCCATGTGGGATGCCTATGGCTTCCACAATCTCTATCGTTCTTAATCTCCGATCGGCCAACACCATATCGTGATTTTTACAATTGATTCTGGTGTAGAGACCTCGACTGAGCGTACAGAACGTTCGGTATCTTCCGTGCTTGATAGTGCAGAGTTTCCATAGTATTTATCAAGCATAGCCTTAAAGGCTATGTGTGATGTGATGTTTTTTTTTCGCAAAATATAATGCTTAATGAGCAGACGAAATCCAATTTTGTCCTCAAGTCACGATGTGGTCTGCTATCAATGGCTGTCAAACACAAACTAAATGAATAGCTTGTTCAAATTTTGACCGGAGTCAACTGACAGAGGCCTGTTGACAAGAGCAGTGTTGCCCAATCAGTTCAGAGCCGGTACCTGAACTCGTATAATCATGTATTTACCCTTGGTGTTATTTAATATCTACTTCATGGCGATAAAACTATTTTAAAGAAATATATAAAATTTAGCACAAATAAATTTTATGTCAAATAGATTCAAAGTAAGGAATAGTTTCTAATGGTCTACATTGTCCGCTTGTTATAATTTGATTGATCATTATTTCACATATCCCTATTTTCAAAAACAATCATTTCTGATCAACAAAGTCCTTCCCTCACGTCCTAACAGACAAACGGATGAACATATTTATATCGTCTTAGAATTTTATAATGAACCGGAATATATATGGGTCTTCCGATGGATATGAATTTGCACTAATGTTAGTCCTATTGAATAGTAGTTTATACACAATTTTTCAACAAGATTGGTCAAGAACTCTCTGAGTTAGAGGGGGTAAAAATTTTACATTTTGCCCAAACAGGTGTTTTTTCTCATCCATGTAACTAAATAGTTTAGATAGCTATTTTTTCAATATTTGGGGAACCATTTTTTGCTCAAAAGAAAGCTTAAGTATTTTCCTTTAAGAGCTTTTTGGTTGCTTTCAAAAGTTGTGTCACTTGAGATGAAAACCGCCATGTGATACTTACGGAATGAGCAAATCCTTTTGATAGTGGGTAGAAAAAGGAGAAAAATTAATTTTAATTCTAGTTTATTAAGCTTTTAGTCAGATTTTCAAAGTTTTCAATTAGTTTTTTATTTCCAATAAACTAGAATTAAAAATAAAAAATCGAATAAAAAATCACATCTCGACTTTTTTGGTTTCAATCTTTATCTTAAAGTATATACATATGATTTGACATTTGTAGAAATTTTCAAAACCATAAAAGTTGGTAAAATGTGTTTATTTTGTTTTTGTAACTCCTTTATGTGTAATTAAAAGTAGTTTTATGCATTTTTATAGAAACTATATCTTCTCTATAGTACATGACATACCCTCTGGTTTACAGTAGGTTAAAAAGCTTAATATGTTTATGGCAGAATGATGATGATTCTTACTTAATATATGTCTATATCCAGCTTTTAATACAACTTTACTGGAAGCTTTCTTTAATACAAAGCTTTTGCTGAACTAAAACAAACAACAAGCAAGTAGAGAATAAAATATAACAAATAGTGATAAAAACACTGGTCGATTATAAATTGCGTTAGAAAAACAATAGTACAATTTGGGAAAAGGGGAAGAAGAAAAAGTCAAACAACGCTAAACAAAATTAAATACTTTTTTATTCAGTCATTCACACACTCTCATCGCTTCGTTTCGATATGCTGCTGATTTAATACGACGGATTGTTAAAGTGACTTTTTTTAACAGTACGAGTTTTATACAAAAATATAATTAACTACATATTACTACTAATATTAAATAATATTATTTATACTATAAAAGTGTTAAAGAAATGATATTCAAAAACTATTGACTGAGTGGATCTAAACAAAAAACAACAGCGACGGACAATTAAAAAAACGCGACGGAGTGAAATTTAAAGGTGCGAATTAAAAGAAATGAAAAAAAAACATACAGTGAAACAAAAATATTGTGCTCATTTCAATATTAAATTAAACGAAATAAATTATAATAAAATACAACATCGTATGATAATATTTAAAGTAAAACACGAATGTTTTTTTTTTATATTTTTTATGAAATTAAAAATTCTGTACAAGCACTGTTACACTATTTTTTATTTTTGTTTGTTTTTTGTATTTATAGCGTATAAAATTCTAGAAAATAAAAATTTCTATTTCGTGTGTGTTTTAATTGCAAATCAAATTATAGTTGTATAACCGGTTCCGTAAAAGGGACTTTTTGCAAACATTTTTGAATTATTATAAAAGTGATGTGTTTCTTTTATGTAAATTTATAAAACAAAACAAAAAACTAATAAAACAAAATTAGAAAAATAATTGAAATAAACACTTAATGAGTGTACAGTGAGCGACAAAAGTATAAGGACAATAATTTAATCAACATAACATATTGTGTGCTTATAAATGTTTTCATATTTTATCAGTTTCCGTTGGAAATTCTTTCAGTAAACATTAATTACTAAAATGTCGGTTATCATAAAAATACATAGAGTAAAATATATTGAAATCTTGAAAATACATAATAAAGTACAAACTGTTAACTGTTAATCTTCATCAAATAATTCCATCTATTTGATGGAGGTTATAGAAATAATCGCGCAAACTCGAATAGCACTGAAAAACAGTTTGTACTTTATTATATAAACGATATTTACTTATTTTGTTATTGCATTTGAAACACATCGAAATATTGGTCGTAGACCCACAAAATTATATACCATGGATGACAATACAATGCAAACTTTTTCAAATATTCAATAAACATATTTTCTGCATCATTTCGTCCGTCCGGATTGCCATTTGTCTATTCAGAGGCAAGGACTTAGATGGATGAAAATGTCCCCAAATATTCTTTGTTGTTGATCAGAAATGTTTGATATATTTAATCAAACCAATCGATCCATGTTTTCACCTATCCCTCAAAATACTGTCCTCTCATAATAGAACTTTGTATCTTATATAGTTGGCAAATACGTCGGTATGGAAACGCAATGGAACTTCCCAAATTTGTGTTCATAATTGAACAAAGATCTCAAGTAAATATATTGGCTTTGTTGGGACTCTGACCAGTTGTATGGTTCAATAATGATGCTTCCAGCCCAAAAACTCCAAACGGTAAACGTTGTGAATGTATTTGTTAAGTGATATTTTCTGCTATTATTTCAATATTTATGAAAAAAATATTCAGAAATTGGCCTTGTATTTGGTGTATGACTTAAAAATGTGGGATTTTTTCAAACTTTTAGCTTTTTTGTACAATATAAATTTATTCAAAGTATTGGCCATTGTTAGCTATGACTTTTTCCCATCTTTATGGCAATATATGGATTCCAAGCCAAAAGAACTGCTCATATTTTAAGGCCAAGGGCCAATCAAACCAATAGAAAATCGTATTCCAGAGAGGGTGTTCTGCATCGATCGAAACAAATTGTAGTAAGTCGGTGAGACAAAACTTCCCAACCACTTCATTCTAAATACTTTTTAACAATTATTGCAACATGTGGCCGAGAGTTGTCATGATAGAATATTACGGTTTCATGTCTGGCCACAAATTCTGGACGTTTTTTCCAAAAATTGTTTGCTTCAAACGAAATAGTTGCATTCGATACCGATTCCATGTGATTGTCTGGCCAGATTTCACCAGCTAATAATAGATATGACCCTTTTGCACCAACCAAATACAGAGAATTACCTTAGCGCCATGGATATTTGGCTTTGGTGTCGATTGCCGGACTTCACATACAATCTCTTACGCTTCGGATTATTGTAATGGATCCATTTTTCATCGCAAGTAATGATTCGGTGCATAAATGATTATCTTTTATAGCGTTCAAGCATCACTTCGGACATCCAAAATAGTCTTTCAAGGTCTCTCGGCTTCAATTCGTATGTTACCGAATTTCCCTGCTTTTGGCCGTATGTCACTTACGCTTCGGATTATTGTAATGGATCCATTATTCATCGCAAGTAATGATTCGGTGCAAAAATGATTCTCTTTTATAGCGTTCAAGCATCATTTCGGACATGCAAAATTGTCTTTCAAGACCTTGTCTTTCTAGGTCTCTCGGCTTCAATTCGTATACTACCAAATTTCCCAGCTTTTGGCCGTATGTCACGAATAACACATACAATGTCGGCCTCCAAGACGTCAATTGTTACCTCACGTGGACCTTTGAAGCCAATTCACAGGTCCATATCTCGAAATCAAGTACGGCGCATAGCGACATCTTGTTGAAACCACATCACGCCCGGATCAATGTCATCCATATTTTCAAACAAAAAATCATTGCTCATGATAACGATTTTCGATTTCATTCTTCGATTTCATTTTTGAAGAAATCATGCTACCAGCATGTAGACCGCATCAAACGGTGTATTTTTCTGGGTTTAATGGAGTCTGTAGGGTCTGTAGTAGATTGTCTTCTATAAGCTCCACAAATCGATGACTGATTTTCAAAATAAATTTGAATAATTTGGAAGCGTTGTTCAAGAGTCAATCTATTCATGATGATGACTGAGTCTGAGTATACTGCTCATAAATGTCAAAAAGTGAACGCAGTATGACAGTTAACCCTTTCGTAAGTTCTATCGGACTTGAAATCATGGACCGACATTGAACATTGGAAAATTTGAGCCAGCTAACTTCTTTCGTTTGGGCACTATCGTGTTTTCAACAGACAAACGGACGGACATAGCTAGATCGTCTTAGAATCTTGTGAGGACCCACACGCAGAAAAAAATATAGTTGTGCATTGTTACTGTAACCATTTCAACATTTGTGCATGGTTTCTGTAATCATTTCAACATTTTTAACAATATTATAGTCACAGTAACTATATATATATGATTGTAGTAACAATAATATGGTTAACTTACGATTCACATGATTGTATCAACCATATATATGGTTACAGTAAACATGTATATGTTTGTGACAACCATTTATTGATGAAGGACTTACCATATTATGTTGCTCTCATATCATAATCTGAGAACAACATATTATGTTAAAATTATTCATCATATAAATGGTTGTCACAAACATATACATGTTTACTGTAACCATATACATATATGGTTGATACAATCATGTGAATCGTAAATTAACCATATTATTGTTACCACAATCAAATATATAGTTACTGTGACTATAATATTGTTAAAAATGTTGAAATGGTTACAGTAACAATGCACAACGATATTTTTTTTCTGTGTGCAGAATATATATATTTTGTGGTACTACCACCATTATTTCGATGTGTTAGAAACGAAATAACAAAATTAATGTACCCCCTATCATTATTGATGATGGGTATGAAAACGCTGTAATACGAAGGATCTACTTCTGGTTTTTGTAAATCAGACGTAAAATTCATTTAGAATTTTTGTATGAAGAGCCCTCAAAACAAAAACAGCTCATTAGTTTTAAAGCCATTTAAACCCTTTTTTACGTTTTAAATTTTTGTCAAAATTTATTTAAATATAAATTTTAAACAAAAGTTGCTACAGAACTGTCTCACACTGTACACATTAAATTGAAAAAAAAAGTTCCATATGTAAACAATATTAATTAATGTATTTGCCTCTATTTTAGTTTGTAATTTGAGAGCTTCACATTTTTGCAAATTTAATTTTGAAAATTGCTGTAAAACTACACCGACAACTATACTACACCTTTTACAAAACAAATTTAACAAATCATAAATGGGATATTCAATACAGGTAAATGAATATTGATAATAATAAAATATTAGCATTATTACATAAATAGCAAATGCAAAAAACTGCAATTAGTTTAACAAAGTATTCAGATAGTTTAAAATCCATAATCAAGTGTCTGGATTTTATGTTTAATTGTGTATATGTATATTTATTAAGCGCATAACAAAATTTTAGATTATACATGCAAAATTAATTACAACTTTTGAAATGTTTACAAAAAAATCAAATTAGAAAATTTTGTTTTTGAGTTTGCTATTTATTTAATCAGGCTACTAGTATGAATGTGTTATTTTATTTTTTTTTTTATTATTATTTAAGTACATGTTTTTATTTATTAAATACAAACAAATGCAACTAATAATAATTAAACATTTCAACAAGATATGCATAAACGTACAATATTGACGTAGTCTGAAGTATAGCAAATAAAAATGTAAATTGTAATATTTTATAAAAATTTCATTGCACTCATATAAGTACAGCCGTCATTAAAGTGGAGGTATTGATAACACACCGAAATTATTTATGAGCATTTCATTAAATTACAAGGTAGTTTCACAAGGGGTTTAACAAATATGACATCATTTGTCATAACTCCTTATTTTAATAAATATAATAATAAGTATGCAAACAATATGTATTTTTTGCACGTTAAATATCTCACTAGGTCCATTTATACAAAATTCTAGAGTCAAGAAATCAATTTTTATAAGATTTTTTATATAAATTTTATTTTAATTATAAACCAATTTAAATCAATTTAAAGGATCGTAAGGAGATACATCATTTCTATATTAAACTGACGATAGCCAACAATCTTTTCTTTAACCCTCTAACCGCTAAGACCTCAAGGCGGTATGATAGAAATCAGAAGAAATTCTTCGAAATCAACTGCCCACAAAATATTCGAGAATACAATGATCGCATGGGTGGAGTAAATTTCATGGATGGTCTCCAGGGTAGATACCATATTTGAGCTAAGACTCGCGATATTATAATTAGGTTGTTCTGCGATTTTGTGGACATGGTCTTTACAAATGCATTCATTTTACACAAACGTCTGCAGGCCGATGAGGCCAAGGCTCCCAACAATGTGTTCGATTAAAGAACTGCTTTTACAGCTTCCAGATTTGCGTGAGGAAGTAGCTGCTGGACTTGTTTCCTTCAAAAATCTCGGTGAGCCTTTATCACTACAGCCTGGCATATAATGTGTTGGGAAAAGAGCTGCTCGTTAAATTGCTGATGTTCAGTTCGATGCTGACGATCATTTTCTTGTTTAGATGGAGAGAAAAGTCAAAAAAAGGTGCAAACATTGCAAGAAATGTGACACCTAAGTCGGTTGTTCCAAATGCGACCTGGCTTTATGCGGTCAATTCGATCAAAATTGTTTTTGATCCATCGAAACCATCGAAAATAATGTGTATTTTAACTTTTCTCAATATAATTTGTTTATATATAAAATTTACCTGTGGTTCAGAATGTTCAGAATGTTTTTTTCACCTGAAAATTAAATAAAACTTACGGTTCTCTCATTAAAAAAGCGGACCAAGGTATGGCAAAATTTTAAAATTTAAATTTTGAAATGCCTATAACTCGGAAATTATAAGAGATAAATAGCACACGTAAGCATGTTCTTTCAAGACCTAGTCAAGAGCTTCCCAAAAATTTAAAAATCTTTATACCAACTTTCTCAAAACCTCTTTTTCCGAAAAATATTTTATTATTAAAAAAATTCTGTACAGTTCGGACCATAACTGATACAAGTCCCCATAAAAGGCCAAGACTACATATTTATGGTGGGTATACAATAATCGGCACAGCCGAATATAACTCTCTTACTTGCTTATTAGTAGTTTTATCTTTTTCAAGATTTCATTCATCAATTTTGTCTCCCACTGCATAAGTTATAAACTAGATTAACAACAAGAAAATTTAAAATTTTTAAATTTTTATTAACAATTCTAACAAACATAATTAATGTTTTTTTAACTGAAACTTTATAATGAAATGGTGAAATAAGAAAGAAAGAAAGACAGACCAGTTTATCAGAGAAACAATTTAAATGATAACAAAATTAATACTTAACAATAATAATTTCATATTTTTCGTTTGTTTATTTTGCCACATTCGTGTATATTTATGACCAATTTGTAGTTGTTATTATTGAGTTTATTTAAAAGATTTTAAACCGTTTTGAACCGGTAAAAACAAATGATAATAAAAATTTCATAAAAGCTTTCAACAAACGATGTCTCCACAAAAACTCATCAACGGTTTAGTGTAAAGCCCCTTAGGTGCCAACAGAATCAGGTTGTTGAATTTAATTTATTTAAATTTATGAAAATTGGACAGCACGCGACGCGACTTCTTAAATAAATTACTTTTGCATTTAAATGTGTCGCTTATGTTCGGTAGAGTAGTTTGGAAAAAGAGTAAGAATTGTGTGGTTAAAAGTTTTGAATTCGTATTAAAATTTTTGTAAATTTCATTGTTTGAATGAATGATAAAGACATTAGGAAAGACCATTAAAAACACATTTACTAATTTTACTATTAGTATAAAAGTATGTACTAAAAATATCATCTAATTTTTAAATATATATAAGTACCTACTCGTACTATTTATATGAAAGTACTAAACTTTTCAATTAAGTACAGAATGCGTTTTTTTCCGAGTTTATCAATTCAATTACTCTGAAGTGTTGTCGGTTATATAAAATATTAATTAATTAACTTATTAATAGAGTAATACAATACTTGTTCTGTAATAATCGCAATAAATGTCGTAAATAATAGTTTTTATGTATCATACTTAAAAAATATTGTTGCAATATTGTATTGTTTTCTTATAATGTTTTGGCCATTATAGACAATATAACAACTTAATTGTATAGCAAAATTGTATATTGATAAATAAAAAATTAAATACTTGAAATAATTACAAATGCATTAGAAGTAACATTAGGGTGGTATTTATACATTTCAGTCTGGGTTGAACAATTTATGAAGACATTTTTATATATATTCTGGGTCTATATATAATTCTTAAACGATCTAGCTATGTACATCCGTTGTAGGCTTGAAATATTCTAAATATTCTTCGTTGAAGTTTTTGATATTGAAAATTGACGAAATAGAAAAATTTTTTTAGAACGAGTTATGGACCAAAATGTCAGCCAGCCTCCAAACCCTTTGAACATAGCTCCCATATTAGGTCCACTTCTGAAAATCCCTTAAATACGTAATACTATAATACATCAGTCCACAACTGGTCATAGGTCCCATAAGGACCATACCCATATTAATATCGATTTTGAACCACAATTTTACATAGATACTCTAATACATCAGCCCACAACTAGTCATAGGTCCCGTATAAGTACCAATTTCTTAAACACATTAACCTGTATTAATATTTTATAAATATCGATTTTGAACCACAATTTAACACAGATCAGTTATATGTATGCAAAAATCAAACTTCTGGATTTTCTAAATATCGATTCATATTTGATCATACCTCCCAAATTAGGTCCACTGCCTAAAATCACCAAAATACTCATAATTCTCTTATAACTATCGTTATCAGGCTTAAATTCAATATTAATAATCGTCATACAAATAATTTTATGAAGATCGGCCCATAATTTATAGCACTCATATAATGACAACGTCCGAAAAACACATTAAAGTACATAAATATCTTATAAATACTGATATCAAATCAACATTTTACGCAGATCTGTTATATGTATGCAAAATTTACACTACTGGATTTTTAGACATTTAGTCCATAACTGCCCATAGACCCCACTTCCGAGAATAACTATAACCCATATAAAACTCTACTTAATATCGTTATTGAGATGGTATGGAAAAATTTGTATTAGTTCCCACTTGAAAGCAGTGGGCAAATTCTCGCACTCGTAATCGAAATAAATTTCGAACGCTTAACGTTCGAGTAAAAACTCGTTCGTTATCGAGCACAAGCATTACAATTTTCTATAGATTTTATTCGATATCGTATAAAAGAATCCCAAAAATATCGTGTATTATGTGTGTTTGTTTTCTCGCTTTGATCGAATTAAACCAACCTATTAATTCTAATTAGTTAATACAATCAAACCTTTTGATATTTAAAAAAAGAAATATTTCTCAAACATTTTGTTTACAAAAATAGTTTTGAATATTAGGTACAGCCGTTAAGAGCTGTTAAATGATAGTGATGAGTGCCACCCTAATATCTTGTTCAAAAACTTCAAAATTATTACAGATAAAGTAATAATTGTAATTAAAAAAAAGAATTGCGTGTTATTAATTCATATTTCGAAATGCAATTTTAACTTTTTATAACATTAGAGGTTAAAAAGGTTATAACTCATAAAATAATAACATTAATATAAATTTACCCCCATATGCATAAACAAATTTTAAATTTATAAAAGGTTTATAAAACAAAATTTCCATACAAAATTTGTTGCATAAACCTTTGATAAATTTATACATTTTTTATGCATATGGGGGTTAGAACTTATTTTTAAGCTATTTTGGTGATTAAAATACTTACATACAATTAACACAAATTCGAATTTAGAATCAGGAAATCAAATCCACTTATTAATTTATAGAATGTGCAATGGAAACTTTTAAACTAATGCAGAAATGCAGACTATAACAGAAATATTATGTATTAAAACGACGTCATCATATTTGGCCCATAATTGGTCATAGATCCCATAGAAAGATCTCTTTCGAAAAACACATTAATCTACAGAAATCGTATAAATATCGATTTCGAACAAACATTTTACACAGTTCAGTTGTACGTAGTGCATAATTGGCCATAGCTCCACTTCGAAGAATAACTTTATAACGATATAGCCAAGAGCGATGGCTTAGGAGCTGAAATTTTTGCGGAAACTTGTTTCTAATAAAAAAAAATTCAGAAAAAAATTACCAAAAAACCAATATTTGACACAAATATTTATTGCTAATAGCTAACTTATGTAAAAATATGTGGAATCTTTAAAAAATTTTGGATCAAATATTTATCGAAAACATTGTTCAGACTACTATAGATATTCAGCTGAAATTTAGCAATAATATTTTCTAGTAATAGAAAATATAAAACTAACCAAATTGGGTGAACCAGATTAATATTTTATACAAAATGCACAACAATCGGTGCCCATATTATATTGTATGGTGGGTATATAAGATTCGGCAAAGCCAAATATAACACTATTATCTGTAATTTTATTCGCACAATACTTAAAAGCTTGAGTGAGATCGAAAAATTCTTAACTTCAATTTCCGTGCTCTGTTTTTGGGCTCTAAATTTTTAGCAGCGTTCCTGTCAGGAACTTTTTGAGCCTTGTTTGTTTTTAAACCTGCATTAGCTTTTACTTTTCGTACCAAATTGTCCGAGCACTGAGCTAACCGGGCTGCTTTCCTACCGGACGTGTTGGGAGCTCTTTTGAAAATGCTTTCTATTTTTTTGGCTTTAGAAACATCATGTGAACCATTCCTTCTACCTGAACCAGGTTTTCTATCAACGGAAAAGTTCTCCCGGTACTGTTTAATAACATTGGAAACAGTTTGACGACAGACCTTTGAATGCTTGGCCAACTTTTTGTAGGACCAAGATCGGTTTTGTTGAAAATATTTAATCATTTTAGTACGACTTTTTTCTGGTCACTCATTTTAATCAGATTAAGTTTTAATGAAGAACGTGTGTTAAGAATTTTACGATCTCACTCCTTATTATAAATATTCAATTATTGGGTGTATGACTTAAAAATGAGGGATTTTTTCTATTTTTAGCTTTTATTTTGAAACATTTGTAGAATATAAATTAATTCAAAGTATTGGCCTTTGTTAGCTATGACCTTTTCCCATATTTCTGGCAACATATGGATTCGGAGCCAAAGAACTGCTCATCTTTTAAGGCCAATATCAAAAGAGAATCGTATCCTAGTAAGGCGGTGATGTAAAACTTCCCAACCACTTCATTCTAAATACTTTTTAACAGGTATTGCAACATGTGGCCGAGCTTTGTCAAGATAGAATATTACGGTTTCATGTCTAGCCACATATTCTGGGAATTTTTCGGCCAATGCTTGCTTCAAACTATTCAGTTGTGTTCGGTACTATTTCTCTGTGATAGTCTGGTTAGATTTCAGCAGCTCATAATAAATTGGACCCTTTTGGTCCCACCAAATACAGAGCAGTACCTAATATCCATGGCGATTTGGCTTTGGTATCGCTTTTGGCCGGTTGGCCGGGCTTCACATACGATCTCTCTCGCTTCGGGTTATCGTAATTGATCCATTTTTTCATCGCAAGTAATGATTCGGTGCAAAAATTATTTTCTTTTATAGCGTTCAAGCATCATTTTGGACATGCAAACTCGTATTCAAGGCCTGTCGGCTTCAATTCGTATGGTATACAATTTCCCTGCTTTTGGATGAATCCTGCTGCTCGAAAACATTTTGAAATTGCTGCCTGTTTACTCCCCAGTAGTTTTAAGAGACAGTCATGAACTAGTAATTTTACCCATTATTTAGGGTGGGAACTAGTTACTTCAATAGCTACATGACTAGTTATTTTAACACGTCCATGTCCTAAGCAGGGTGTCAATTGACCATTTTTGACTACAATGAGACGATCTAATAGCTGGTCCAAAGTAGTCAAAAGCATTGGATTCACATACTGGTTAAATAGCGTCAGTTACTTTACTAGCTACCTAACTGGTAACTTGGTCAGCTACATAACTAGTTATTTTAACATGTACGGTTGCTAATTTACCTCAAATAGTCAGCTAAAAAGACATATCATAGGCAGTCCAATAAACGATAGCTTGTAAACAAACCTTTCTTCGAAAACTCTCCAATGGAATGCTTCTGGTGGGTAAAATAACTACTTTCTACAGTGCAGTACAAAATAAACGTTTAAAATGACTTCACTATAGAATACTAAGAGACACTAAAGTAACTATTGACTTCATGCTATGTTACATGGGATATCAGTATATTTAAGCAACAATAAAAATTAACTGTATGAGAATTATATCAACCAGTTTGAACGAATTACTCACAAAACGTTTAAAGTGACTACACTCCAGATTACTTAGAGACACTTAAGTGACAATTGCCTTCACGCCAGATTACCTGGGATGTATTAAGTAACCAATTGTCTTCTCTCTGTACTACAAAGAGCACATACTTGTCAAATGACCAAAATATATAAATTGGAGTCAGCCAAGTAATAAAACATTTGTGATGATTACTGTCTATAAGGGATACATTGACTACTTGCTTAACTGATGGGTCCCAATGATTTTGCAAGCTCTTGTAGAGTTTTTCGACAATATTCATCCTATACTTTCAAACTTTTTTGGCTGGCATGGCGATCTTTATTTCACTGAAAACTAAGTGAGAATAAATGACAGATACGTACCCTTCAAAATTACATATAAGTTATTAAAATCAATAACCGATACTTCATTCAATAACCGATATTGTAAATTCCACATTTTTAAGTCATACACCAAATAATAAAATGAATTTTGAAATCAGTACTAGAACTATTAGCCGAAGGGAAAATGAGGCTGGTCTTTGACTGAAAAACATCTTATTTCTAAAAAAACAAGTAAGAAAGTATGGTCGATCAAGCCCGACCTTATAATACCCTACACTAAGTAAATGAGCAAAAACATTTTTCTTTCAAAATTTCAATAATTTATATTCGTGAGCGATTTTCGGAAGTGGGCCTTATATGGGAGCTATGACAAATTATGGACCGATCACCATGAAATTTGGTCATGTGATTAATGTATATATGAAAGTTATTTATATTGCATTTTATGTGTATACCAACATTTTAAGGAGATTTATACTCGTTAAAGTGATTATCGGAATCAGGCCTTATATGGGAGCTATGACTAATTATGGACCGATCATAATAAAATTTGGTGACATAAATTCGGTATATATAAAATTTAGTTGGAGAAAAACTTGTGTAGATACCTATATAAATTAAAAATTTATGACCGATAAAGTCCAATTTCGGGAGGACATTTGTATGGGGACACCGTCCTGGTCGAGACATAAATGGAATATTTTTCTCTTTTCTAATGGGTCCAATTCGTATAAAAAAATATATTATGAATGTAATGGAATACATATCCATATGGAATACATATCCATACACCATGTGGCTACAATTCTATGAGATACGTGTTTAGAAGTGGCCTGTCCAATCGCAAAATACGGACTCAAAATTATACCTCGCAGGATGGGGTTATAAAAAAAATTGCAAAATATTTGAAAGAAAACAATTGAATCCTTAATTGGTGCAATACATGTTCACCGTGAAGCAGTGATAAAAAACAATTGATATCCAACAAAATATTGAGTTTCTAAAAGAGCCACACAATTTTTTTAAAAATTAAACCTAAGTTTCCATTGTTTTGCCAATACCATAATAATAAAAACATTTTAGTTTGTTTTCTATTTTCAGAATTTAATTAGTTATGCTCATACTTTTTTCTTAATATAAGTAAATAAAAGTATTGTATATTATTAATTAAATCCTAAAAAGGTAAATATTTTATAAGATTTTTTTTCTAGATTTGGACCTATGAATTAATTATTTGAAAAAGTTTCCATAGTATTGTCAATCACTGTTTATTACACGTGCCACATGAGAATTGTCAGTGACTCACCTATTTTTAAAATTAGCTAATATTTTAATGTTTGTACTCTGAGTTAATTATTATCAATTTCACAAATTAGTATTCAAAAGCCTAGAAAATAAAAACAAATATATTTTAAGGCATAGAAAATACTCGTACATAAATTCACTTACAGAAAGCTGAGAGCAACTGTTTTTTAAAACAAATCACATAGAAATCTTAATTAATTTATTTATTTCATTACAGAACTCTGAAACGGGTGAGGTAATCTATATACAGACAGATGCCGACAACGTTACTGAACCCAGCTATGATGCCGAAACGGGTGAACCCATTATGGGTAAAGTTAAGGTGCGCTATATGAAACAGAAACACTTTCAAATTCCAAAAAAACTATTGCGCGGTTCGGCATGTGAGGAATTCGAAAAGGAGATTTTGGGTAAAAATGAGGAAATCTATCAGGAGCCATTTGGCAGAATAAGCAAAGAATCGGATGTGTTAAATGGCAAAGCGGAGCTGACAAGAAAACCTAGAAAATTTTACGAAAGAGATGACTACATAAACATGGAGGGAGTATCAAATGTAATTAAATTAATTTAACATACTAAAATATAAAATAATTTTTTATAATTATGTATTTCCTTTATTTTAAGGACATCATTTTGGGTTATAATAAATCCAATTATCGCATATTGTTATTGCCCACCGTTTTCTTTTTCAACATTTATGCCGCCATGATAATTCTGATCTTGGAAACGTTCTTTCATTTTTGGGCCCATCTCAAGAATGGCTTAAACATGGACAAGAATTTCTACTATCGCAGCCCTTTGCATGTGGTAACCTCTCAATTTTGTGCTAAATGTCGTTCGGAATCGGAGGTAGATGCCAGCATATTTCGTGCTTTAAATAAACAAATGAGAGCTGCACGCCAGTCCAAGACACTGAAAGATGTTTCCAAGGCAATTGGTTGATACTTAAGCAGACGGGGTGTATCTGTAGATGAGCAATTTTTGTTTAAATAATATTATTTGTAAAATATTGAATTAAACCGGTTTTAATTTAATTATTTTTGAGAAATGCACGGTAAAATGTTGTAATTTTCTTTGCTTTGTTTTATAAGAAAATATTTGCTTAATAAATAAATTTTCTTTGTAAGCGATTGTAAATAACATCCGTTTAAAATTTTTATTATATTCAAATATTGGAACTTTTGCTAATTATCTTAATAATGTGTTTTGTATTATAAATTAGTTCAAATAAAAATCTAGAAAAATACATGTTTTTTTTACAATTTAAGAAAACTTAAATATCATTTTTAAAATCCAATATTTTCATGATTTTAACAATACATTAAGAACATATTTGTTAAAAAATGTTAATTGAAATAGGTTAAGGCAAACATGCAGTTATTTCCACCGAGCAACACACTTGGGTCCTTCACCATTAGTCTTGTTGTGATTCCTAAAAACCAGGGTCAGAAGAAAGGAAAGCTATAGTTACGAAATTGCATTATTAATATGAATATAATGGTATGTAACACCTTCTTCCAACATTCATCGTGCTTCAGTAGAAATTCCATCAGTAGAAACATCTACTTATAAACAATGTTGATGATTATTAAAATTATTTATAAGTATGACAACATTAACTGTGAAGCATCTCTAAAACATCTAGGTGATCACTGCAGAAATAGATAATCCTGGAATTTTCTAGAAGATGGCGCTATGTATATAAATAAAAACAGCGAGTTGCTGAGAAGAGTGTATATACCCAGCATTTCTAGGAGACAGCCCCGAACTACTGATTTTACCCATCATTTAGGATGGGAACTAGTTACTTCAATAGCTACGTGACTTGACCCATCTTGACTACAATGAGACTTTCTAATAGCTGGTCCAAAGTAGTCAACCCATTGGATTCACATAGCGTCAGTTACCTTACTAGCTACCTAACATACCTCAAAACATATCATAGGCAGTCCAATAAACGCTTGCTTGTAAACATACCTTTCTTCGACAACTCTCCAATAGAATGCTTCTACAAAATATACGTTAAAAGTGACTTCACTATAGGTTACTAAGAGACACTAAATTAACTATTGACTTCACGCTTTGTTACATGGGATATCAGTATACTTAAGCAAAAATAAAAATTAACTGTATGAGAATTATATCATCACAATTTGTATAAAAGCAGTTTGAACGAATTACTCACAAAACGTTTAAAGTGACTGCACTCCAGATTACTTAAAAACAGTTAACTGACAATTGTCTTCAAGCAAGATTAAATCGCATGTATAAAGTAAGCAATTGTCTACTCTCTTCACTACAAAGAGCATATTCGTGTCAAATGACCTAAATATATAAATTGGAGTCAGCCAAGTGATAAGACATTTGTTACAATTAATGTCTATAGGGGATACATTTAGTACTTGCTAAACTGCTGGGTATGCTTGACGTAGCATCAAACTGTACTACTAGTGTTTTTTAAATGGCGTAATATAAGTGTGTGTGTAATAAAAGAGAGTGATTATTTAAATTGTTGCTGTGTAAATTTTAATAAAGAGTAGTTACACTTTAAATAAAACACCGTTTTTAAAAGATAAATAAAAACGTAACACTATATTAGAGTGTCCAGTAGTCCAGCCGTAGAATATCTCGCTGAGAGATTTTAAGAATGTCGGTATAGATCAAAATATCCCCTTGTACAGCAAATAAGACCTCAGTTAGTTTACATCAACTTTTACGGGTGAAACCTCAAAAACATTTCACTGGTACTCTAATCAGGAAGTCAAACGGGTCTCTCTTTGGAGAAATTCCTCCCATCTGCTTATGTCGCGATCAACATATTAAATATCTTGTTAAAGTAAGGTTTACATGTCCTTGTTGTCTGGAAGCCTACCAATACAATATGACCTAATTTCAATCGGTATCATACGTCTGTAGCTAGCACGGATACAGGTCAACCATTTAGTGGGGAAAATAAAGTAAAACTTTTCGGTTTTTGGGGTAAATTTCCTATTTTCACCACCTCTGTAGTATCAATTTTCACAGCAGAGCTGGGTGCAACGATAATATTCCTAAAATCATCATAGTAAAAAGGGTGAATTTGTCCGGATAAATCCACCTCACAAGTGTTTCGAACTTATCTAAGGGTTAAATCATCCCTTTTACACAAATATATAGCCGCATTCGCCATATACACTCTAGCCTGAGTATTTAGGCTCGAGATCCTGTATTTTTTCATTTGATCCAACCACAAAGTGATCGTAGTATCAATAGTAGTCTGATCAAGTCTTTGTAGAATCGATATAATCGACTAATACCCGTAATTTCAATAAATAGATATCTACGGTGTAAAATACCAAGCAGATAAATTTACCTAAAAGGTAACATTAATTTCAAATCAATATCTACGGGTAAAAATTACCAAATATTTTTACTTCATAAGTAACTGATAGATATCTATTTGTTGAAATTACCGGCATAAGAAGCCATAATGTGTATTTTTTTCTCACATTCAAAGTTTTCTCAATACCGTAAAGCAGTCTGGACATACCTGTTCCTTATGTCGACTTGATGATAGGCTGATAGTCGATTAGGTTCGATCCTTAATCTTAGGTGAACATAACTTATACATCTCGGAGTTTTGAAAAGAAAAGATTAAAAAAACACATTGTTCATCTGTCCATATGATAAAAAGTTGAGTTGATACAGAAATTGATGGGTATTTTATGGATGGCAACCGAACTTCAGTTGCGTTGGCAGAGGGCAACCATAAATTTCTGGTTGATAATTTGGCAGCAGAAAATGTTAGCTGCCATTTGCCATCTGTAATACCATTTTGGAAACTGACAAGGCAACTTTAGTTCGGTTGCCATCCATAATTGACCCATTAGTTCTCGTACTTCACTTAATAAGTTATAAAATACTTGCATACTTATACATTTTATTTGGTACAGCTTAGCTGGGTCCATTTGTGTAATCTTTAAGGTGATAAAAAGTGGAGGGGTTGAGAGAGAAATAAAGTATTTTTTATAGATACTGCTACTCAGGGGATGATCCTACTCATGCAAAGCATTGTGTTGGAACTAAGAAAATAGGTTATGGGAGGGAGGAAAGAGGGAGTAGTGTTTGTAGACATTCGATTTGAACTTTCCTACATTGAAAATGACAGGAAACACTTCAGCGGGAAATTTGTTCCACATACGTACAGTACGGCTAAAGAACGAATTTTCCCTGTAGTGTATTGTGTCCACTGGCCAATCGACCATAAAGGGATGTGTTCTTCTGCGGGTATCAGGAACAAGTTCCATAATTTCATCAGATCGATAGAACAGTGAAACGCAGCCCACATTGCGACGGATAGATTTTAGGATTATCATTATCTGAAAAAAAAATTCAAATAATTTGTGGTGTTTACTCACTTTTGAGGATCTATGTACAGGAAGAAATTTACATTTATTTATTTAATAACGTAATTATACTTAATTTCATTTGATTGCAAATGGACTTAGCACACTTGCATACCACAAAATGGACTTTTACATACCATAGTATAACAACGAAATACCTGTAACGCAACAGTGTAATTTTACTTACAAAACGTTAGTTTTGTATTAAAATCTCAATTTTCATTAAAAGTGGACTTAACACATTTGCTAACTAAGCTAACGTTATATTTCTGTTAAATTTTAAACAGTGCAAAAATTGTGTTATCAAAAAAGTGGCATACTTTCCGGCAAATATGATATTTTTATAATTGTTGTTGTAACGGAAAAAAAATTTTAATTTGTTTGTGCTTGGGTCATAATGGGAGTTGGAGCTATTGCACCACCACAGTCGGTTTGTGCTCCTATTAGGATAATTGCATAAATGTACAGTATTGTGATGACTCTGGAGGCAGATTTTAAGTGAGATTTATAGTAGTTAAAATTTATTTCGTTAAAAATATTTCGTTAAAAATACATTTAAAAGTCGTTTAAACGACAATTCGATCTACGCTCCGGATAAACCCAGATCTCGCACAAAATAACTTTCGTCAATCTACAAATATCAAGACCGACGCACAGTGGTATAAAAAAAGAGGGAAATAAATCTGTAACTTCTAAAGCCTAAGTCCGATTTGAATATAATTTAACATGCGCAAAGAAGAAGTGTTGTCGAGTTTAAGTTTTGAATTTTGAACGCATAGGCCGACCAGAGGTGCGGCCAGGTGTTCCCAAAGTAAGATACCTCGAGTGCGTTCAATTTTTAAAACTATCCTACTTCTTCGTGTGTGTTCCGATTTCAAAAATTAAAGTATAGAATCTCCTCGTCGAGCACTACAATCAACTAGACATCAACTATCTCTTATAGCTTAGGAGATATTCGCATTTGAAAATTAAATTTTCAAAATTTTTACCTTCTCTACTCCAGTTTTTTAATAACAGCGGCTCCAAATAGAATCGTTTTAAAAATTGAACATACCCAAGGTGTCGTAATTTGGGAAACCCTGGCCGCATCCTGGTGGGTCCATGCTGTCAAAATTTAAAACTTCAAACTCGACAACACTTCTTATTTGCGCATGCAAAAAAATTTCATTCAAATCGAAGTAAGGTTTAGAAGTTACAGATTTTTTACCCTCTTTTTTCTATAACACTTAGAAGGTATTTCATATCACAACTATTCATTTAACATTCATATTATTGACATTACATTACTTTATAACTTTTTCAATTCACTTTACTTTATTATAAGTCAATTAATTAATATTTAAATAAATGCAATTTTTATTTATTACTCTTAAATGTATGTTTAGAAATGTTATTCGATTTCTAACTAAATGCAATTTTCAACTTCTAACGACTTAATTTAAATCAAACTTTAGAAAGTATGTTGTTAATTTTCTGTATTACTCTTAAAATTAAAGTGTGTGTTGAGGTATGAGGATAGAACCAGTCCATGATTATGTTTCCAAACGTACAAAATTAATCTGAAATTTGTGACATTTTCTTAAGGTTAGGGGAAACTAGGAATTTAGCTCCGGTGCAGGCAGTAATATCATCAACGGTAAGACCTTCAGCGACTTCAAGAAGAGTAAGACCAGCTCCCTTTTCGACCTCGAAAACAGCCTGGAATGGAAAAATAACAGCAATTCAATGAAATTCAAGTTTAAACCATAATAATCAAGATTGAGAAACCCACCTTTTCGGTAATAATTAAATCAACAACATTTTTGCCAGTCAGAGGCAAGGAACAAGAATCCAAGATTTTGGGAGAACCATCACGAGCATTATGTTCCATGGTAACAACAACTTTAGTGCCTGGAGCAGCTACTAAATCCATAGCACCACCCATACCCTTAACAAGTTTACCCTGATAAATAAAATAACAATTTACACAGTGAGCAAATGTAAACAGTTTTCAGATTTTGTATTACTTACGGGAATCATCCAGTTGGCCAAATCTCCAGTACCCGAGACTTGCATGGCACCCAAAACAGTCAAATCCATATGACCACCACGAATCATGGCAAAACTGTCATCGGAGCCGAAGAAAGAAGCACCAGGTACAACAGTAACAGTTTCTTTGCCGGCATTAATTAAATCGGGATCAACCTTATCCTTGGTGGGGAATGGACCCAAACCCAAAATACCATTCTCTGATTGCAACATAACATTCATGCCCTCGGGTATATAGTTGGAGGCAAGTACGGGCATACCAATACCCAAATTGGCATACATACCATCACGGAACTCCATGGCCACACGTTTGGCAATACGTTCACGTACTGCTTGAGCTGGAGTAGGAGCAGTTTTCTTACCAGCATCAGTCTCGGTAATGCGTACCTTTTCAATACGCTTCTGATAGTTGGTACCCTTAAAGATACGTTTAACATAAATGCCGGGAATATGAATTTCATCAGGGTCAATAGCACCCACTGGCACAATCTCTTCGACCTCGACGATGGTGACCTTAGCAGCGCGGCACATAGCGGCATTGAAATTACGGGCAGCCTTATTGAAAACTATAATTTGAATACATAATCAAATGTTAATTACTTTAAAATTTGAATAATTCGTATTTTAGTTATAACATACCTAAATTGCCGTAGGGATCAGCTTTTTGGGCCTTCACAATGGCAAAATCAGCAAACATAGCCTCTTCCATAACATAGTTCCTGCCATTGAATTCTTGCACGGGTTTTGGTCTGCTAGCAATTTCAATTTTTCCATCTTTGGTGTATTTAATGGGGGCTCCACCTGTTTGGATTAAGGTACCATAACCGGTGGGTGTAAAGAAAGCAGGTACACCAGCACCAGCAGCTCTAATCTTTTCGGCCAAAGTGCCTTGAGGTGTCAACTCAACAGCCAATTCACCGGACAAATATTGATTGACCAATTCAGCATTTTCACCCACATACGAGACAATCATTTTGCCCAATTGACGAGATTTCAAGAGAACACCCAAACCAGCGTCATCAATACCTGAAAGGGAATGTTTTAATAATTAGTTAGTTTGATTTTGATTCTGTATAACTGTCCTAGAACTACAGGGTCTCAGGCAAAAATGGCTAGGGGAAAGATTCCATGATGAACTAAGGGAATTTAGCTAGATATAATTTAGGAAATCTGTTAGGCTTTATCAGGGGAATAGGCTGGCTATTTTTAGGTCTACGAGACTATGTAAATCCCAGTCTATACTTATATCATGTCCTTTTTTTTTTTCTTATTTTTCCTCTTATAGGACTTAAAATTATAGACACAACGTATACTTATGTACGATAGACCTTATTAACTTATATTCTAATTTTAAGACATCTCAAGAAAACGTTTTATTATCCACTTACCTCCATTATTTGAGACGGCAGTTAAGTTTTTGGCACCCTTTTCTTTAATAGCTTCAATCATTTTCTCGGGTATACCGCAGAGGCCAAAACCACCAAACAAGATTTTGGCACCATCATGTAAATCAGCTACAGCATCAGCGGCGCTGTTATAGATTTTACCATTGGCTGGTTTACCACTTGTGGAATAGCAAGCAATTAGCTAAAACAAGTACAAGTTTTTAAAATGGTAATACAATTTGCTTAAAAGTATTCTAAAATAGCAGCACTTAACTTAATCTAACTTATATATTGATTTTTTTTATTTCAACTATTATCATTCAATTTTGAGGAAAGTTTTTCAATTTTCCGATAAAAAAAAAAATGTTGTATCATGCTAGACATGGCAGCCAGATAAAGGTTCTACAAATCAAAACTTTATGGTTCTTATCAATAATAAAAAAAATTCCTAAAGCTGAAAATTAAATTAAAAAAAAAACTATAAATACTTATGGGCAGATGGTACTTCTATATGTACATATATAAAATCAAGATAACCTATCAAGTATTAGAATTAAATATGTATGTAGCAACAAGAAAGGTACAGCGACAAACGATTTATATCTGCTATTTGTATTAATGTGTACAGATTTTGGTCGTTATTTTGAACAATTAGAATTTTTTTTTTTAATTTATAATATTAAAGAAGAAACCATAGAACAATAGGAGAGAGAAATGACAATTAAAACAATTTAAAAAAAAACAGCATTTCCAGAAGACTGACCCGAACTACACCATTTTCAACAGTATTTGATATTTATATTTTTAAGTAGAAATTTATAACCGGTTATGGCCAATAGGTTGTTGAAAATAAATGAATAAAAAATAAAAATAAATAAAAGAAAAATTGAAAATGAGAATTTTCATTGACAACATTTCATGCAGCAGCAATAGAAATGCATTAATTTTTTAATGTTTAAATGTTTTATTATTATTATTAATTTTAAAAAAATTTTTGTTCTTTTTTGCGAGGATACCAAATAAAAATCTAATTTTCAGTTGCTATTTTCCTAATTTCAAATAAAACTTCTAATTTTCAACTGAGCTTTTCCGAATTTTAAATAAAAATTCTCATTCTCAATTGTTCTTTTCCGAATTATAAATGAAAATTCTCATTCTCAATTGTTCTTTTCCGAATTATAAATGAAAATTCTCATTTTCAGTTTATCTTTTCCGAATTATAAATGAAAATTCTCATTATCAATTGTTCTTTTCCGAATTTGAAATTAAAAATCTCATTTTCAATTGGGATTTTCAGAATATCAAATGAAAAATCTCAATTCCAATTGATATTTTCTGAATTGAATTGAAAAGTTCTAATTTTCAATTGAAAAAGGTGTACTGATTTTACCTATAGTTATAGGTGATAACTAGTTACATAACTAGCTACATGACTAGTTATTTTAACACGTGCGTGTCCTAACCAAGGGGTCAATTGACACTTTTGGATTACAATGAGACTATCTGATGAACGGGTTAAAGTAGTTAACGCATTGGATTTACATACAGGTTACATAGTCAGTTACCTTACTAGCTACATAACTGGTTACATGATCAGCTACGTAACAAGATATTTTAACATGTACTGATGTGATATTATAAATTACTCTCGTTTTACAGACACGGGTGATACTACATCAAAATACACAACAAATTATCACGAAATGGGTTTTTGGCAACAGACTTAATTTTTGGATCTCAGTTACCTATCTAGTTGTCATAATATATAAGGAAAATTATAAATTTTGGAGAGTCGTTGAAACTGAATTCATTTAGCTTGTATTTCGAAATGAAAAACAAATCATTGGCGGTTATTGGTACATAACAAAAAAAATTGATTGTGCAAAAGTTTAGATTACTATATTTTCAGCTCTTAAAGTTATGATCATTTAAAAGTTAAAACATTAGGAAATTAAGTTTTGAAAATTTCAAACGTTTTTTCATCAATTTAAGCCACTAGACTTTGGACACGTTTATAGCCTATATACAATAGTGTTAATACGTTTTAGAGGAAAATCATAAGGTGGTATAAATTAATTATTTTTTTAATAGATCGTGTACATCAATTCAATTAAATTTTATCAACACCATTTAAAAGATGTAATTGTTTCTGTATTGTTTCTGTCAGGGCACCAGAAAGAGAACACGAATATGAAAACCTTTAAAGAATTCCCGTAAATGTTTCAAAAATTTATGTTTTTTGCGAGTGATATTCACAGATATATGTATACCCACCATCAAAAATTATCAATATTCATCGCAGACCCACAAAATTATATATATTGTAGGTCCTTATGAAATTCTAAGGTGATCTAGCTATGTCCATTCGTCTGTCTGTCTGTCTGTTGACAGGGTGCAAACGAAAGGACCTGACTGAGCTCAAAAGTACACAATATAAAGGAAAATTAAAATGAATACTATTTTAAAGGATAATGATTGTTATTTAATTTTTTCTGATTTTTTTTCAAAAAATTACAAATTACGACATTATGAAACCGAATTCGATATCTTTTCAGTTTATTTCAATAATTACTGAATATAGAATAAATAATATAAAAGCGGTATTACTTTATTTTAAATTAACCAAGAGCTTTATTTTTAAGATTTTAATTTACAACTTCAAAACCTACATAACTTTTGCGCGTAATGAGAAAAACATGTAAAGTAAAGAAAACTGTTTGAAAGTTAATAAAGCATATTTTTAAAATATTTGTACATTTTCTACGACCCTCGTTTTGGAAACCATTAATAACAAGTTTTCTTTTAAATTAATGAAATTCTATTTCAATAAATGTAGAAATAATTATGCAAATTCAGAATTTGCAAAACTAGTTAAATAGGTTTAGTTTTATTTACATATATTTAAAAACTTGTAAAAAATTGTAAACAATAATAACATATTTTGGGGATTCACAGGGTCTGCTATTAGGTCATATTGTCATAATATATTATGATAGTTTAAACAAATTGTTGTTGTGCTTCAAATAAAAAAAAGTGCTATTTTATGGCAAAACAATAAACATAGTTCTAAAAGTCTTATTAGTTTAGAACTTTTTTGTTTGAAACACAACAAAACGTTGTTAAATCTATCATAATATATTAGGACATTATGACAATATGACTTATAGCAGACCGTGTGAATCCCCCAATTATTTATTGTAAGATATATGTACTAGGGTATTCAATTAATCGGGTTTCTGGTTTAATCGGTTAATCGAGCGAATAATTAATCGGGGTTTAGATTTAATCGGTTAATAATCGGTTAATTTAAAATTATCCGATTAACCGAATAATTTCTATTTACATTTTAAATTGAAAATATAACCATGAATTTTATGTACTTATTTAAGCATTTCGAAAAATAAAAATATATAATAGCACAAAAATATGGTATTTGAAATCTCTTTTATATACACATATGAGTTTTTTAAACATTTTAGTGAGATCTTCTGAAATAATCTCTTAAGAAAAGAATATAACTTAAAAGGTTCCTTTATAAACGATTTTTCTTTACTTTTAATACAACTTGACTTGAAAAAAAAACTCTCTCGCTGATTGTAGATGTTGAAGAAATCGAAGGTAAGGCATGACAAAGACTATCCAATTTCTCAGTTCTTTGTTCAGTATTTTTTAAGCATATAAAATCCTCCATTATACCATTGGAGTCCTTTTTGGATTTTGAATACTTTTAATAGTTTAGTTAAGTTTTGATAAAAGACTTGTTTCAGTAATGTATTCAGTTTCATCTATTATCATGCCTTCCTACGACTCATTAGGACAAAGTTCATCATGAAACATTCTAGAATAAAGGCCATTTCCAAATTCCTTAGTTTCAGTTTCTGAGCTATACTTCAAAAAACTATTGTTAGAAGCGAATGTTCAGGAGTTAAGAAATAAAATTTGTGTATTTAAAACTATATTTCTATATAAGTACAAAAAAAAAAGAAATTTCGGTTAATCGGTTAATCGACACAAATTATTTGTTTATTTGTTATTTGAAAATCGGCAATTTTAAATTATTCGAACAGTTAACCGACCAAAATTAATCGGTTAACCGATTAACGGTTAATCGATTGAATACCCTAATATGTACATAATATTTGCATTGTTGTTCTATTTATTATTGTTGTAGATAAAAATAATAATTGTTTTGCATTTTGTTCAATATTGCTCTTTATTAATAGTGAAAAAAATCCAGTTCCAGTTCCATTTAATTTATCATTTCATAGCTTAGCTTCTAATATGGCCAGGGCAAGACGAATTTAAACAAGTGACTGCAAAGGTGAATTCAGGAAAATTTTAGCAATTTCATTAATTTTTTATAAATGTCGAACAATTAAACCAACAGTCTCTCAGTCAAGTGAATGGCAAACTACTATAAAAAAATTAATGAATTCGTACGAATCTTCCTTTGGTCAGGGTTTATTTTATTTCAGAAAAATTTGCTATATTTCCCCGGTCCAAATAATAAATTGATTGCCAAAAAGAATGTTTCTGATTTGAAAGGAATAGGTATAACAAATATGTATATAATATTCAGTTTCTATAACTTATCGGGGTCTCACAACAAAACTAATTTAGAATCTCTGAAGCAATTTAAATTTGCAATATTTTAAATGTGATTGTAGTCCAATCAAATAAAGCTTTTTTGAATAATTCAATAAAAAATACATACAATAACAATAAAGTCGTTAATGAAACTAGAAAATTATATTTTTAACATATGAAAGTCATTATAAAATCATACCACACGCAAAATTTTCGGGCAGAACAATTCATTAAAATGTGGTACTATTAGTTAATGCCTGTATTGGTAACATTTGTTTTAGATAATAGATATATAACTGAATTTGTTCGACTGGCCTAATTGGGTTCCACCATATAGGATTACAAGACTTTCGACATTATGCAAAAAGAGCAGAATAATGTTAAGCCAATGCAGAAGAAGAAACTGTTCAATTAATACGTAGAACACTTTGTTTACTCATTTTCTAAGGTCAACAAAAGCTTAACTTTGCTATTTTGCAAAAAAAATATTCTCTACAATAATAAAATATAACTATGTAAATGCAAATAAAGAAAATGATAAATACTGATATAAAAATGTCTAAGATAAAAAATACTTCTGCTTTGTAATGAAGTGTTTATATAATTCGCATCAAACTTTTATTGTCGAATACAAATCAAGCAACAACAAAGTAATTTATTATTCCATCACAGGGAGTCTTTCGATTTTATTTGTATTTTCTGTTTTTTTTTTTTTTGTTATTTTTCTTATCTTCAAGCAAATGCTCACATGAGCAAGCAACAAGTTAAATGTTAAAATTTGGAAACAAATGCTCACATCCAAATGAGAATAATGAATGGTATTCGTAATTCTCTGCTCTTTTCAATCATTTAAAAAACAACGAATACATAAATAAACAAATAAAAATAAAAACATAATTTGTAATCATTTAAAAACTAATACGATGAATTGTTATTAACTGTTCTAGGTATTTTTCACCTTAATAAATGTTGACCTAAAGATCATTTATGATTTGTAATCATGAGTTTAGAGCCATTTTGTCACAGTTGACAAACAAATTCTGGTTGCCCTAACGTTAGTATTTAATCTATTTTAAAAACGATTTTAGATGATACATTTTTGCCTACTGGTGCTATGTGAACACCTACAAGTACATACCTATATGAATTCACTTAAACTTCTTTGCATAAAACACTTTCTTATTCGATTTCGAATGATTTCAAGCTAGTGTTTTGTGATTATATACAATTTTTTTTTTTACAAAAATATTTTAAAAATCTAACATAAAATTGTTTAACAGAAATATGAACATAAATTAGTTTAAATTATGTAGTATTTATTTTTAAAAGTTAAATAAGTTAATTATGTATATATAAAATTCCCAGGCAAATATTAAGCAAAACGTATACCCATCATTGTTGCCATTCTCTGATAAGATTTTTGTGGGAAAAATTTAATTTTGATAGAAAATTTCTGAAAGTTAAGATTGGCTACCGATTCGAAATGATTAAAAGGTCAAGGAAATGCTAATTTTGGAATATTTCGGTAATGATATTTGCAGTTATTTCAAAGACCAAACAAAAAATTAACAGACAAACTTAAAATAAATTAAAAAACGTGGTAGTATGTATTACGTAACGGGGTTACATCATTATTTGATTCGAAAATGAAAATGTTCGAATTTTTGTAATTGTTTTCATTCGATTTAAATTGTGTAATAAACCGCCTAGTAACTGAAACATCTTCATTAAAATAAATTTCAGTGAATTTATCCATTTCTGGTCCAAGTATAGAAAAAAGTTATAGCCTGCAAAAGTTATAGTTGCAAATTTCAATAAAATCGGTTCAGCCGTTTAGGCGTGATGCTCAAACAAACAAACTTACAAAGACATTTATATATTTATATAGATTAAATCGGGAATTTAGCACACAAAAACTAAATCTTACAAAAAAAAACATCTGATTTAATAAAAATATGAATAAAAATTTGTTAGTTGACAAGTTTTCGGTAATTTTCCAATATCGTTAGCTTATTGTGCAAACGTTATATGTCCCTTTTTACAAATTATACTACAGACACAAAAAACGGTATAAAATCCCTTGTTTTTAAATATTTCTGAAATCTATTAAGGCATTTTTATAACCATCAAGATGAATGGTAAGGGTATATATATAATGTAATTCCGTTAGTAGTTTCTGTGACCTCATAAAATATATTCTGGTTCATTAAAGATAGCGTAGTCAATACGTCCGTCAGTCTCTTGAAATCCACTATGACAACCCCCAAATAACCTATATACATGATTGTTACATCAATATATCCGCTATACTCCCAGTTCTGTTGCTGTTTAGATTCGGGAAAAGCGGCACACAAATTTGTTTATCATAGACAATAAAGATATCCAATGATATACATTTAAAGATGTATAAAACGCCATAGAAATTCAGACTACAATCGAAATAAATATTTTTCAACAAAAACTTTTTGTTTCAACAAAAAATTGTTTATCAAAAACAAGATTCACGATTATATTTTTAACAAAAAAAAATAGTTTCACCAAAAATTTATTTTTAACAATTTGTTTCACCAAAATTGTTTTTTCAAAAAATTTTTATTTTTTTCTCTAACAAAAAAAAATATTTTCACCAACAAATTTTTTTCCAAAAAAATTTCACGAATTATTGTATAGGGTATAGGAATATAGTACTGTTACTTGTTATTATCTGTTTGGGATAATTTATAATGATATATAGTCCATTTTTGGGTCGTATTTTTTAATAAATATTATTATTTTGTATTTTTTTGCGGACTAGGCACATTAATTTTATAGTTAAAACTCTGTTATATAATTTAAAGTCTCTATCATAGATGACAACTAGATAGGTAACTGAGAGCCAAAAACCTATCTGCTGTCAAAAATATAATTCATGAGAATGTATTGCATGTGTTTTGTTATTGTATCCATTGATATTTCTCTCTCCTTCCGTTCTATGCATTTATTCTATGGTCTCTATAGTCAATAAAGTTCCTCTCAAAAGGCTACTGAGCAAAGATTTTGATATTAGCAGTCGAAATCATAGTAAATTTCAAAATAATCCAATATTTCCTTAAAAAGTTTATGAATAAACTAATAATTAAGACAAGTTTGGAGCTATTATACCTATATTTAATAAATTAGTTATACCTACTCCATTCCACTTGACTGAGATCATGACTTTGGAATTTTGTCAAAATGGACTTAGCACATTTGCATATCACTGTATATGTATTTTAATTATTCTAACGTTTTTTATTAAACGTGATAAGTACACTTAGCACGTTTCTTCACTAATCCAACGATATAAAATTTGTTAGACTCCATAGATATTATGTAAATAAAAAAAATATTTAAAAACGTTCCTGTGAACTGATGTTTCAACAAATTCTTGATTTTACCTCCAAAGGTCAGATATGATAGCCCAATTATTTCAATTATTTTATTTAAAACAAAATAATCTTATGCATACTCCGAATTAACACAAACATTTTCTTATAAAGAGATATTATAACTTTAATTAATTGTGTTATTAATACTTTTAATGCTCTGGTTATTGCATAATGTTGTTTTAACAAAATTATATTACCTATAAAATTTGTTTAAAATTACGTCTGTTTTATCAAGAAAGAACGTTTTATTTTACAATTTGGAGGTTTTATTAAATAAACACGAGTAAGCTAAATGTTTCAATTATAATAAATTTATTTTGAGAGAATTACCAAATATTAAAACTATAATAAGAATCAAACAGGTGATCATTTAAAAATAAAAATATGTAGGTATGTAATTTTAAATAAAAAATAAAAAAAAACAACACTAAAATTAAACCGGTTTACAAGAACAATAAAATTGAAAACTAAAACACGTTTATTAATTAATGCAAAATTTAGCAAATTTTCAAAATTAGCATAAAGTTATTATAAAATCTGGTCCATAAAAATAGTATTTTATTAAAAAAAAAAATAAACAACAATTATAATTAATATAAAACAAAAATAATTCCGAACAGAAATAATAGAATCTCATAAAGAACATTTATCTTTTCCAAAGTTAGATATAGAAAGACAGTCGAAGCAGTCCAAGTACAGTGTTTTCTTTTTCCACTAACTAATAATAATTATATTATGTATTTGTTGTTGTCTTTGTTCTGGGCAACTACTACGTAACAAAAATGATACGTTCATTATTTTCTTCAAAAAACCATTGTTTCCAAAAATTTTCCATGACATTTCTATTTCAATCCTCCCTCTCCCAACTTTTTATATCTTATCACATGCAACCACCCACCCATTTCCTTATTTCAAGTCTTTCTTACCTTAAATGCGGTGTTTTTGTTGTAGAGACAATTGTTTAGAAAAACACGTCTAGCTTGTTGCACAAACATTGTTCTTAATTTTTTAGTTAATTTTATAAAAATAAGCTGCCTTCCACGTTTAGTTCAATATTTATTTAGTCTTAATTTTTAAACTAAATCTATTCACAACACACACACAAAATGATCTGCACACTAAACGAGTCTCTTAGAAACTGAACTTTTTTACAATTAAAAAAAATTGGATAGTTGGAAAATAAAAATTAAGAGAAAAAAGCTTTAATTTGTTGAAAGCTTTTTTTAATAATACAAAATTAGAGAACATATGTTTAAACAGCTGTTCAATAATTGTACAGTGTTAAAAAACGTGACAAGTAAAATTAACGCAGCTGAAGAAAACAAATAGGCCCTTTTGGAAAACTTTTTTTACAGAGTTGCAAAAAAAGGACTTTTTATGTAAACATTAGAAAAAATGTAAACAAAAGCATGACAAAAATTTTTAAAAAGTTTGCTAACCTATAACTTCTGACTGAAAGTACTTAGAAAAATGTTCAATACATCAATAAATATGTATTTCTATTCCCTATTCGGAACTCATTTCCGTATTGGTGCTCAATGAATATTTTTGATTTTAGGAGCAAAAGTCTGCTACGAAGCAACAATGTTGATGATTAAATTGAAATTTGAATAACTCGTGGTCTACTAAAATGGCGCAAGTGACAACCACGAAATCTGATTCTACGGTCATTCAGTAATTTATTCCAGTTTTTAGAATTAAAATATCTTTTAAAATGACCAGCTAATGATTCCACAAATATAGCAATATTTTAGTCATGCTTTTGTTTACATTTTTTCTAATGTTTATATAAAAAGTACTTTTTTTGCAACTCTGTAAAAAAAGTTTTCCAAAAAGGCCTGTTTGTTTTCATCAACTGCGTTGTGTGTACTGTGTTTAACGTGAGTCGCAGTGGCTGTCAGGGATGCCAGGTACTTTTAATTGCTGTCCCCAACCAAAATTAAAAATATCCCCAAATCTTGTTTTTCTTGAAATTTTCATAAAAACCAAACGACATATTAAATAAATCAGTTAATAACTATTCGAATTAATTGTTCTCAGTTTATTTTGAAAATATTCATACCTAACGTAACACATCGTTTCAAATCTTATATAAAATTAGTAGTGGTATCTGTTTGGTACCTTGCACTGAACTTTACCATCAAAATCCATACAGCTAAAGAACATTGGATGATTACTTTTGCCCCATCTTGTACATTCAATAGCATTTATCATCTCTATTTTCTATTCACAGAACATGAAATAATGTTCACTTATTGGTAACTTATTGCTATTATCGATAATAAACCAACCATAACCTAATTACTTTATCCCCATAAAATCCCCGAAATATTTTCAAATATCCCCAATAAAATCCTTAGTCCCCAAACGAAATTTTCTGTCCCCAAAAACCTTACAAAATCCCCACCTTTGGGGACAAATCCCCAACACTGGTAAGCCTGGTGGCTGTTGTTTTTATTTTCAGTTGCCTTTTTTGTTTTTCCTCTTATTTTCTCATTGCACTGTCTTTCTTCATACATTATGTTATTTTTTAGCATTCATTTTCAGTATTTACGTTCAACAGAAAGTTACTAAAATCGCAAGAGAATATTTAAAATAAAAAAATCCCAATAGGTGATTTACACAAAAAAAAAAACAAAGAACTTTGTAAAATAATATTAAAATAATTTATACAATTATAATAAAATAGTAGAGAAGTGCATGCAAATATAAACATACAAACGAATAAACAATAATAATAATAAAGGAATTTCTTATTAGAATGCAATAAGTGTTAGTTGGTGATAGAAGAAATGATAAAATAATTGTTTGTTAAAACAAATAAGAAAAAGTGATATTAAACTAATTTCAAATAGTGGTAAGTCTTTCAATATATACTGATGAAAAGCTAATTAAATGATGAGCTCATTTTATAGGTGATAAATTTAAAACGCAATTTTATAAATTTTAAGTTTCTTGTGAAATATTTGATTTCTTTTTTCAACTTTATTGTTTCATTGCAATTACGTTCAACATTGTGTATTAATGGTTAATGATGATAAGCTGAAATGTATAGAGATATTATTGTACATACATGTATGTTTATTGGTGGCCTCCTTCTTTAATATTAATATTTTCTTATCATTATTTTCATATTCAACTAGTCAGTCATCGAATCATCCAAACAACATACTGACCAACCAACGAACCAACCACTTTTCTTTCCACTGTTGAAACAAAGTCAAGTGTAAGTAAAATTCGAAACCAGCTGTTTGGTCACATATGCATCTTTTGCCATTAACAGTCACAACATCCATATAATAACACAGTGCTACAAAATAAAGAAAATTAAGAACATTTTATAATTGTATACCTATTTATATATCATTGGTCTCATGTGGAAAGTCCTTAACTCACATTTTTCGAAATTTAGTTCTTTAGTGATTCCAATACATTTCACACAAAACACATCGTCACAATTTAATGCAGTACCTAGTATTATAAATTACGGTTCTTGTAATTGTACCTATAAAGAAAGTGACATTTTGATAATTACAGTTTCTATTATGTTTTTACCTTAGGAACAAATCAAGATCCCAGTAACAGTTTATATTTTCACAATTTTTTTTTTTAAATCATAATTTAAGTATTGCCGGCCTTCGGCCGAAGTAACTTATAACTCTGGGGTGTATCTGACACCGTCTTCGCTAAAATCACTTTTCGGTATATCATACATTTCTGAAGTACATAAATTCAAAAAGGAATATTTGGTTCACATTGTTAACAAACAGTGCGATATTATGTACCATATAAAAACACTATTCACTGATACCCATAATAATCAGCTCATTTTCTAAAAATATGAGATATTTACTATTATATATATTGACTATAAATTCCTATAGGGCAGGTAAAAATGTTCACGTTTTATGAGCTTATAGTTATGAGAGCTATCAACACCAAAAAAATATTAAAATCCAAGCTGTTGCTACAATCTTGATTTATGCCATACCTTCTCTTGTTAATTTCAAATTATTTGAGTTGGAGCCTTTCTACATGAGACCAACGATATATTAACATGATAAATTTATTTAAATTCTTTCTACAACAAATTGTAATTTAAAATAAAAAGGTATTAAAAAAGTATTTACTCATTAAACCGTTATTTATAGAATATAATTAATTCTCTTGGGAATTAAAAAGATCTTAATTCATATTCTTAATTCCTTTTAAGTTTTGATTTTACAGAATTGTTGTACATAGAAATATTTTCAGCCAAATTTAAATTGTAGTTGAAGTAATTCTAAAAAGAATTCATTCTTTCTAAGCTTTGACTCAGTCAAGCCTCCAACCTAGACAATGTCACTTGACGAGTGTGCTTTTTCTTTTCACTATAATAGGTACAGTGTATTTATTCGTTATAGTGGCTGCTGATGTTACTATTGCCTTTTTTCTTTGGAGTACTGTTGTTGTGTTTAGGTTGATTGATTGTCTTAGACAGCCATACAGACGGAACATTGCTAGGCATGAATATTAAGTACGCGTACATATGAGTTGTATATGAAAAACTAGACTCAACATCAGCACTAGTAGTCTTATCATATTTAATTGCATTCATAGAACGACCTATGTTATTATTATTATTATTATATTTATAATTCATCTTGTTGTTGTTCTTCAACTAAAACAATTGCTATTTTGTGGTCAATGGCTTTTTTTCTTTCGTAGTCTTAACATTTCTTCTACATGCAATTTAATTTCCATATTAAGTACATACATGTTTTCTTCTCACTTCTTTTTTTTTTTTTTTTTGTGTGTTCCTTTTGTGCTAACATATAATATTATTGATTTTGTTTGAAATAATTGATGTTGGTCAGTTTTGTAAAGTGTTTATGAATAAAATAAATGCACTCGGGCTTTACAAGCAAGAAAAAAATATCTGTAATGAAATTTGGTAATTGTGTTGTATACAGTTTTGATAAGACTTATCGACAATAATAAAAAAAATAAAATGTTGTAAGTATTAATTCCAGCCGGCTAATCAATTATAATCTCAAATCTTAATATAGTTAATATTAGTTAGTAACTGAAATAATATTTTGATTTATAAAATAAATAAAACACGTTTCGTTGAAATAATAATAATAAACAATTATTGAGACTGAATTCAGATGTCATTTAAAATTTATAAAAATAAAAAATGCTACTCGCATATAATTTCCATAGACCATTTAAACTGGTCGAGACAGAAATGGAACATACAATAACCAGATCTAAATTCCATAGAAAACCTTTGGGAAATTGTAGATAGCAAATATGTACTCAAAATAATACCACGAAGGAAGCTTTATTTGACTGTTGACTCTTGGTTCAATGCATCATCTCTATGAAGTAGTAATACAAATCAAGATCTATCCAAAAAAAAACTGAGTCGGTAAAAGGGTCAGATAATTTTTGTAAAAATTAAACCTAAGTTTCCATTGTTTTAATGATAATAATGAATAATTTTTAGTTTGTTTTCTATTTTCAGACTTTAATTAACTATGTTTCTCTATGGTTCCAATCACTAGTGGTGAAATTTTGAACATTTCTCGGAAACCCTTCCATTAAGCTTTCTGTCACTTCGTTCGAACAGTGGTCTTCAATTCTCTTTTAACAAGAGCCCAATATCTCTCCACTGGCCTTAGCTCCAGTCAGTTTGGAGGATGGCCTCTCTTGGTGCAAATACCACATTATTGTTCTTTTACCACTCAATACCTTACTTACCACTATGATGGATGACAAATTAGACCAACAATAAGTGGACACATTAGGAAGTCTTATGAATGAAAGCATCCTCTTTTGCAAACATTCCTTGATGTTAATTTCGGTATTTATAGAGCCCTTTATAACAAATGTTCGGCTTTTTTGCAGCAACTGCATATTGCTTGCCATACCAAGAACTTTTTCGACAGGATGTGTTGGAAGCTCTTTTGAAAATGCTTCCTATTTATTTGCTTTAGAAACATCATGTCGACCATCCCTTCTACCTGAACCAGGTTTTAAAAGAAAATCTAAGAACTGAGATCATAAAATTCTTAACACACGTTTTCCATTAAAACTTTTAACCCAAGTATTATTTGATTATCTTATTTTAAAAGAAAATCTAATAAAATTGGATTTTTATTTATTGGATATCACATCATTAAAACACAAAGTTTGCCAAAATAAAAAAATTTAATACAAAATTATATAAAATATCGTATAAACAAAATCAAATACTATAAGTTCAAATGAAGTACTGATTGAATAATATACGTATGCTATCAATCTTATAGCTTGTAATACTTAGTACATTATATTCCTACAACTAATTAGAAAAATTGTTATAAATAATATACAAAAAAAATTATAAGTTGCTAAGTCAACAAACTACAATCTGTTACTGTGTTTTCAAATAATACCATAGTAGGTATATACAAGTATAAACATATAGTTAATATAACTTAGTATATTGTTTCTCAACCCGGCATTATTATTTATATATATATATATCTGTGTATTTATAATCTTTAAGAAAATAGCTAACATTTTCTTTTTTTTTTCTTTATAATTGAAATGCAAGCAGTTTCCCAGCATTTATTAAATATATATATATTTTATGATTACAAATGTAATCAGTATTTTTTATTTATTCTTCGCCTTTGGCCGGTTTAGGAACTATTGAAAAATTTACAATTAATTTTCATTAAACACAAACTCTTAATATTTAGTTTAATAAGTATTTAATTACAATTTATATATGAATATGTATGTACATATATTTTCCAACTGATTTAATATTTTTTTATTGCTGAAATGCTATATGTTGGCAAAAATAAACTAACAACATGGAAATATTATCATGCATCGTTGATTGTTATAAATAAAATATAAACGAATCAAATAAATATAAACAAAATTTAATAAATTAGTTAATTATTAATTTATTTTATTTTACGAAGGCCTATTACACTACCCTACAGCAAAGAAAAATACCTATGTCGTTGCAGTATAGGTTTATGATAAATTATATGTTCCATTACCTCCAACTGCTCGGCATCCTCACACATTCTACAAATATTATGGATTCCAACATTATTGAGCAGAGACCAGGGAAGCAAGTCGTCTAATTTTTCTGTGGCGGCGGCTTATCGGTTTAACGCCGAGTTTTTACCGGCCAGAGACCTGTAATCACCCTCGCTAAAATCCTCAGGCTAACCATATAAAACCCTAACAGCTATGTCCAGCCTTGATACTCCCCAGTTCTTTGTGTTACTCTAGTATCGGTTGGTAACATTCAAGTACCTTTAGGTTATTACCCTATAGTTGTGACATATCTGAGGGCTTTCCTACATTCCCCAACTAACTAGAATACGAATACGAATATGTGGCAATAGCCTTCAAGACACCTAACTTTTGACATCACCCCAGTAATGTTTGTCATTATCAAATCTGAGGCCTTCAAAATTGGCAGGATTTCAGTCTAAAATACACTGCATTCATCGGGAAGCTTATATGACATCCGAGAAAACCGCAGCCATTGTGTCTATCACCATGTTTGATCCGTCTGTGAATATTAGGTATTGAGTCCACAAGATTTATTGATATCCTAGTAACTACCCATGTACGTTACCTCATCCGACAATTTCAGATCCACTCCCCTTATAAGGACTAACTCTTTTTTACCAGGTTCAAGCCCATTTTTTACTTCCAGGCCAATATGACAGCTCATCTAACACAAGCTGCATGATCTCTCTAACAAAAAGGACGTAATCTTCCCTTGAAAAATACTTCTAACAATTCCCTAATCCTACTGTCCAATATACATGGAAATTTGGGCCCCTAACGATTCCCTTATTGCCTCTATTTGAATGTTATTGAAAGCTCCCTCAATGTCCAAAAACGCGGCCAAATATGCCGTAATCCTTACTATATTTACCTAGATTTACCCTTGTGGTAGGCATGTTCAGCATTACCTATCAATCTAGCTCCTTAGATTGAGATCTACCAATCGCTTGATTGTTTTCAAAAGAAAATGTCTTAAATCCTTAAGTTTCTAGTGGCTCGCCTTAATAGCTTAAGGTTTAGATATTTACCTCACCTTACACAATTTTTGCATGTACATTTTTAAATGTTAATGTCATGTATTGATTGTTTGTAAATTATTTGGGGCCTATGGAAAGTTGATTTAAACTTACAGACGGACATGACTATATAGACTTCGCTATCTATAACGATCCAGAATATATATACTTTGTAGGGTCGCAATGAAAAATGTAGAAATTACAAACGGAATGGCAAACTTATATATATGTACCCTTGCCACTCATGGTGAAGGGTATAAAAATGTTTTGATTAAAATTTACTTTTTCTTGTTATTTTTTAAAATTTCAAGTTCTAGCGGGTTCAAAAAATTAAGCAATGCAATACTAAAAAAATACAAAAAAGTCTCCTGTAAAATTTCCCAAATGTTTTATACATCTTAATTTTGGCTTTTGCCAAACTGAGGAGCACTGGTCTGCAGGTTTAAAATTGCACGATCTATGCGGTCAACTCAGTGTTCCTAATCGTAATATAAATTAAACACCAAACTCATCTCTCAATAAGTATTTTAATTTATTCACATGATGTGTTAAAGCGTTTGTTAAGTTGTTACCGTTATTTGAGTATAACTCTTTACATGATCAAATGACAAATTACAGAGCGTATTTGACTTTGATACTTGTCACAAACCACAAGAAAACTGTCAACAATTCTACAATGAAAATTCAAATTGCTAAATCTTTCCAATGTTATTAAACAGTACCGCGAGAACTTGTCCGTTGATAGAAAACCTGGTTCAGGTAGAAGGAATGGTGCCCATGATGTTTCTAAAGCCAAAAAAAATAGAAAGCATTTTCAAAAGAGCTCCCAACACATTCCGTAGGAAAGTAGCCCGGTTAGCTCAGTGCTCGGACTATTTGCTACGAAAAGTTAAAGCTAATGCAGGTTTAAAAACATACAAGGCTCAAAAAGTTCCTGACAGGAACCCTGCTAAAAATTTATAGGCCAAAAACAGAGCATGGAAATTGAAGTTAAGAATTTTTCGATCTCACTCTTTAAATACTTAAAATGTATGTCACTTACTACTATCTCTTAATAATTTTAGCACCATGACTTTATTTTTGGCAGTCAGTAAAGTGAATCATATTTTAGTACGTGTGTATTTGAGTTATATGTAATTAAATTTTAATTTTGAATTAATATTTATATGTAAAAATAAAATATATTATGTACTCTTCATATGTCTTGCACTGATCTACAACTGTGATACCATATCACACATACTTACTCTCTGTTTACAATATTTCCTGCTCTTTTGTTACGCTCATTTTTCCATTCTCTGTTATCTGAAATGCTGTATGCAAAAACTTATTACAATGCACTTTAATATACATATGTATATTTAAAACAATTCTATTTTAAAAATATCTTATTTGGCTTCCAATACAACAGTTTAATATAAACTCTACCCATTGATACATCAGAACGCACTTGCCGGCAAAATTATTTCATCTACGTTCATATAAACACTTTAATGGTAAAGAATAAAGCTCCAACAGATACTTGTCATATAAATAAATACTTACATACATACATACTATAGTAGTGCAAGAAAATATCTGACAACAAGTCGGTTGAATAATTTCTTTTATTTTTAGTTATGTCGGAGGTGGTAATGAAGTTTATGCCTCTTGATTACAGTGCATTGTTGTGGACTATTGCTTCGGTTGTTGTGGCTGCTGTTGCTCCAAACACTGGCTGCTGCTGTTGTTGTTGATGCTGTCTTATCGTTGTTTAGTTTATTGTTTTAGTTCACGCTGCTAGTTGCCATGGACCCAACTTGTATTGGCAATAATCAGCAGCAACAACAACATGTTTATCATCATCATGCAGAAAACAACTTACTATTCGATACTTTAAAAAACATTTGGCAGAATTATTTACAGGCCTTCAACAATGTCGATGTCAAGGTAATTACTTATATCCAGCTTCAATTCAATCATAGTACATGAATTTATATCATAAATAACACAGTTATGCAAAAGAGATCGAAAAAATATGTAGAAGTTCTCATTTAGCAATTCTGTTTTGTTGGAGTCCATAGAGTATGGAAATACTTATCGTACATATTTTGGAAAGCTACTTTAGTATGCTTTTTCATTAAAGTAAGAAGATCAACTTAGAGCGTGTAGATAATTAAAATTTGTTGAAAAACAACCGTTATTAAACAACCGTAACTCGGCCATTTTATAACCGATTTTCAAAAATCATCTTCTGTTTGAAAGATAAAACATGTATCTTTTAAATAAAAGAATCAATCAAAAAAATCAAAACAATATACTTATGAGTTTTTGAAGTTGTAGCTTTAAGAATATCGTTATTTCACTACATTTGATAAAAGAAATAAACGAAGCGATCGAGAAAAACTATAAGTATTTCCGCAATCTATGGGCTCCAATATATGAGAACCCCTACATATTTTTGGTGTAGCATAGTGTAATTTTTTATGTATTACGAGATTGTTGTTTGTGTTTATTGAATTTATTGTAAACTATAATAAATTGATTTTGTTTTCCTTTACATCTCTTTCAGCAACATTGGTTACAATTGTTTTTATTCAACTTTCAATTTGTCTCTGAGGAATTATTGGAAAATGAGGAATTTAAAAGGTAAAACATATTGTACTACTTTTAATAAATTTTACAAAATTGAATGAAACTAATCATTAGACAAATTAGTTGTAATGTTTAAGTGTGGATTCTTTAAATTGGCGGAATAAAAGTTAAAGTGTTAATGTGCTGCATATATAATGTAAGTTGATAGTATGTTTCGCTAAGCAAAAGTTTTAACTTGATTTTACTAAATTCGTTTTCACATAAATCTAATAAAAAAATCGTTCGATTAAAAAGTAAAAAATATACGGTTTGTCCGAACAAATTGATCCTTTTTAAAATTAGGATTTCTTGTCAATCGATACAAAGCAAGTGTTATTTTTTAGCAAAATGTGTCAGTGTCAGAAAAAATTGGAGCCGACAATTAAAAAAACATGAAAAATAGTACAAACATTTTACCGAAAACCTAACACCTCAGCTCGAGATATGGTAAAAAGCTGGAACATCAAAGTCTTATATCCATAAGGTAAAAAAACATTATAATCTGAACATCTACAAAGTGACAAAAGTGTCGAATCGATCGGCCGAAAAACTTGAGGAGTTCTTAAAACCCTTTATTCGACATAACAATAGTTCTGTGCTATTTTGCCAGTTTTAGCAACCAGCCACTACGGAAAAGACACAATTGAGTAGTTAATACAAACAATATTAATTTTATTCCCAAAAGAGGCAAATCCACCAAATTCCCCGGAGCTCTGCCCATTTTATGAAGAAAAATATAGTAACCTAATTTACATGTGCTGAAGTTTGTAACGCCAAAAAATATTAGTCTAAAACCGATCGACTCAGAATATTTTTCCGAGTCGATTAAACGATGTTCATTCGTCTGGATGGTATTGTAATTATTGTTTCTTGTTTGCATTTTTATTTTACAATAGGTTAGGTTAGGAAGGGGTGTACACTATGTGTACTTCCACTCGGAGACCATAAGGTCCATTGTGATTCCATTCAATAGGTAGATAGTTGTTAAATTGATAGAGTTGAGAGTTGAGTCCGAAAACCGCCTAAGAGAAAAAAGAAAGAGAAAGAGAAGAATAAGAATAAGATTTCAATTGCGGGTTCGGATTTGCCGTAGATCGTTCCTTAACCTATTCCCCTAATGAAACCTAGTATGTTGCACTGTTCACAGCCAGCGACATTACTGAGCTCGTCCAGAAATCTGTTTCCTAGCCATTTAAGTCTAACACTCTGTAACCTAGGGCAGTTGCATATGATGTGCTCCACTGTCTAGTTCCTCTACATCCCCACACACCCTACAAAAATCCTGTGTATCGTTATCCCATTTGCATTTGAAGGCCCCAATTGCACAATGGCCGGTAATCACTCCTGCTAGAATCCTTAGATTATATCTATCCAACTCTAACAGTGCTCTGGTTACTTTAGCATTCAGTTTTGGCCAAATGGCCCTGGACACTCTACAATCCGTCCTACTGCTCCAGGATTGGTCGGTATAATTCCGGAATCTTTCATAAATTAACCTGTAGTAGTGACAAATAGGTGGTTTAACACACCTTTCCCTTTATCATGATCTAGATCAGAACCATGTCTAGCCAATTCATCCGCTACCTCATTTCCCTGTATATCACAAGTGCCCCGGCACCCAACACAATCTTATTGAGTAGTGTACCAATAACTCCTCAAGAGCTCTCCTACAGTCCTCCACTAGGCTGCAATGAATTAAATGACATTCCAGAGCCTTTAGTGCCGCCTGACTGTCTACGTATATATTCACCGTAGACCCCTCCTGTACGTGTGCCCTTATCAACTCTGTGGCTTTCCAGATCGCGAAGATCTCTGCCTGGAAGACGCTGCAGTCGTTAGAGAGTCTGTAGGAGCGCTTGATATCAGTATCGACCAGATAAACCCCCGTACCAGAGTTCATCTTGGATCCGTCAGTGAAAACTGCACGCCCATTAAACAGTTGAGCGGATCCAACCCAGTTATCTCTACTGGGGAACTCTACTGGGGGTAATGCCCCGAAATTTAAGGTCGCGACCCTACAGTTAGAGATTCCAGATGGAACTGTTTCCTGATCGATAAGGCCTACCTCATACAATATCTTTGTGTGACCTACCCACAAGGGTTTTTCTAAGGAAGACTCGAGTAGTCTGAGTAAATTCCTTGCTGCCACACTCTTAACATAGTTTTCGATTGGTAGTAGGTTTAGGATTATATCCAAGGCCGCCTGCGGGGTACTGCCAATGGCACCTGTGATGCCCAGACATGCCCACCTTTGAGCTTTGTTGAGTATAACTCAACAATAGACAACGTTTCCTCATTGCCTCCCACAATACCGTACAACCATAAGTAATAATAGGTCTAACCACCGATGTGTAGATCCAATTAACCATACTTGGTCGCAGACCGCAATTTTTGCCAATTGAGTTCCTACATGTATAGTAGGCATTGAGACCCTTTTTTAATCTTTCCTGAGTAATTATTTTCTAAGTTAATTTACTGTCAAGAAAGGTTCCTAAATACTTGGCTCCTGATAAACTTAGCTCAACACCGTCTGATTTCGGCAAACTGAAGCTCTCCACCTTATATTTCTTTGTAAATACCACCAGTTCCGTTTTCGATGGGTTTACCCCCAGCCCGTTAGTTTTTGCCCAGGACGAGAGGTCGCCAATACCTGCATGATGTCAGTGATAGTGGATTGAAACTTTCCCCTTATCAGTATCACCACGTCATCCGCATAGGCGACTATCTTCCTACCCTAAGATTCAAAGATTTTAAGAATAGAGTTTACCGCCAGTAACCACAGGAGAGGAGAGAGAACTCCCCCTTGTGGTGTGCCCCTGGTAACCCGTCTTCTGATCATATCGTCCCCTAGGGTTGAGTTGATAATGCTGCTTTCAAGCATTAAGACTATCCAACTTACCAGGAAGTTGTTTACCCCAAGTTTCACCAACGAATCCCTAATTGCCTCTATCCTTATGTTATTAAAGGCGCCTTCTATATCCAGAAACGCAGCTAATGTACATTCCCTATGCTCCAAGCTGTGCTCTATACAACCGACCACCTCATGGAGTGCACTCTCAACAGACTTACCCTTAAGGTATGCATGCTGAGCGTTGCTGATGAGCTGAGTATCTATATTGCTCCTGAGATGTAGATCTATCAGTCGTTCTAATGTCTTCAAAATAAAAGATAGGCTAATAGGTATAACATCCTTTGGCTTCGAGTGGCTGGCCTTACCGGCCTTAGGTATGAAGACCACCATAACCTCCCTCCACCCTCTGGGCAAGTATCTTCAGCTGAGACAACTCTTGAAGATATCCGCCAAAAGAAATAGCGCTGTATCCGGGATATTACATAGCATCGCCGGAAATACTCCGTCCGGACCCGGTGATTTATACGGTTCGAAAGTGTTCACCGCCCAGGCTAATTTCTCCCTAGTGACAATTTCTTCAATTTTCCTAGAGTCTTGACCCACACATACAATTATTTCAAAGCTTATGATATAATTACAAAATTTAATAATTAAAGTATAAACAAAGTATTTTAAGTATCGAAGTTATTTTTCTCGACTGCGATAAAATGAGACTTTCGTACCTTGACCTAAAAGATTTCTAGCTCTGATCTCTCTTTCGAAAGGACAAGGTCTCTTATCAAGTCAGTTAAGGCATCTTATGAAAATAGTGAAGGCGTCGTTAACACTTCAAAATTGGCGTCATGTTCCATCATCCACCATCTCTGTGTCCGACAAACCTGATAGATGTCGATTCATAGGAGAGGTAGGTCGTCTGTGTACAATGTTTCTAATATTATCGTGGGTACCTGTCATGATGGCCCAACCTCAAGGTGATCTCAACACTGGATAGAATCAATGAGTCTATACCGCCATTGTGTGACTTGAAAGGACCACACAATTGGCAACTTCTTGTACATTGACTGCACAGATCAATGCACAAACCCCTTGCTCGAGAGCTCGGGCTATATAATCCCTGCCATCCGTAGCTAGCTAGTCAATTAGCAAGCCCAGCACCGATATATGATCTCTGACTTCGAAACCTCCGTCCGATAAATGTCAATGTGTATGTTCTGATACCACACACATTTGACCTCGACCGAGAACCCAGCCCAACGACCAGGATATTACGAATGCCACCTCCCAAATACGTTTCCTGAGTACACCGCCAATTGCGATCTGCTACTTTCAATGGCTCTGTTGCTTCGGCTAACAGCACCTAGTAAAATATAATCAGTCCTTAAACCAACGATCTTCTTCCTGCTTTGAGTCTGAAATCACAACCACAGAGGTTTCGCTGTACTAGACAAATAACTCTAGTCAGCTGCGAATTTAAAAAATTAATAAATTCCTACCAGGATGTGTCCGTGCAACTCAGGGACCCCGGTGTCGCCCCATATATCCCCTTGAAACATAACATCAAGGTGTGGAACTTCACCAAGATGTCCAAACATGTCCCAAGGGGGTACGTCTGTATACAGTAGAGGCCTTTTAGCAGACGGAAAGTCAGAATGTGTCATTTCCCTTTTATTAATACCATGTAATTTAACAACACAAAAATTGCGACCGTCATTGTGGTTTTTGGTTCTGTCCAAATCATAAATACACCAAACTTCAAATGACTACGTTTATTGCTTTTCCACTGTCTTAAATGTTGGCTACACACTTTACACACAATGCTTGGAACCCATGGCTTATTCATTGCCTTAATCTCCATCTTAATGTAATTAAAATACGTGTTTCTTACTAAGTCTGTTATAGGTTTTCTAAACTTTTTGACTCTGTATTCACCACAAATGTAACAAAACACATTTCGGTCATTGCGATAACTTTACTTTATATTCACTTTTTGTAACCATTTTATTAAATATTTGTTTCACATTTAGTTACAGGGATCCATACTATCAAGAAATCGTCTGGAAATTATTCAATGATATTTTAAATGTTTAAATAATTTTTTTTTTCTTTTTATGCAAAGTATGCCATTTAGAAAAGCAAATTATTAAAAAATCCTTATTTTTTATATAAATCTACACTAATTAATTACTTTAATGCCTTTTCAGTTTCTTTAATCCCATACCTGAAGAGTTGTGTTCATTTTTGTTAGAACAAATTTATGAAATAATCAGCAAATCCGATCTCTATATACCGTCAGTGGAAAATTTCAAAACAAGCGAAACCTCTTGTGATAATTATGAGGAAAATGATATTAATGAAAAACAAACGTCCGAGAAAAATAAACAATTTTTACAATTACTAAAAAAGAATCACAATTTTGCCCAGGTAAATTATTTGCAAAAATCCAAAAATACATGATATTAAGTTATTAAGCTGTAATATAATTTAAGTTAATACTCAAACAACCCAGTGACTGCAGTAAAATAATAGCGTTAAGACAATTCTTAACCCATCAATTGGGACAACATCTATTGGAATTCCTATTAAGGGTAGATATTAAGGTAAATTATTATATAGTATATTTTATTTAACTAATAATTTTATAGCTAAGTTATAATATTTTTTAAAATTTTAGTTGGTGGCTTCACAGAAAAGTTTGTGTAATTTGTGCATTAACTTATTTCCCAATTGTCCTTGGTGGGAGCATTATCGCGAATTGAGTAATCAACAAGATATATTTGCTTTTATAGGCAACTTACAATTATATCAAAAATTTAAATGTAAATCCAGCAATAATGTTTCTACTAACAACAAGGATACCGTTGACTTATTAAATCGAGGTATGGACAATTTCCAAGATAATAATTGTCTCGAGGAGTTTTTACAAGCTACTAAAACCAGTGATGAGATTGCTTTAATTTTAATACAACTTTTAATAAAATGCATAGAGAATGAGCGCTTTTCACCACTGCACTCTGATCAGTCAATGTTTATGTTGACTCTTAACTTTAGCTTGGATTGTTTGAGTGTGGAAAATCAGGCTTTTTCTTCGTCACATAATGCCGAAGTCATTAAATGCTACTTGTTAAAGTTAAACGAACAATGTCTAAACAATCTGTTTGCCTTAACGGACAATTCACTCAACGACATACAATTCCAATGTATATTTGCCAAACTCATAGCGGCGTTAGAATGTAATTTACAAACAACACGTTTGCTATATGCCCTGATTTATATAATATTTGCTATTTTACATAATGTGGTAGCAATTTATAGCCAGAAAACCTTATGGAATGCTAAGGTCAATCTATATAATTTAAAATTTATAGATGAGAATATAATAGATTGCTGTCTCTCGACCATGGAACACTTGCTAAGACATCAACCACCCGAACAGGAAGATATAAAATCTTTATATCATTTAATATTTCGTACGTTATTGAAAATCATAGAAAATTTAAACAAGTATGATATGATGATTTCAACAATAAGTAATAATTACTTTACTACCACCAATCCTAATAGTGCTAAGCCCGGACCAGTGCGTTATCGAAAATTGAAAACAAAACAAATGCATTGTTTATCTAGTGTACCTAAATTATCATGTTATTTTCAAAATATGCTAATAACGATACTACCTACTTTGCCCAAGGATTTACAAGAACAATCTATGCTCTATTTGGCACGTTCCGGTTTATGCTGTTGTCATTATAACTTGGCTTTATTCAATAATATATTGAATATTATTTTTAATATAACAGCCTATTATCAAAAATGTGCCTACAAATTTCTATATTACAAAATGTTAAATACAATATTTTTAAAATCACCAATGGAAAACTCAAGCGCCAATCAATCCTCAGTGTATCAAAAACGGTCGGGTGTCTATAATTGTACGAAATGTGACCTGAAATTAAAGTCTGTGGATTTCCATCAAGGTCTATTGCAAATTTATAAAACCTTTTATAATAAATTACAAAGTAATAACGAACATTTAACGAATCTCATATATTTCCTCAAGCATCTCAAACATTTGGCGTTCCTGCTAACAAATGACATTGCTACTGGTGTATTGGCAGAAATAGTTTTGCCCATATTTCGTGAATATAAATTACACTTGTTTGCTCAGAAAACACCACAAAATACGTCGCCACATGGTTTGAAATTTTGGCAAAAATCACTATCAACAGAATCTCCCGTAAATAGTTGTAATCTTCATTTAATTATAGATTCAAGTGATAACTCAAAAGATGATATTAGTAAATTACTCTACGAATGTTTAAATATATTTGCCATGTATTTAAGAGATATACGGCTTATAAAAGCGTTTTATAATGAGGAGAATATTAAACATTTGGAGGACTTATTAGAGGAGCCTTTTCTAATTAGGGCTGTGTGCGATTTGATAAAAATTGGCATAGACAACATTACATTTTTGGGTGATAATAATCAAGAACAAAATATTTTAAGTCGCAGATTGATAACTTTACAATTCAATAGTTCCGAAAGAGCTCAACTTTTATTTAATTCTCTATTGATGAAAGCCAAAAATCACAACAATAAGTCGGCACCACAATTTTGGCTATTTGAAAACTCGTTGTTAACAACAGCTACAAAATCCAAAACATTGCAATTGAAAACTGTTGACATTTTACATTTAGTGGCCTTACAGTGGACTCTTAACTATGAACTATTGAAAACTAGTCAATATTTTTACAATGAATTTGCCAAAATATATTCCATAACCAAGGAAGACCATGATGATGATGAAATGCAGGACGAAAATGATCAGCAATCTAATAATTCAACCATAAATACCAACATGTCGCTGAAACCGGGCGATAGAACTATAATAGACATTTTACAATTGAATTACAATGCTTTAATGGCATTTTTAATGCTACAACCTAAACGTAAAGCAAAAGTTCACAAATTTTCTGCGAAATCTAAACAACACAATCATGAAATTAATGATTCTCAACAGCAGCATAACACATCAAACAATGATTTTGATTCAAGCTGGGAAATGTTAGATAATTTTATAAATTCCATACATTCTACAGAAATATCAAAATCATCAACCACATCACTACTAATGACATCTAACTCCTCTGCTACAACCACAACAATATTTAGTTTATATTCAGCTCAAGCCTTAACAACAGCTCTAAATGAAACGGAATTTACGCAACAGCCTCAATACTGTACAAACGAATCATCATTTCTATTGCAACTACACCAAAAGGATACTTTACAATTGAACGAAACAGCTTTAAATGAAAGTATTACAATATTTGATATACGCAATCAAAAACATTTACTAAACAGCTTTAAAACTCAAGAAACAACCACAACCAAAAACTCACCCTCAGCAACCTCACTCTCTTCTACCACCACCCTCTATGTTGACACCTTTAATTATTGCCCAGCTGATGACCCCAAAACGCTAACAGCAAATATAGCCACACAAGTCTCTAACGACGGCATTATTTATAAACTATTTCATATATTCGGTTCAATATTCTCGCTAAGTCGTACGAATTCATTAATAGATTTAAATAAAACATCGGACACAGCAAAAGAAGGAGGAGGCGAATACCAAGAAGAACCCGATATTGATGTAGATTTATTGCCGTTGTATGAAACGCATAGTGATTGTAAGAAACTATTATTGAAAATTTTCGAAGCAACTATGGCCATTTGTATTAAGGGTTATCAAAATGAAGAAGGTGAGTAATATATGAAAAATAAATTGTATAAATATAAAAGAAGGAATGCTTTATAAATTTCCTATGAAAGCAATGTTTTGTTTGCTTTTTCTTATGAAAATCTCCGTGTCTGTTTCTATTAATCACTTGGTCTCATATAATATGAATGCATGTCGTTTGTTTAGAACATCAAGAAGCCATACAAGCTACTAGTTAGTTATTTACTTTGAATTTGCCAATAGTACGTTTAGAAACTAAATTTTATGTGGTAATAGTTACACTAGTCAACATTGAAATTAAAATAAACAAAGTCAAACTATACACAAATATTTAGTGTCCAATTTGCAAAGAAAACGCTCTTTTTTCACGTTTAACCAAGTTTTATATAAAACCTTTATAAAGTAATACATTGTATTAATTTAATGTAAGCCAAAAATGGATCACATCCATGCACTTTTGTGGAAGTTTTTAAGAATTTTATCTACAGGACACACTGTCACATTTGGCCATCTAGCGGGACAGAAATAAAAAAATAAATTTTTTGGAATATTTTTCCATAAAAAGCAAAATGCCCTCAGAAAAATCTGAAAAATTTCTTGCAATTTTTTATACTAAATTTAAAAGTTAGTATAAGAATAAAAAACATTTTTACTTAAGGTAAAATATGACAAACAACTAAAATAAAACTTATCCAATAACTTGAGGAATATATACTGGAGATACAAATTAACTTTACCGTCATGTTCAGAATAAAAAATGTATAACTCTGATGTAAATTTGGTAACGTTACGAAGTGGCGCCGATAAACTAGACTTTAGCCAACGTTTATAAATACAAATTATTAACCTGAAGCATAACTATTTTTTTAAATTTTATTAATGTAGATAATTTTGTAGCACTGTGTACTGTGTAACGATTTTTTAGAAATAATATTATGACATTTTGTCGTACAATGCACATTAGTGTTTGTTGAATTTAGAACTGAACTTGAGTTTATTATTAGTAGTAAATAAACTGCAATGGTGTAGCATTTTGAGTTAACATTAGTAAGTATGGTCTGTATGTAGACGCATTAAAGAATAACTAGATTATATTACCATTATTTCAATGTGGTTGCACACGTTACATGTTGTTGAAAAGAAAAAAAAAAAACAAATACTCTAATAATCACACTCAGAATTCACTTCTCCATTCTATGCTCGCCAAGATACAGCAAATATTAGTATAGTTTTATTTCTACCATCTCTTGTGTTACATCAATTTAACAAATAATATTTAAATAAGATATTAAATCATTGTTGAAACACTGTGGACTGATAAAAACTGATATTATCTCGTTAAGAGAGTGAAGAACATAAAAATAATACGAAATTCAACAAATTACTTTTTTTATTATAGCCATAGTAGTTTCTAGTTGTATTAGTTGTAGACCGTAGTAGTAAAATTCATTGAAATTTAACAAACGTTTTCTTTTATTATTATCATTTGTGATTCTAGTGGAAAAAATGCAAAAACATTTGCGTAAACTTAAAAGTGTTATATTGACAAACGCCTGCAATAATTGGGAACAACATGCTGAAGAACACTCAAGAGAAAATACTGTTATACAAACGTTGCAATGTCTACTCAAGATAGCCGAGCTATCCAATTGTGCAAATGAACCAGCAGCAGTGGTTAGTACAAGTATTTTGACATCAGCCACCGAAGATCAAACTAATCTAAGTGAGATGAGGCCACGTACGAGGTCATTTAATAGCTCTCGTTTGGGTGGAGGTATTTCCTATAATTATCATCAATTGTCCACAGCATTACCCAGCAAAAATGCTATCTTAACGCCCACTACACCACCACAGAGACCTTTGTCGGGAGAAAGTGGTGATGCTGATTATTTTTCAACACGAGCTTCGTACATATGTGCCGACAGTGAGTTGGAATTTAGTGAAAATGACCAAGATGACTTTTACTTAACGGCCGATGAAGGCTATGAGGCGGATGGTGAAATTCAAGAAATTTCCGAAACCGAGGGCGTTTCTGATGTTGGAGAACTATGGCACTCTTTTCAACCCTCCTCCCGTTATCGCACACATATACTACATGAAGGCATATGCCGTTTAGTGGTTGACATACTGATTGAACTCAGCCAGAAATGTTGTCAAAATCCTTTGGGCTGGTGTGATAATTTAGCTCAATTGATTAATCGTTTGTTTGTGATACGTGAATATTTGGGTGGTCCTTTATTTCTGCTCAAGGGTTTTGCACCGGTTCTCAAATGTCATGATGTGCGTCTACGGGAGTTGCAGCAATGTATTTTGGAATTAATTGTCGACTTAAATTCACCCGAAGTCCTAGCAATATTTTTTGGTATACTGTCTTCGAAAAATCCACCAGCAGATATATTAGTAAAATATATGAATTACATCTGTACTAATACACTAAAGAAATGTCAACCAAGTGTGGAATTGGAATTTCCAGTTAATATTGGTAAGATAAATGTCCATGAATCTCTTTAAATTTTTTTTTTATAATTCTTATATCGATTTGTTCAATAATAATTTTAAATTTTAGATGGCAAATGTGTTTCAACAAGTGACTTAGAGGTCACCGAACATATCGATCGTATACGTAATTATCATTTGCACTGCCAAGCTAATACACCATTTACAAGATCACCTTGTATCATACCCATTACACATGCACGTATCTGGAATCCTGAGGGCTTTACGATATCACTGTGGTTACAAGCTAAAGGCTCACAAAATCACAAAAGTACCAGCCAAATTATAGAAGACGATACCAGATCATCAAGTGACGTATATATGGTAAGTTTTAGGGTATACTAAATACATGTTTATAAAAATAAGTAATTTATGCTACTTCCTGCTATCGTTTAGAAAACTCATATTTTATCAGTGGGTACAAATCAAGCTATGCTTAGCATATATTTGAACAATAATCTGAATTTAACTTTCGAAACCTTTAAACCAAATGCTGAAATACCAGCAAAAACTACACAAATGGATGAATCATTTGATTTGAAACAAAATGTAGTTATTAATGGCTCACAAAGCCCTGAAATCAAAGTGAACAAAAATCACCATCATAACAATCATTTTAATCAAGAACCAACAGCCACAACTTCAGCTGCCGCTGCTGGTGTGACTTCGCCTTTTTCTAAAGCTTTTAAACACACGAAACTAGCATTTCTTAACAGTTTTAGCAACATGCATATATTTAATGGACACTCCGAAACAGATGCATATTTCGAGAGCACACACATTGATTTGAAACAATGCCGCCTGACTAAGAACAAATGGACACATCTTTCTTTTGCCGTGGAAATGCTTGCCGATTCTCTGGATCTATGCGTACTTATCGATGGCCTAGAACAGCATCGCATTGTGTTGCCTTTCCGTAACATACGTATACTAACAAGGACACATATCTTTCAAATGATTGCACTAGGCGATGGAAATATTTCTCGATCTCCTAACACTACTACCTTCAATGAGTCACGTTCAACATTAGATTGTTTTCCAATTCGTTTATCCATCTCGAATTTAATGTTGTTTAATCGTGCACTTAACAAGAAAGAAGAAATTTTAAATTTAACTGCCATGGGTCCCGATTTTACCGAGTTAACACAATGTCATGTCGCTAACTGGAAACCAAATTATGGCTATTTAAATGCAAGCAGATTACAAACAGCTTACTTTTACAGTCATGTCGATTCTTTGAAAACGTTACGAGATTCAAGAATTTTATGTTACGCCGCTTCACAGCCAGATATGGTCATGTGTTATGATACCAGTGTAGAATTGGATAATATTACATATGGTGACTATTCTATTATTGTTGTATTTTTATATTTAATTACGTAAATTTTTATTTTTTTTAGGTCATCCTTATGGTGTGATACATTATGGCGAACTTGTACAGAATAGTTTGCCATCTTTACAGACAGCCACAATATTATGCGGTGGTTTATCGAATCTTTTATATTTATTTGCCAGAGTAAGTTGATGAAACAATATTTTATGTAATGATTTAATATTTTATTTATTGTAATGTTTTTTTTTTATTTTGCAAATTTACCATTGATACATATAACTTTATCATGATAAAGGGTATAAAAATTCCATTCACCTAATCATCATTGTTTGGCATTTCATTAATAATTTTCTTACTATTCAGATATAGTGATCCTATATAGTGAATTATGTTTATTTGATCTTAATATGTATGTATGTCGATTTTGCGATATCCGTTTGATAATATGTCAGCACTCACGGAGGTTTGATCTGAAATTAAGAACGATTTGAAATCAATGGTTATAGTATTTTAACAAACTTTACACTTGGTTAGTAAAAAATCAGAGTGTAATTTTTAATTTTTCCAACCAAAAAGATTTTGAAATGAATACCCTTATAGTTATTTTATGTCAATTTATGGTTGCGACTCGCGAGGTTAATTCCTGCAATTCCACCGTTGACATGGAAAGATAAAGAACGAGTTTTAATAGAGTAATCCGTTACATATATGCACTTCTTAATGGTGATTTACTAATCACAATTTTATATATACTCTTACCATTCATGGTGAAGGGTATAATAAATTTATAGCTCATGTTGAATGATATAAAGAAAGATATACATATTTACTTTTTCACTAACAGGTTGTCGAAATTAGTTCAAATTCATCAACTCAATCGATGGCTTTAGATATTTTACTCAATATGGCCTTTTCCGAATCACAACTATACACCGAATTCCAACGCAACGATTACATTAATCTAATTGGTTATGTAATTAAAACGGAAAGATGCACCAAAGATTGTCATCTACTCAAAAGTATTATAAACAATGCCTGCTCCCAACCTTTAATTTTGAAAAGAGGCGATTTAATACAAGTTAATGATACAACTGTCGCTACAGTAGTATATCCCAAATTGTTTATATCTATACTACATAGATATTCAGATTGGCATCGTTCCGGCGCTGAGAACTCTGATGTTTTGGACATGCTATTTCAGAGTATATTAGCGCTGACTAGAGAAAAACACCCACAGCGTGATTTTAACATTGAACAATTCACTAAGGAGGGTATAATGAGAGAACTATTGAATTTGTGTAAAGTATATGTTATTGAATCACCGAATCCAGTATTTATATCTAAAAAGGCAGCGGAGGCGTTTGTGAATATTATATCGGTTTTTGCTGGCTCACCACCAAAACCTTGTTTATTAGATGAAATAATGAAATTGATGCTGTTATTACACAAGCCCAGTGAATGTTATATTACTCATGATAGATCCAAGTTTTATTTTCTTTTAACGCCGGAAATACCCATCAAAGAAAAATCTTCCTTAACCACGGCGGCAAATTTTGGCAGAGTTACAGCTTCATTTAAAAGAAATACGACAAAACGCAACCAACAGGGCGGAGCAAAGCCATTGAGTGATCTTAACACAAATTCAAATTCAACAAATTCTTCAAACAGTGATGTAGATCCTGCCAGGCAGGCACGTATAAATCGTTTAAAAAAACTGCATAAAACTATGTCAGTCTATAGGCGGCCACTTGATGAACTTGAAGAAAATCTTGAAAATATGGCTGATTGTTCAAAGCTCAATAAGAATGCCTTGCGTTTAGTAAATCCTTTGGAGGCATCCAAATGGCGTTTAAAATTCAAAAAGTCATCTCTTCTCTCCACACCAGCCAGTCCTATTAAACACACTCATACCCATTCGCCTCATAAAACTCGTACACTTACAAAAATGTCGACTTTTCTTAAACAATCCCCACAAAATAAAAGAATTCAAAGAAAGAGAATACGTTTGAATAGTGCCAATTCGACTCGTTCTCTGACTGATGGTGAAAAACATATGCGTACGAGACGCAGAAAATCGGACTCTAGTTTACATTCTTTGGCAGCTTCGTTCAATATGGATTTTTCCGAATGTCCAAGTTTAAATGAGGTTTTTAATTCGAAATCAAATTTCCAACAGAGAAAATCCAAAATGCTACATAAAACCGATACGTATAGTTCGGTAGGCATTGCGGCCTTGCAAAGTGGTTTATTGCTATTACTTAAAGATTTTCTTTGTCTTTTACCGGACAATGATATCGATGATGTGCTCAATCATTATATCAAAGTGGAATTTTTATTAGTCTTAGCTAATCACAATAGTGCTTGTGTACGTTCAGCCGTTATCAAACTAATAAGTGCATTAACGCAACGGCTGTTTCCCCAAGATATACAAGTTTGCATCAGGGCTTTGTATCCCCATCATTTGGCCAATCAGCTATCCATAGGTTTTTGTGATAGCAACATGTTTGAATCTTGCCTAGAATGGGTGTGTGGCACAATGGGCTCGTTAGACTCAATACTAAGCTGTGATATTAATCTACGCATACAAAATCGTTTTGGTTTAAATGCTTTACTAGCCATTGCATCGAAATCAGCCACCACAAGTAACATTCAACAGGAATTTTCTGAGAAGGCCTTTAAAATTCTTAAGCAGTTGTACTTAATGGTATGTAAGCTATAAATTTTAATAAGTATTTGCTTTTTTAAATTTTTATTTCATTTCTTCTAAGAATTCTGAAGAACAGCAAACTATTATTGAAGCTGGTCTCATACAATGCTGTGTTAAAGCTTTATATCATCTTTATGCCAAAACTACAGCATACAATACGAAGACTGAGGAATCTATCGCAGATTTATTAACAACAATTGGTGAAATATCTCTCAAATCAATAGGTCATATCAATGTTAGTTATAAAGTCATTTTATAAAGTTTAAAAAAATAAACAACTAAAACAATATTTTTCCTCTACAGATCATATGGGATGTTATAAATATGTTATCTTTCTATCAAGAAAAACAACCACAAAACATAATAAAAGGCTATCGCTCCATACAAGCTAAACTACAACTGAATTGGTTGAATTTATTTTTCATAAAAACAAACGTACCATGGAATTTTAAAGGTAATTTTAAATAATTTTACTGCATCAATACAGGATTCATAAATATGTATATACAGTGACTGACAATACAATGGAAACTTTTTTCAAATACTCAATAAAGAGGTAAAAATTCTAAACCAATCCTGGCATGTTTTTAGTAATTCATTAATATACATATACTTTTATTAATTTTATTAACAAAAAAGTAAAAGAGCTGTATAAGGCTGCGCGGAACCTTAAATATCATGGGCAAAAATTTGGTAAAAAAAAATAAAATGTTTAAGTAAAAAATAAAATTTTTGGTGAAAAATAAAATTTTTAGGCGAAAAAAAATGTTTCTTATATATCAGCCATGTGTGGTCTGATTTTAAATAGCAACCGACTAGGACTATACGTGATATATTAATCATGTTTGTAAGTTATTGGGAGCTTCGGAAATTGATTTCAACAGACAGACGCATATGGCTATATCGGTTCCGCTTCTATAACGATCCAGAATATATATTCTTTCTTCCAGTGATATTTTATGATATAAAATTGACTCATACCTTGCCCTGTAAAACAGACCCACACCATAATATAACCTAAATTAATTACAACACAGGAATTCCATTAAACAAACGGGAGGGTATTTATCCTCTTTTAGGATAACTTGCCAATTTTTCTTCGTTTTAAACTTAGGTTTTAACTTAAGTCAAATTTGACTACAACATGCATTATCTGATTTGTAGAGTTTAAAATAAATTACATATTTTTTAAACTCTGTAGTAGAGTATCCAAGTATTTGGTTTTAAAAATAAGTGGAATAAAGTAATGAATACTAAACTATGATCAATTGTCTTAATTCTCTTTATTAAAAGTTTAATATTTATTCTTATGTAGTATTAACAACATGTTTTCTCTTTGCCATTTGCAGTTTGCCAATTCCCGAATTTTTCTATGTCCGAGACTAAAACAAGATTGGAATTGTTAATTAATCGTTGTTGTCAATTTTACATGGTATTCAATGAGAAGTCGACTCCTACCCAAAATGAAACGGAATTGTTTAAACTATTGGTATCCTATAGTATAGCCACTAATCAGCGTTGTAACAATTTCATAGCATGGGGACTGCAGCCCTCTCAGCCTAGAGATTTACGTTGCTTCATTGTAGATGCTTTGTGGATATCATGCGAGGATGATTTTATGCCCGCCATCATATGTGATGGTAAAATGATTAAGGCTCTATTGTGGCTTAGTCTGCTGGAAGATTTAGATGAACCTATTGAACATTTACATGCATTGTGTAAACGTTTGGGTATTAACGAGAACGATTCAACGTGGAATTTAGAAAATGAATTACAAAGAATGGACTTGCATAAATCTAGCGAAGCGGCAAAACAAAAAACATCATTGGAAAAGACCATTTATCGATTTGAATCGTTGACGCAAGGCTGCATAGAATCATCGATGATAACGACACGTAGAGTGGCAGAATTACAGGTTGGTGGTTTTTGTTTACATATTTTATTAGTTTTAAGCTGCAGAAAATAAGTTATTTTCTTATATTTTCAGAATTCCGAACGTAAATTATTAATGAATCATATGAAGGATTATGACGATACACATACATATACTAAGTGGCTAGAAATAGTTAGAAGACTGACTCATGAGGGTGCTCCCTGGTTTAGTGAACATAATAGTGAAAAGTATTTAAATAAAATATACTAGAACTATGTCTCAATTAATTCTAATTTTTGTTTGTATTTGTATTTTTTTAGATCTTGGGAATTGGATGATACCGAAGGACCATCTCGTGTACACACACGTTTGCGTAAATGTCATTTAGATCTTGATAAACGTTTCTTTATGCAAGACTATAATGAGTCCACAATAATAAACGACAGCGGCCCCACTACGCCAGCTAAACGTTCAGAGTATTCCCGACCTCTGGACTATCTTATCTCCAGCTATGATCAACAATTGAACATATCATTAAACTCACAAATACTTTACAATTTCCCAGCCAAATATTTGCCAGTGGATGGAGAAATTGATGGTGAAATTATCGTTACCGATCATAAACTATACTTTTTGGCTACATATCGTTGTAAATACTTTTACGTCAACTGTGATATTTCCAACATAACGGAGATCTGGTTAAAACGCTACCAGCACCAAGAAAAAGCATTCGAAATTTTCCTCGACACAAATCAATCGCTATTCTTTTCGTTGCAAAATCAAGAAGACTGGAAGATAATGCGCGATGTGTTCTGCGATAAAATTGTCACACCGCCCGATCATAGTAAAGTGCTTTTGATAACGCAACAATGGCGTGAGGGTTTACTAACCAATTGGGAGTATTTAATGACACTAAATCAAATAGCCGGCCGTACATACAATGATCTCATGCAATATCCAGTATTTCCTTGGATTTTATCGAATTACACTTCAGATGTTTTAGATTTGACGGAGCCGAAGAACTTCCGTAAACTACCCAAACCTATAGCCGTACAAAATGAGGAAAATGAACAACATTACATCAACAATTATACGGTAACTAAACATATAAAAAATCTATATTATATTATATCTGTTAACAATTTCGTTAAAGAAGATAATGAAGGTATTCAAATCGTCATTTTTTACTCTTGCAAAATTTTGAAAATGGTTGTTGTGATTGTGCGAATTTTCGCAAGGTTAAAAAAACGGCGACTTGAATACCTTCTATGTAATTATGATCATTCATGTCTGTCTGTTGAGTTAAATTTTTCTAAACAATACAATAGAAACTTTTTTATTTCAGTTTTCAAAAACATGACCTTTTACCAAATATATATGTATTTTTTTAAGTTAATTTATGTATATATTTTTATTTTTTTATTTTTATTTATTTATTTATTTCGTAATATCAAGCCTTCATGGCCAAAATAACAATATTACATAGTAATATAACCTGAGATCAAAAAAGTAACTTATCTAACTATATTAATAAAACGTCTGTTCATTTGCTTACTAGCTCTAACTATTTTACTGGTTTTGAAAATTTTCAATTTAAAGTGTAAAAGAAGATATTAGAAAACAGTAAAACAAGCAGGTAAATGAACCAACATAATATATATATTACATACAATCATAATTCATCTATTGTAGGCTCCCCAGCCGTAAATAATATGTACATAAAAAGTGACGGAAAATTCAATATTAAGGTCCCAATCAGTAACAATTTATATTATATGTGTACAAATAAATAAATCAGTTTAATGAATCATATTTCATACCGATATTGACTCAGAAAAGTAGCATAAAAGTTTTAATCGGAACACGTTATTAGAGTGTGAAAAAAGACGCAATGAAATGGGTAAAACATTCCACCATCGAGCAATTCTAACCATATATGATCTCTCAAAAAATGACGAATTAATTTTAGGTATTAAAATTTGTGGATGTCTAACAGATCGCGTAAATACAAAAGAATTGCACAGAGAAAGTGGTTTATTACTTCTGACAATATTGTAAAACAGTAGAATATTCCGGTATTTTAAGAAATTATCAAAGGTGCAACCAAGGAAACACCGAACAAAGTAAGAAACATGTTCGCGACGCTTTACATTATACACAAAGCGAACCACTGAATTTACCAAACGTTTAATCCTACACAAGTGCAAAGAACAGGTACCAGAAAAAATTTCCAGCCCATACAAAATTTGAGACATTAGCAGTGAGTGACCCAATTTACACCGAATATGCGTAGGCAAATACAAATTAATAGAGTAGATTTTGCGTAAAATTCCAAAAATTCTAGAGCTTACAATATCAATGTGGTTACAAAAAGAAAGTTTGGTATCTAAAATAACACCTAAACATTTGAGATGATCAACAATGTTAATACTAACATTGTCATATACAATATTCAAACTAGGAAAAAAACGAATTGTTGGACCGAACATAATTGCATTTGTTTTAGAGGGATTTACTGTTAGTGAGTTACATGAAGTCCACTCAAGAACACGCTCCAGACAAAAGTTAATATTGTTTTGCAAAACGTCAGGAAAATCAATACTGCTTCCAAAAAGCAAGAAGATATCATCAGCAAATATAAAAGATCTACACAACGGAGAGGCAATAAATTCAGGTAGACTATTCACATACAAAATGAATAAAAGAGGGCCCAAAACAGACCCCTGAGGAACACCAGACCTAAGAGTTCGCAAAGATGACGACTGTCCATTGAAAACAACAAATTGTGACCTATCCATCAAATATGAATAAATAAGACGACATGCTGTACCAGAGAAATGAAACTCATCTCTAAGCTTCCTAACCATGGTAGAAAAAGAAATAGAATTAAAAGCTTTAGAAAGATCCAGAGATATAAGCATATTCAATTCACTGGCATTAACATGCCTTCTAATGTGATCTGTAATACTAAGAAGCATCGAAGTGGTATTATATCCCTTACGGTAAGCATATTGCCCATCATAAATAGTCACTAAATTAGACGCAAGTATCTGCTCCTTCATAACATGTTCAAAAACTTTTGATAATACCGGTAGAATTGAAATGGGTCTTAGGTCATCAGGACTGTGAACAGCTTTAGCTTTAGGAATTGGAACAACTCGGGCAGTCTTCCAAAGCTGAGGGAAGGTAGATGTCATCAAAATGTGGTTAAATAAATCCAATATCAGATTGGAAACAAGTGGATAAATTAACTTAATAAAACGTATTGAAATATTATCAACTCCGACAGAATGTGACTTCACTTTCTCTAATGCATCACGCACCTCAAGCTCAGTTATACAGCGAAATGAAAAGGAGTTTCTGCAATCAGAAAAATTATCAAAGATAACACCATCAATGTTACTAGAACCACTACCAGAAACAAAAAAGTCATTTAAGACATCAGCATCACTACAGAAGTCAACTGAATCGCTTCCAACACACCCAGCCCCTCTCAAAACTTTCCACACCCCTGCCGTATCTAAACCCGAAAATAGTTTAGAAAAATGTCTCCTCTTAGCCCTGCGTACAATACTTTTGGCCTTATTTCGATACCTACAATACTTCCTCCAGTTCTCTTCAGAACGATAAAGTCTAAAATAACGATATGCCAAGTCCCTAAGAGATCTTGCAAACATAACTTCCCTAGAACTCATCCAATTATTATCAGCACAACAAATTTTTTTCCTAACAACTGGAACAAAAGTCAGCAATGAATTAAAAAGTGCAGAAATAATAGAGCACTGATCATCAACATTACTACCATTAAAGTCTTCAAAATTAAAATCTTCAAAAAACCTCACCAAACCATCCCAGTCAATAGAGTCAAAGTCCCTAAATTCAAAATACTCATCTGTCCGTTCCACACTAAACAAAAATGAACCAAATATTAAAGCATGATGAGAGATAAATGGGCACTGTAATTGATCAGAAAAACTCAACATTGATATATCACTGACCAACCAAAAGTCAATTAGAGACGTAGAACCATGAGCAACATCGAAATGGGTAGGTCTAGAGTTATGAACAACGAACAAGTTATTTCTCAAACACAATGCTCTCATGCTACCAGATCTCACAGTATCAAACATATTACAGTTGAAATCACCAACAACAACGATATTCGAGTATTTCAAAAAGAGTTCATGGTGAAAGTTCTCGAAGGAAACTAAGTCACCATGGGGTAAGTAAACAACACCAAACAGAACTAGGGTATCATCAAAAGAAATTTCAACAAAAAGCGATTCACATGTTCCAAAGTCCGAAACTTTAAAAACTGTTCTACTCTTAAGACCATTAGAAACATAAATACCCACTCCTCCGCCTCTTGTATTCAAGCGATCATTTCGATAAAAATTGAAACCAGAAATTTGAACAGAACGAGTAGAAATATAAGGTTTGAGCCAAGTTTCAGATACTCCGAAAACATTCAACACCGAACCACTCAATATTGATCTCAATTCATCAATCTTAGAATAGTCCGCCGAGGGCCTGAGGCTCTGGCAATTAATATGACCCGCTCTGAAATTACTCATATAGGGATTTAAAACAGATTTAATGTAAGAGTTGTCACTGAAAGATGGACCAATATTTAAGTTAACCGACATAGAAGTAAAAGAAAAATGTTACAGTGGGGAACCAAAAGATGTAAATATGATAAAAATAATAATTAAAAAAAATTTTCATAATGCTAAACAAAATTTCTTCGCATAATTTTTTTGTAAATATATGTAAGTAAAGTTATGTATTAATGAATTACTAAAAAATAAGGTTAGCTACGGCTTCGAAACGGTTAAAAGCTAACGGTAACGCTAAATTGGATTAATTAGGTAACGGTTACTTCAGTTATTTTGGTAACGGTAGCTTAACGGTAACGGTATTTGCTATTATTTCGGCAACGGTAATGCTGAAAAAATATAAATTTCTTAAGATTTGTTTGTATTTTGAATTGAATATATAGAAAAGTTTCCATAGTATTGTCAACAACTGCATATCAAATATCTGGTATTGCTTATATTGAAAATCAAGAAAATCGTTCCATAATGTTTGACTCATCACCCAAATCGGTCCAGAAAACTCAATTTTCCACACAAAAAACGAATTTCCAAAAATCCTTTTTTTATTAGATTCGTTAGTTATTATTCGGTTCTCCCGAATCGTATATAAGTATCTTACATTCTTCTTAGTTGTTTTATATGGGATTTTCTGTTGTCATTATATTTTTCTCTCTTTTTTCTAGTACATACAAAATACCATGACTAACATGGGTTCAATAATACTGAAACCCTATCATTATAGTTCACATTATTCAAATTCTGGAACAGTATTGCATTTTTTGGTTAGAGTGCCACCATTCACTACATATTTTTTACGTTATCAAGGTAATTATTTATTAACTTCTTTTTTTATACAAAAAATATTAATTTGTTTCTTAATTTAGACAATAATTTCGATATACCCGATCGTACTTTTCATGCTTTAAGTACTACATATTGCTTGGCTAGTCGTGATTCGCCCACAGATGTTAAAGAATTAATACCGGAGTTCTTTTGTTTGCCGGAAATGTTTGAAAATTTTGAACGTTTTAATTTCGGTTGTCGTCAAAATAGTGAACGTGTCGAGGATGTGGCCTTGCCAGCTTGGTGCTTAAAAGATCCTCGGCTATTTGTGTTAATTCATCGCCAGGCCTTGGAATCGGAGTTGGTGCGTAATGATCTTCATCATTGGATTGATTTGATATTTGGTTTTAAACAAACCGGTGAAGCTGCTGTAGATGCTATAAATGTTTTTCATCCCGCGGTAAGTTTACTGGTAATTATATTTTAAACAAATCTAAGAAAGTTTTTCCACCCATTAGACGTATGCTATGTTCTTAGAATCGGAAATAAACGATCCCATTGAACGCGAAGCTGTAGAAACAATGGTTAGAACGTATGGACAAATGCCACGTCAACTATTCAAATCATCACATCCACCTTCGAAACCTTTGCAATATCAAAACGATAAAGAAATATTATCAAGTGTACGTGGCTTAAGATGGGGTATTTATTTAGGTTCTCCGCAACTTCCCGAGCCAACGTTAGGCAATACTCATAAATTGCTAGGCGCCGAATATTTGTTATCATTCAACAATACCAATGTCGTTTATGGTTTACCGGCTCGTTCATGTGTTATGCAAGGTGCCGAAACTGATACATACAATGTTATATCGTGGGGATACGACGATCGTATTGTGCGAATTCAGCCTCTTAATAAATTACATGCAAAACCTAAGAATCTGCTGTACAATAGTGCTTTCGATGATATCACCGCATGTGGCTGTGAAGCCAATTCGAATCAACTATGGTTTGGCCATAAATCTGGACGTATATCCATATATAAATGCTCCAGTGTGGAGGCAAGCCAGCGTACGGGAAAAAGTCGCCAGAGTTATGTAAAGGGCCTTAAGCTTTCGTACAATTCAGCTTTTCGAAAGATTACCAGTAAAGCTATGGATTCAGATGGCGATTTAACGTCGTCAACCATATCATCAAATTCTTTAAATTTAGCTGAAGCAGCTGTATATAGGGAGGGAGCTGATTTAACCTGGTCTGGTCCTACAGTATTAATAAGACATACAGATGAAATCACCTGTATAGCATTATCGGTGGACTTTAAAATAGCTGTGACGGCTGGAAAAGATGGTATTGCTGTGATATGGGATTTAAATAAGTAAGTGTAAATCTAAATCATTTCTATAACAATAATTGATCGTTTTCTCTTTCACAGTTGGACTTATGTTCGTACCATAGAACGTCCAGCTGAAATTCATCATTCTCCCATAACATTACTTACCATATCACCAACATTGGGTGATATTGTCACCGTTCACTCATTGGCACAACAACCTCCAACGCCACTGTCACAATCAGACAATAACATACAAGAAAAACAAAATTATCAGTCGACAGCAGCTCCTCCGCCGGCTGACGAATGTTTTGAGGTTACTGAAGAGAATCTCGATGATTTTGTCAATGTTTCAATAAATCCAAATGGAAAATCTATTTTACGTTTACATTCGGTTAATGCTCGCTATGTTCAACATAATGTTCATGAGGATCGCATAATGGCTGTGTGCTATTCGTACATAAAGGAGGGCGTTGGTGTTAATGTCATTGCTACAGCTGTTGAGGGTGGCATTGTTCGCTTGTGGTCCAGTTGGAACTTAAGTTTTATTACCGAAATTGTTACGGGCTTATCCAATATAAGAAGGTATGTATATTCATCTATTACAAATTGATAAGTGAATGTGTATTCGTCCATGTTCTTCAAAATCACAAATTATTCATGTTTAAAATAAAAACTAGTAATAAAACCAATTGTGTTTTGCCTGTGGCCTTTCCTAGACTTGTTCTAGAATTTTTTAATAAAAAACATTGTATTAAGTACTACAACCATAGAGCGGAAACTAGAAAACAATCAAACAAAAACAAAGAGCTAGATTCGGCACAGCCGAATATACTTATTACTTAAAGTATACTTCGGCAATACCCTTCACCAAAATATACTTTAAAAATATTATTGAAAATCATTTTTGGTGAAAAGATTGGATATTAAATTACGTTTAATATACGAATGTCGTCGATTATTTTGTTTTATTCGCAAATAAATTCTCAATACACACAGCGAGCTACAAATTTATTTTCATTATTCATAAATTACTTACTGTTTTGATAACAAAATGTACAATTTCTAACGTTGTGTATGGCAATACTACGAAGTTTAAACTAGAACCCAAAAACTTCATAGATTAACTAATCTTATTATTACTTTACATTTGATCTTTAGGTACAAAAAACCCGCCCTTAATCTACTAAACTTTCAAACAGTAAACATTTTATGAAAATCAGCACCGAAATTGGAATAGTACCGAGTTAGAAATCGATGAAAATAAACAAAAATTAATTAATTATGTTTATAAAATTCTTAAAATCCTAACTATTAAAATTCTAAAATTTAACTATTTAAAATTTGCATGAGCTAATGAAGAACAAATATTTTAAATTTTATTTAAGTTAAAATTATATTTCAACATTTTCTTTTCTTTCAGCCTCACATATTCAACACATCAACATTTGGTGGTTTTGACAGAACAATCTCATATTCAAGTTTGGGAAACTAAAGGACTGTGTGGCAATTCACCGAAATTTCCACAAATTGCTTATAAATGAAGACTTTATAACTTAAAAAGAACCACAAATATCATTTTTGAAAACTAACGATCAATTACGAAACATAATATAATTATATTAAATCATCATTTACACTAATCTACATTTTATTAAGCAATCATTATATATTAGGGATGGATCATAGATACTCGTAAAAAATACTTTATTTAGTTGTAAAATAAAAAAGTAAGATAACATCTTAAAAAAACAAAATATGTAAATAAATGGAAAATTTATTTTTTGATAATGAATTGAACAAAAAAAATCAAAATACAAAAATGTTTAAAAATATATTTTGGGCTAAAAAAAGGACTTACATAATTTTAAAAATACAAAGATATAGGTAACACTATACAATAACATTCAATAACTATTAAATTAAAAATAAAACGAAGAGAGAAACTTTAAGAGCACTTTTATCAGAGAATTAAAAATATATATTTTTTTAATTCCAATTAAACTAATGTTAGGCCTTCCAGGGAGCCTTAGAATGACAATATCGTTTGGCCGATTTTTCCAATTTATCTTTACATTCTTTAGCTTTTGAGGTCAATGCTAAAATTTCGTCTAATTTATCGAAATCTGTGGGAGATTTTGAAAGCAACTAGAGAAGAGAAAAAGGTTGAAGAAAAATTCATAATTATACTTGAAATAACTTACCAATTCAATGTAGGCTTGTAACTTATCCATTGGTGATGTTTCTTGTTTATGCATTAAATTTAAATTGTTTTCTTTTTTACTTGATTTTGGTGTTTCGAATTCCTGCTGTTGATTCGGGTGTTGTGTATGATAAATGGCTTTATTGTGCGTCTCATTAGTGTCTGGCGAAGCAGATTCTTGATCAGTTTCATTATGTGTTGTACGTGTGAGATTGTGGGGAGATGTTAGAATTTCCAACGCCTTTTGCCATTGTGTTTCCATAACATTGTGTAATTTTTCGGCAATATCGGCCCGTTTTGATTTGTATATATTAAGTTTCATTTCCATGCTATCAATTTTCTTCGAAGCATTTGCTAATTGTATGCGATACAATTCGACCTCTTCGTTGTGTTTTTCCTGTAGTAAATTCAATTCTAATTCATTTTTCTCGTTGATTAGCTCCAATTGTTTGACAGCCCGTTCGGCTATTAAGCGTTCACGTTCCCGTGCTTCAGCCTTAAGTGTTTCTTCGGTCTTGTCTAGTTGTTCTTGAAATTCTCTGAGTTTGTGAGCCACCACATTTTCCAGCTGTTGTTGGTAATGAGATTTTAAGGTTTTTTGTTGCAACTCCAATTTTTTTCTTAAGGAACTCTGAAAAAATATTTTAAAATATTATATATATATAAAATATATGCTTGATAATGAAAATTTGTTTTTTTTTTTTTTTTAAATTTGTTTGTTGGTACAAAAAAGTCGCGGTTTTTTGCTTATATCTCAGCCATTTGCAGACCGATTTTCTAGTAGCATCCGAACCAGGACTTTATCTGACAGACGGATATGGCTATATCGACTACGCTATCTATAACGATCCAGAATATATACTTTATGGGGTCGTAAATGAAAAATGTGGAAATTACAAACTGAATGATAAACATATACATATCTATACCTTAGATATATTTTTCCTGATTTTGACCCATTGTCGGTACGAATTTCTATGTCGTTATATACGTCGTTGGAAAGGTTTTCGATATATCTATTATTAAATATCCATACGCTCTATGTTAATGACTTAGTACTCCAGATATTGATAAAAAAAATCAAGGTAGTCTGGTTTTTTTCTTATATCTCTGGTTTGCTTATATGTATTAATCATGTTTGTAAGCTATTTGTTTTTTATTTGATGAAAAAATTTACAAAAATTTAGTCACAAAAAATTGTTGGTAACAAATTAGGTTTATTGTTTAATAATTTAGTTACGTAAATAAAAAATGTATTAAATATTTATTCCCTTGTTTCTCAGCCACTCGTGGACCAAATTGCAACTTACCTCATTTTCTGTTAGATGTGCTAAAGATTCTTGCAATGATTTTTTTTGTGTATCTAAATTATCGGCTCTAGTTTTTTGTTTTTGATGATATTCTTGCAACATATCTTTCTGGTGTCTCAATGTACTGTTTTCCTTCTCCAATTCGTCGCAGCGAAGTTTCGCCTGAGAAAAGAAAACATTAGTTATTATTTACTTATAAAACTATATTTAAAAAAAACTATGTCTGACCTTTTCATATAAATGTTCGGACTTTGCATACTTATCTCGTAATTTATGCAATTCATTTATAGCCAATTCCTCGGATCTTTTGCATGCATGTGCTTTAATTTCTAAGTCTTCTATTTTTTGCTTATATTGATTACAATATTCATTTGTTTTCCTTTAAAAAAAAAAAAAATAAATTATGGTTTTGCAAATACTATTAAAAGCAAGTAATACCAACCTTGAATAATTTGAGAGTTCTTGTTCTAACTTTTCATTTTTATCTTGGAATTTACTTGCTAAACTAACCGCTTGTGCTAATTCCTTTTGAAGTGTCTCCAGTTTGTCATCATAGTGTTTGCGCTGTTGTTCGGAATCTTGGGCCATTTTTCGCATCTGCTGCAATTCTTGAGTTAAGCTGGTTAAAGAAAATATAGTTTGAAGGAAGGGAATGTAACTTTTAGTGTGTAATTATTAGAATGACTCTAAAATAAGTTGTCAAAGGAAACAGAACAAGCTTGACCAGCTTAAATTTAAATGTTATATTTGTTGTTAATAAACCCTTTTTTATATAGCCGCCCTTTGTCCAAGCGCAAGAACTTTCTTGTAATAGATTTGAATGGGACAAAAATTGAATCATATTTAAAATAATAAAAACTGAAAATTTGGCAAATATTGTTTGAGCATGTAATTTTGCAAATCCAGTTTAATTGTTAAAGAAACATGTTGTATTTTGTCTATAATCTAGTACTAAACTGTCGATGGTGTAAAACGCGTAGGACAACCGCGATAAGGGTGAATGTCTTTGTCGTATTTGTTGCCGAGACACTCTCACCTGATTAATATGCCTTGTCATATAATACAATTTTAAAGTTATTTTGTAATGGATTTGAATTCAAGAAAATTTTAATGATTCTATAAAAAATGCATTCTCAAATGAAAATTCAACACATTTTAAGGAAAGAAACTAAACCTATGAATGAATTCATTAACGGAATTGTTAAGAGTTGAAATCGAATTTGATCGAATTAGATGTGACGTTTATCTTGATTTAAACTAAATTTTCATATTTTTTTACATACATACATTATTAGTTTTATATATCATTAAGATTAATCTCTAATTACCTTTTATTTTCAATTTGAGCATTATTTAGTGCATTATCTTTCGTTCGGTCAACTTCTATGGCAACTGACAATCTCTGCTGATATTCGAGTAAGCGTGCTTGTAATTGTCTTATAGTTTTCTCCAAGTGTTGCCTTCTCAATTGTTCTTCTTTTAGGTTTGAGTGTGAGGACGACGCTATGGCAGTTGCTTGCCCGCTTTTGCCCCAAATTTCACTTAAACTAATGAGATTATTATCAGCTTTGGACATTTGGTAACAACTAGATAATTGCGCTTTCTCTGGCGGTAACGTCTGCATAGCGGTAGGTAAAGAATTGGCTTGGGTCTGGCGTTGATCGTTGAGATCTGAAAATGCATTTTGTTGTAATTGCTGTTCCAATCTATAGTCATCACTGTGACGTTGTTGCCAATAGTTTTCATTATTCGGAACACCATCATTTAATAGGAAATTGTCAATTTCTAATAAAACACCATCTTCTTTATCCCGGTTATTTATCTTTTTTGTGGGTTGTTGTTCTTTAAAGGAAGTGTTTAAATACTTCGGCGTGGAATGAACCATACCAACTGCATCTCTATTTCCTCTACTTGGTCCAAATTGGGTTCTTACCGTATTTGTTGAAATACTGGATATGTCCGATGGATTATCAACATAAGCCATGTCTTCTCTATCTATATTGTGTAGTCTAGCATTGATATGATTCAGTTCAGTTTTCCTAGTGGGTGGTAAATATTGATATGCCGCTGTTGGCGCCACAGGAGGTGGCATAACCAAAGCATCGTCATTTTTGCAACCAGCCAAATCCATGGCCTGGAATTCCCTTGTCAAATCTCTTCTCGTTAATTTCTGCTGATATTGTCTTTCCAACAAATTTAATTCTTGTAAACTAGTAAATTGTCTTCTTTGTAAGACTTTTAAATCGTCATACAAAAGTTTTTCCTCAGCGTTGGTCAAATAATAATTAGGTGGTATCAGGAGAAGTATATCGGTATCATCGGAATCACTCATTACCATTTATTACCATAATATTACACTACTTTAACATGTTCATTAACAACATATTTTATTATTTTTGCAAAAAAAAAAACAAAAACACTTTTATTCAAATTCAAATCCAAACAGCAGCTGCACTACAAACAAAAAAGAACAAGAGCACAAAGAGTATAACGTGAGAAAAGAAACGAGAAAAATGTGCATTATTAGCAGTGTTGTAAAGCATTTTTTTGGAAAAAAATCGTCAAAATTAAGAAATCATCAAACAAATTACAATATCGTCATAAAATCGACAAGCCATAAAATCATGTTGTATTTTTTTCCAAAAAAAAAAATTAAAATCTAAAGAACTTTCATAATTAGATATTTGTCTTTAAAAACCAAATTAAGGTATTTAATATTTGTCCAAAACGTAAACTAAAATTGTATTAGATTTTCAAATAATAAAAAAGATTTTTTGATTTACGATCTTAATATGTATCGGGATGTATCTATAAATACAATTAATGTGATGAAAATATAAAAAATTTGCAGAAAAACGTGTTGTTTTTGTTTTCACATAGTTTTTTTTACTAATACATTCTCACCACTTAGGTTTTTGACAACTGAGTTAGGTCTTTGACGGAAAAGTTTCCGATCTATGTGGTATATATATATTACAAAGCAGTAATCGTTAATATAAACATGTAAATAATAATTTTCAAAAATAGAATTTTATCGATTTTTATTTAAAATTACTATAGAGTTATTAAATTTAACTATATAAATTCGCCTTGCTAATACCAGTGATCCAAGGCGTATTTAACAAGTTGACAGCAGTGGCGAATTGAAACAAATACAAGCGAATTCACTTATTTTTTATATATGGAGTTTGACATAATGGCGTTCCGGCGAATATTTTTTATATATGTAGTTTGACATTATCGCGTGCGAGGTCTGTAATCAGCTGTGCTCCCGATGGCACCTTATTAAATGCATCTTGCACTGATCCAAGGCGAATTTATACAAGGTCGAGTCAGTCAAACAGCTGATTACTTTTTTTTCGCTTTTTGGTTCTAACAGATGTCAAAGCTTGTTTTTGTATTTAAATATCTACATGTTCTAAGCTTATTAACAAAATATTTATTTTTTACATAAATAAGTAAAGCTCTCACAATTCAATTATCTACACTTTATTAAGTTCTAAAACATATTTGTTTAATTTTTCATTTTTGACATTTGTTAAGACCAATTGTTTTTTTTATAACTGCCACCACCTTGTATGAATTCGCCTTGCACTGAGCCTTCGTATATATTTCATAAACGTAAATAAAAACATTTCACAATTTTTTTAGACAATTTTTTTATTAAATGTCCCACACAATTATAATTAATAAACTGTTAAAAAGATCAGATAATGCTGACGACAACAAAAGCTATATCTATTTGCAAACAAAATGGAATGATGAACAAATCTGTGTTAAAATGTTGGATTCCGAAAGTGGAAAATCGTATCAGGGTACGGTAACTGCGACAGCTATGAAGGAAAATGCTTCCGATTTAGATATGTCCTACAATGACTATTACGAAGAAATACGCTCAGCATTATCTACATATATAGCATTACCTGGATTTTATTACAAGCTAGAACCTGAAATGAAAGTTCTTAAAGTTTGGAAATCACAACCTGAATCAATACCGATATTATATTTAGACATTGATATTAAAGAAGTTAGAAGCAGCAATGAGCTATTAGATTCTGCTATAGAGTTATTACAGCAACAAGACAAATCTCTCAAAGACCGTGTAGAAAAGGCTCAGAAATTCGACGAGAATTCTCGGGAACTTTTGGAAGAATATAGGTTGTGTGTAGAAGAGAAAAATGAATTGGAAAGAAAATTGTTAAAGAAGGTAGCAGTATTGTTAAACGCGAAAAAAGAGCGAATAGCTCAACTAGAGGAACGTTTAAAAAAATACGAAGAAATTGAAGATAATCAAGAAAATGATTCGGAGGAAAATGAGGACGGGCCACAAACTAGCAAGAAAAGAAGACTAGTTGTTAGGGATAGTGAGAGCGACGATGATGATGAATACATGTCCGCAACACAACCGTTGACCATACCTAACGAGGTCACATCTAATATTTGAGATTGCCGAAGTTATTGATTGCATACACAGATATATATATTCTTTTGATACAATTAACCGATATATTTTTCATAGTAACTCTCATAGAAATTTTTGTAAAATGGATTTTACTAAATATTTTTAAATTTTTAATATATGTAATTTGCCTATAGTCTAAAGTTCATATCCATAGGGTATAATTGTCAAAAACCCAACTCTTGCAACAACAAAATACATTTTAGTCAATGTATTTTGTTATGTCAGACAAAACGGTGTCTCTCGTCTCTATAATTTCTAGTATGTTAATATCCTTTAAAAATGATTTAATTCAATTTATTAATAAAACACCTATATATATAAAACAAATATTACTTTTGCATACAAATCATTATCAGAATGCTACTGGATGAAGAAATAGTGTCGAGATTTGGTTTTACTGATACTGCAGAATTGACAAAAAATAAAGCAAATTTAAATGTTCGCCATTTTTTATTTATAATGTGTGCACTGGCACAGTTTCTATTAATAAACAATTTTTAACGTATATTATTATTCTTTTTAACGCCAAGCATTTTGATAACTTCTTCCTTGTACTTATTCAAATTGTACTCATTTTCTCCTTCATTTATCAATTGCTCAACACTTTGAACAAACCCTTCACTGGCTTGTAATTGATCACCAATTTCTCCCGATGCCTTGCCCCAATTGAGTATTGACTCAACGGACTCCTTTGATTTGTTACGCTCATATTTGTAGTACTCCATATCAGCTTCTGATTTAGTGCTTTCCCAGGGTTCCGTAACAAAAGATTCGTGATAACAAGCCGTTAACAAATACATGGCGTATTCATAGTTCTGCTTACGCAAAGGACAACGATCTGCCACAATTGTCAAAACATCTGTTTCACGGTCATAACGATCACCCACTAAACGCAAAAATTTATCTTTGGCATGGTCATCAAATTGTAGTTCGGACAGTTTGAGAGTAAGAGTAACAACTCGAGCATTGGGATTACGAATGGTTGGTATGGCTTGACAATAATCGGTACTAACAACATCCACAGGGAAATGACGTTTCCATTTTTCTTCAGTTTCCAAACCTTTAGGCCAAGGAGTACAGAACTTTTTCAAAGCTTCACATTGTTGTTTAATGGCCGGTGGTGTCAAATGAAGGAAGTTAGGTATTTTAACTAATTCAGCGTTGGCATATTTGGAAGGCGGTGCGGCACCCTTTTCTGTAAAACCTTGGCGTATAGGTAACGGCACCGAGGCGGGATGGAATGAACGTGGTCCCGGCCATACAGCAGTCCAATCTTGATCTGTAGCCATTTTTAACGTACGTGGTGGCATAACAGCGGGTTTCTTATATTCCCTCCTCTTAAATCGACTCTGCTGAGTGGCACGCAAATTAAGAACACGGAATTCTAAAAAAGACATTTGTTTAACATTTCCTTTAAAATTTGTATTTAACTAACCTTCTCCATCAATATCAGCATCGTTACCGGACGGGGATGTTTGTGTACTTAATAGTCGAAGTTGTTTGGAGCTATTTCCATTGCGTAAGTTACGCTCCAATAAACGAGTTAAAGAAGCCATTTCAATTATTTACTATATTTTCTGTGATAATTTGTACAATCCTTCGATTCTGTAATAATGTTCTATATATTTTATCCTACTTTACTCGCGTGCCATTATTACGAAAACACTCTACCACACAGTTGTCATAGCCAGCTGTTTTTGACAGATATGTGTTTTCAAACCGTGTTTCTACTAGTACTTTTTTTTGCAACTGTTGTCCACCAGCAGCAATTTCTGAAATTTCTAATTGGTAAACAAGGCGAATTTATACAAGGTGGAGTCAGTCAATCAGCTGATAACTTTTTTTTTTCGCTTTTTGGTTCTAACAGTTGTCAAAGCTTGTGTTTATATTTAAATATCTACATATTCTAAGCTTATTAACAAAGTACTTATTTTTTACATAAATAAGTAAAGCCCTCACTATTCAATTATCAACACTATATTAAGTTTTAATAGATATTTGTTTGATTTTTCATTTTTGTTTTTTGACATTTGTTAAGACCAATTGTTGTTTTTGTAGAACTGCCACCACCTTGTATAAATTCGCCTTGTTGGTAAAGTATCAAACAAAATTGTGTGTAAATATATATATATGTTTCTTCAAATATAAATATCAAAACACTAAGTGCAAACAGTTTATGGTAACAGAAAAATAAAATTATTTTTTCCCCAAAAATTGCAATATCGTTGCTTGGACTTGTCATCTAGTTATGATAACGTTGCTATGGGCTTTGCAGATATCGAAGAGGTATTCGACAATATCTATATGTTAGCCGTCTTAGCTATATGTGGTGTTTTCGAAGAAGTATCCGTGACGGATGCTCGCAAACTCATGGATGTTAACTATTGGGGTACATACAATTGTACACGTTATATTTAAAAACAAAATTAAAGTGGAGACGGTATTATTGTGGTGACAGCATCACATGTGGCCTTATTTTGGTATTTATGGCTATGATGCTTCCAAATATGCATTGTGTAGTACGTATGGCCGAAACAATTGCCATGGAGTCAAAGCATTTGGGTGTTATTGTTACTTTGGCAAACAGTATTGTTAGAGAATACTAAAAAGTCAAGAGCATAGAGTAATATAAAAACGAAACCAGCACAATTTAACCTCTTTCAATTAAATGCTATAAGTGACTAAAATAATATATGTACTTTGTTATTGAGAATATCGTTACCTTAATATAGAAAGGCCCAAACTCGTGATTTTTTGATAAGCCCAGATTTTCGTTTATTTCGATAAATGGCCCGCTCATATATCATATTTAGCCATAAAATCTCGACTTAAAAAAACACGATTTAGGACCATTCTATATTAAAGTAAAGATATGTAAGTACATATTTAATTTTTTATTGAAACGAACTAAATTAACATATATTTATGTTAAAATTATAATACAGCGCTTATTGCAGATGTCCATGTATTATTTAACAGAAAAAGCTCCGCGGAAAAAATTGCTGGGGCTTTTCTATAAGATCCGATGCTCATTCCACTTCTTCTCTCAGAATATGTTCTAGAAAGACATTGATTCTCCTTCTAAAAACCTTTATACACATTCAAAATTGCATCGCAAAATCTGCTTTTACAAACACTTCTTCAAAATTCAAACATGATGTCTCTCTATTTTAAAATTTATTTTGATCTATTATAAACCATTACATGAAACCAGTAGAAGGAACAAAATCATCTAAACAATTTAGTCTTTTATAACATTTGAAGTTGTGAAGTTCGCGTGAAGTAGTTTTTTTTATATTTAAAACTACACACGTGATACTTTAAAGTCCATTCTTTAGGTATTATGCTGAATTCATTAAGAATATTTTCCCTAATTAAAATTTTTAAAGACTTGCTTCAGCAGACCTTCAAGAAGCGAGTATGCAAGGCCTTGGCTCACAATGACACGCTTTGTAAAATTGAAACTATTTTGCAATGCGGCTGGGTGTCCTTGTGTCTGCAAAATAAGGCTTATAGGAAGGACTCTGTACTGCATCTATTTCCCGCTGGGAGTTGTTTATGCGCTGCATTAAAAATGGTATATAAAATGTATTAACTGTTTCAATAGAAATTTCATATACACTAGTTTTTATATCACAAGCGAGTAATTTAACACATAGAGAAATGTATATAGATAGAGCCAAAGAGAATATATATTTCTCTCTTATAAAAAACTCACAAATAATTACATAAACGAGTGTAATTTTTTTTATCACATTATCATGAATAAGCCTAATACACATATAAACTTGAACTTAAAATCGTCTTTAGACAGTGGAATTTTTACATAAGTATCTCACATATGAAAAGAGATTATTGTGCTGTTTTTCTATAGCGAACGAGTACTTTGAGTGGAAATTTAAGATGTGTTTTGTTATTGTAACAAAAACAAAATACATGTAAATTGTATTTCATAAAATTTAAATTAAACTGCTAAATTTAAGGTATTGTCAGACGACAAAACGATGTATTAATACTTTTCAAATTTAAAATACTTATTATTAAATCCATCATTTTGAAAAATACATTTCTTGTTTACACTGTAGTATTCAACATATTTTTTGTTGATTATTGATGTTTTTCTGCAAATTTTATTAATTTTTTATACTTCACATTTATTGTTTGCTTATTTTTATTTATAAATACATACCCGATACATATGAAAATAAAAAGTTTTTGAATTTTAAAAAATGTAAATCAAAAAAATTATTTGTATTATTTAAAATCTAATACAATTTTTGTTTAGATAATACTCAGTATTTTCGTCTGTAAATACCTTTAAACATAGAATAAACGCATAGAACGGAAGGAGAGAGAAATATAAATAGAAAATATTACTCTCGGGTGATACAATAACAAAATACATGTAATACATTCTCATGAATTAGGTTTTTGACTGCAGACTTGGGTTTTTGGCTCTCAGTTACCTATCTAGTTGTCATCTATGTCTTTAAAGATATCGTTACCGTATACATATTATATATTTTTTTAAATTCCCTATCAAATTATAAATATACTTTGTTTCCTACATAAATTTACTAATGTCAATTATGTTCATATGTATAATCTAATAGTAGAAAAAACACCCCTATACCTGAGAAGAGAACACAAACAATTTACATTCTTATCTGCGTATTAATATTATTTATAAATTTCTTTATACACATTTATTATTCACTCACTCAGAGATAAGAAACATTGACAAAACAAGTGTTTACACTAAGATCTGTCGTTGTGGTTGCAAGTCATTCGAAGAAAGAGTACGTACAATAATCCAAAAATGTATTCAACCGGTTGTGGCGATGAAACTAAAAGACGTGTATTATCCATACAAAGTCATGTCGTCCATGGCTATGTGGGGAATAAAAGTGCAACATTCCCTTTGCAAGTAACTAATGAAAAATTAGTTGATTTTTATATTTGTACTAAAATATTTTAAAGGTTTTAGGCTTTGAGGTGGATGCTATTAATTCTGTACAGTTTTCCAATCATACTGGCTATAAAGTAGTTAAGGGACAAGTGCTGCAGGAAAAGGAATTAGGTAAATTTTAATGATTATCTAAATAAAAAAGGTACCTATCTAATTTCTGATCTTACATATTTTGTGTTTATTTAGATGACCTTTTTCAAGGTCTAGATAGCAACGATCTTTTGAAATGCTACTCACATTTATTAACTGGCTATATTGGAAATGCCTCATTTCTAAGACAAGTAGCTAAAATTGTCACAAAATTAAGAGCAACTGAACCAAATTTAATATACGGTAAGCTATTTCCAATATAGTTTATATTTTTTAATTTCTATACTACTACAATTTACACAATAGTTTGTGACCCGGTTATGGGCGATAATGGAGAAATGTATGTACCTAAAGATTTACTGCCTATTTATCGTGAGGAAATAATTCCTCTGGCTGATATTATAACACCCAATCAATATGAAGTTGAACTATTAACCGAAATGAAAATAACAAATGAAGCTGATATATGGAATGCAGTGCAATGGTTCCATGACAGAGGCATTGATACCGTGGCCATTTCAAGTAGTGACTTAGGCAAAGATGGCGAACTTCGTGCTTTTCTTAGCAAACGCAATGGTTCTCGCTACGCTCTAAATATTCCAAAGCAGGGCACTAATATATCATTTACTGGAACTGGGGATTTGTTTGCTTCACTCTTTTTGGCTCACAGTCATCAGACAACGAATTTGGGTTTAGCTCTTGAGAGAACCATCGCTTCATTACAAGCCGTTATTAAACGCACTATAGACACAATGCCAGCAGAAGTTCGCGATGGCAGACGCAAAGTAACCTCATATGAACGTGAATTAAAATTGATACAAAGTAAAAATGAATTGGAAAATCCCCAAATAGTTTTACATGCTGAACAAATTAATTAAGTTTAAAAGCATTTATGAAAAGTATTAACTTTGTTGAATGTTATGTTTTATCTTCTTATCAAAAACTGTCGACAATAATTATGTGGCTATATTTACACTACAATTATATGATACTAACACTAATCAAATAACAATAAAGGCAAACAAAATTGCTATTAATTATACAAATATTGCTTTTATTATAATATAAATCATGTTTTTTTTTTAAGTTTATCAAACATTTTTATTAAATCTAGAAATAAATTCCCTATATACTTTTAAATTAATCAGAAGCACTTAATATTGGTACCAGAATTTAATGCAAAAATAAAACAAATAAGAGCATACTTTACTTCAGCGAAGTATACTTTAAGATAAAGATTGAAAATAAATGTTTTTGTTACAAAAAAAAGACCCCATAAAGTGTATCGGGCATGTTCTGACTTGAACTCGCAAGAGGTGTTTTGTAAATTGCAATCGCAAGACTCTTGTCGAGTTCAAATCGCAAAGCTTAAAAGAAAATAAAATCATAATTGAATTAAATGTTTTATTTTTATTTGAATCAAAACTAGTAAGATTTTCTTACAATTTTTCTTAAAAATATAAAATTTAAAAAATTGTCTTTGGTTTTGTTAATTTTGTCTGTCCAGTGTTTTTTATGCAATGGCGATTTAAATAAGAAGCTGATCTAAATGATCTTCGAAAAAGGTATGTTGTAAGCGCTGTGAATAATTTAAATGAAGTACCTTGTTATTTTTCTTAAAAACAAAAAATTATAAAAATATAAGAAAATTTAAAAATGCAGACCAAATCACAAGCAAAACACGTGAGTTTCAGAACATGCAAAATCAACTTTGGCGAATTACAACTCACATGCCTCCACAGGACCTCTTTTCGAAGCCCACAAATAACTACACGGGCATAGTACTGGTTAACTTACTATTCAAAATCGAGAAAATCAACCCACAAATGGCTGAGATATGAATAACCCATGATTTTTGGATCCATATATTTATTACTTAGTCATTAACACATGGACATCTAATGATAGATCTTTCCAACGATGTAAGAAATTCGTACTGACAATGGGTCAAAATCGGGAAAAATATTTGTTTTAAACAAAAATTGATTTCAATCTTTATCCTAAAGTATAATTTAGTGATGGGTTTAAAAGATTTGCCAAAGTCAAATATAGTTATCTTGTTAAGTTTAAAAATGTATCTATTTTTCGTTCTACATACTGAATGTTTAACAATATACCAGCATACAATATGGAATTTCTTCTTTTCTTTGTGTTGTACATATATTATGAATATGTAGAACACAAAGAAAACCTTTGAAAATTAGTGAACCTTACATTCAATATTTACTTAAATTGTATCACACGAACAAAAGGTGACAACTTGACTCTTAAAAGTCACTGAATTGAAAAATTTCCAAAAGTATATAAGCGCAATATTATATTTAATAAAGCATTTAAGTGCACCAGATATTCAACTTAAACATGTATTTTATACTAATAACACAACTGCTGACGACAAGTCTGGCTATTAGAGCTGAAGAAATTCATGAAGCTGATAAGAATTCGCATAATCGTACCAAGTTTTTACCATATACATTAAAAACAGAAGTCGACAAGGAGGCAAAACAAAAGATCAAACAAGCACTTAGTCTGTACGAAGAAAAAAGTGAAATAATTAAACCACCGGAGAATAATAACTGGAAAATGCTAACATCATTTCTGTCATCGCGACCCACCTTAAATAATCAAGAAATTGCTTATTTATGCAAGCAACCAAATTCACATAGTCAGCATCAGCAACACTCAGCTTCATTATTTGGATCTTTTAATTTTTTCCTAGCTCAAACTGCATTTTTATTGATACATTTATCAGTATTGACATACATTTTATTTGGCAGTGTAACATTATTCCACCGCTTGTTGTCTTTGCCCACGCCAAACCTTAATGCAATTGAAGAAGGTTTCGACCGTAATTTTTACAAAGGTGACTTATAATAAACAGAAACTTGTAGCTAAGAAAATCATTTTGTGTTTAGAAAATAAAATGAAAGAAAAATATTTTTGTTAAAAGAATTACGTATATATAATTATATTATAAAATACATATGTACATGTTTTTTTATTTAATAAAATATAATTTGCTTTTTCTCAACAAAAACTTATCAAAATTTAGTTTTTAAACAAAAAAAAAAAAAGAATAAAATTTATTTTTTGTTAACATTCCTTTTTGATATTTTTTCAATTTGTTTTGTTCGATATTATATAAAATGTGTAATTGATAACAAACTTTCTAATAATTGTACCTTTTTAATACTACCATGGTTAAAACTATTTTTTTACCCTTAATGAAGCAGCTCTATTTATTCTCACAACTGGAGCATCAGTTCCACCGTTAGCTAAGCGCGTTGCTTGACGTTGTTTAACAAAGCTGGATGCAGCTGTGTTAAGAACTGAAAATTTAATAAAAAAAAAATATAAATATACATATGTGCATTGTATTGTCCACAATATTTTATTTACCTTTAGAAACGACTGTGCGAGGACTTTTTCTCACACGGTTCGGACTAAATTTTTTGTTTTCTTTTTGAAGACTACCAGTAACTGTCCTAAGAGTACCATGTGTAAACTTCTTAGACTTCAAAAGTACTAAAACGAAAAATGTATACACATAATCAATTGGAAATGTATAAAACAAATGTAATTGCGCAACCTACCATTCTTCAATTGATCTGCATTAGTTGCCCTGACCATTTGATCTGACAATATATTGGATATATATTTGCCATTATTTGCGTCGGTCTTTGTTTTCGCCAACAATGAAGACGACGTAGAAGGACCCATATAAAATGTTGCATTGCCATTAGTATCGACATCGCTTAAAATATGTGTTTCATTAATATTTCGTGGTTTTTTTGCGGGCATTTTAAATGTTGAATGCATATCTTCATTACTACCACCATCATCGTCTGTACTAGAACCATTAATATCATCTAGATCATCCAAATCATACTCCTCCAAACGCAACCGTTTGCTGCACGATGCTTTCTTTTCCATATTCTTGTCTTCTGTAGCCAAATGGTCACTATCTTCATCGCTTGTTATTGGACGTATGCCATTTATTGAGTTTTCCTCAACATCTAGTTCATTAGAATTAGTAGTATTGCTAAGATGACGCTCCAATAGTTCGTAGTGGTACCTTTGTTGCGTATTTAGATTACCATTCTTAATAACTTGAGTCGCTAATTTGAAAGTTTTCTGTAGCCAAGTTGCGTTTACACTCAATTCCATGTCGATTGCAGTGATGTGTTTGTTAATCAAAGACTTCCTTGAATTTTGTATTTCAGAATTTTTGTATTTTAAGTAAATTTGGAGAAAATTTGCATATTTCGATGATTTTATTTCGGCTTTTATCTTCTCCAAATTCTTATAAATACTGCGGAGTTTTTGGCGCCAGCACGGAATGTCCGCTGATAGTTGATCAATTTGATTGCTTAAATGGCACACTGACGAAGTGTAGCTGGTGAAATTCTATACAAATAAATACATTTTTAAAATTTAAATAAAATTAGTATGTATTAAAAGTAGTATATTATATTTTAATTTGATTTATTACAAAGATTTTCGACAATTTGAAATTGTATATGAAGTCTCTCGCTCGTCATTGTAATTATTTTAGTATTGTTACGAATTTGCAATAGCGATTTGAATTTATCGGTCCGTAACGACTGCCTGCAGCATTCATCATGTTTACAAACACGTCCATCAGTAGAAGCTTCTACTTATCAACAATGTTGATAGCATGCGGTTATTAGCATTGTTTATAAGTGTGGCAACACTAAATGCTTAAGCTGCTAACATTAACATCGAAAGCTCTAGAATTCGAATGTTCTAGTTGTCCGTTAAGAACAATGTCCACTACTCGGATGAAGATGGCAGTGTGTATAAATAGTGACCTAGGTGGCAGTCGTGAGTGAAGTTTATTATAGGCGCTGTTAGAGTTAACATCAACTGTCTTGTACATTTAAGTTTGTACATTATAAAGTGCGTGTGCATTTCTGCGAATTGATAAACGTGTATAAATACACTGAGTGACTAATTGTACTGTTGTTGTAGTACATTTTAAATAAAGAGTTGTTACAAATTTTAAACTACTAAAACTGCTTTTATTTGCAATCAAAAGGAAATAAACCACGTTTTAAAAAGGTTAAAACGTAACCGCATGTATTTTTTTTGCCTTCGACAATAATGCGTCTCTCTCCCTGGCACGTGTGTTATGTATGGCTACGTATAACGGTTCCTGTTCTACGCCGTTTGCACCAACCATGTGTCTTTTAATTTATATGAACCCTGGTGGAGACCGTACAAAACTCAACATCGACACTGGTGGAGTACCTGGCAATTTGAGAGTCTTGTTACTACGCCATCAAACTTTAAATTAAATTTTGGTATATAAATACAGTTTCACCAATGACGATGGCACAAAACAATATAATGGTAACATGGTTCTCACGTTCAACCTACATAATTTACCAGAAGTCATCGATGTAGCCTGGCGTAACTGCCAAATTACTCTAAGGGGAAAGGTATCAACTGTTTTATTTTATAAAACATTTATCAACCAAGATAATAATACAAACAAATATGTATGTTACAATACATTCAAACGCAAACTAAGCGCCAAGTCGAATTAAGTAAATATAAGGTGTAGGCAATTCTACAACATTTACAAACACCACATGCAATTTGTTTTTGTTTTATTGGCTGGAGCTGTCAAATCGAAGTTTGCATTGGCCACATGCAATAGTTTTTTTTTTTTTTTATAACCTATAATTTATACTTGATACATGGCGGAGTACCAAACAAAACTTAAGTTTGATTTTGGTGGAGACCATACAAATGTATAGGATTGATGAGAAAACGCATTTTATAAAATTTTTATAATAAAAATTCGATTATTCGACTTTTTTCGATTGTTCGAACAATCGACTTATAGAACTCTATTATTGTGGTACGCAAAGTATATTTATACAAGTACATGCAAGTGATCAGCTGTTCATTTTTTGCTCCTTTGTAAATAATTGTGAGATTGTAAAATTTTTCTATTTTTTGTTTACATTTTTTTGTATTTGAAAATATTGACAAACAAAATTTGAATAATAAAAGTAAAAATAACAATTGGTTTTTGTTCATTGTGCAAAAAAATGTACCAGTGGTGACTTATTCTATGTACGAAAAGACCCGATTTAAAGGCAACGTGAGTGAAATTTGTGGCGAAAATTTTTAAAATCCCTCAATGTTTTACACAAATAAAATTAATGTTGTTTTTTATTCTTGGGAACAAATCAAGATCCCAGTAACAGTTTATATTTTCATAATTTTTTTTCGGACTTTCGGCCGGGCGAAAGGACTTTCAACTCTGGGGTGTATCGAACTCCGGCTTCGCTAAAATAACTTTTTCTGTATATCAAAATTTTTTGAAGTACTGTCATAAGTTCCAAATTATATATCACATGAAAGGTAATTTGAAGCACTATTCACTGATACCCATAATGATCAGATTATTTCCCAAATATATGAGAAATTTTCTATTATACATATAGAATTTAAACTAACTCTTAAACTAAGAGAGAGCGGGCAAAAATTTTAACGTTTTTGTACTTATAATTATGAGAGCTATCAACACCAAAAAAAATATTAAAATGCAAGCTGTTTCATTGATCTTGATTTATGCCAAACCACAACCATTTTGACTTTTTTTGTCATTTTTAAATTCCCCTATTACTGAAACTAAATGATTCATATCTGTATAATTTGTGTAATAACCCTTAAAGCATCCGAAACTCTGAATGACAAATAAAAGAGGGCAACTCTATTGTGCAGAAATTAGTGGAAACGTCAAAACACAACAAACATAAAAATTGGCGAAAAGTGCAAAAAATACATTTTGGAAATTTGTAGTATAAATACAATTTGTATATAATGTTTTCGACGAAAATAAATCATTTAATACGATGTGTTTCAATACGTTCTAAGATGTTGGCCTTTAGGACAAAAAATGTAAATTTTCCAGCTCCAGCAGTGTGTGCGGCAATATCATTTAACCAACAGTCGAGATTAATTTCTACAACAAATAGTTGTTACGCAAAAACCAAGGATAGAAAGAAGGAGAAGGGTAGTAAAAAAGCCGCTAAAGTTGAAATCAACGAATCCCAATTACGAGAAATTATTAATTATGATGCCTTAAATAATCAAATGCAAAAGGCAGTACAACAAATGAAGGATGACTTTATCAAGCATTTATCGCTACGTTCAACAACTGGTGCTATTGATACCCTTCGCGTTACAGTCGACGGCACGGAGCATGAATTACAAGAGCTGGCTCAAATATCACGTAAAAATCCTAAAACTATTATAGTGAATATGATTGGATTTCCCCAGACAATACCAGATGTTTTGAAAGCTATTGAAAAGAGTGGCATGAATTTAAATCCACAACAGGATGGCACCACACTATTTATACCAATACCAAAAGTTACTAAGGAGCATCGTGAAAATCTCTCAAAGAATGCCAAAACCTTGTTTATTAAATATAGGGATACTATTAAAGACATACAAAATTCAAACATTAAGAAGTTAAAAAAACAATCGGAAATCTCAAAGGATGATATGTTTGCCGTTCAAAATCAAATAACTGCCATAGCTGATAAGTATATAGCCGAAGCCGATAAAATGTTGCAAGTTAAACAAAAGGAATTATTAGGCGACTCTTAAAATCATTGATAAAACATTAGAAAACATAAAAAGACTGAACTAATTATGTTGAAAGATTTTGGTAAAGTTTGTTGGAATAATTGAAAATTAAATAAAATGTAAAAATTATAATACGATTTTAAATTATTGCAAACAATTATTTCGCATACAAAAAAAGTAAGAGTTTTTAACAACTTTTCAAGAGAGAAGAAAATATACTCTTTATTTTCACCAATTGAATATATATTTTAAAAGTTTGATCCATATAAAATTCTTTTACTTTTCAATTAGAGAAGATTCGTCACAGCTGTTCGCTCCTTGGAGAAAAGAGGATTATCGCTTTGTCACAGAATTTCATTCCGATCCGAAAGTGGAGTGGAAATAATTCCGAATTGTAAAATAAAAATAATTTTATTTTGGTGTAAATAATGTATTTTTTTCATTTGCGACCCCATAAAGTATATATTATGATCTTTGACCCGTTGTAGGCCATGTCCGTCTGTATCGAACCGAATTTTTAAAAAATTATATTTTTCCTTTTCGAATTATTTATGCCAAAATTAAAAAAAAAAAAAAAAAATTGGCATAAAATATTTTTAACAAAAAAATTAAAAAAATATATATTTTATGAAAATTGAAAAATGTTGAAAAAAATATATAAAATTTGGTGAAGGGTATATAAGATTTGGCACAGACGAATGTAGCCCTCTTACTTGTTTATCTATATATTGATTAATAACTAAGTCATTAACATAGACAATACATATGGATATCTTATAGACATTTTAGACATTTCCAAAATATATTTAACCCGAATTTTTATTGAACTCGAATTTTATTTTTCAAAAAACATTTATTCACCACGAACATTTTTTCACCCAAATTATTTTCCACCAAAAAAATTATTTAAATTTTTTGGTGAAGGCTTTATACTTGTTGTAAGTTATCGTTTTCTATTGGTCAATTCACTCTTATCAGTCATATTGTCATAATGTCCTAATATATCACGACCCGGCGGCTCGGCTTAACCGACTCTTAGGCATTCGGCGTTGGTCTCTGCTGGTTCGTTACGATAACACAATAAACATAACATTATTTTAGGACATTTTTTGCTTGAAAAGCAATAAAAACCATTGTGAAATATTAGGACATTGATATGATAAGAGACCTTGTGAATTGACCATATATTAATACGACTCTTTGTAAAAACTAATTTTTGTTGGCATGTTCAGCAAACAAAAACAAATCATTTCCATACACACACGACTTGTTACAAGTTTAAAAAAAGGTACCTTTAAAAATAAAATTAAAACACAATTTTAAAAATCAGATTCTCCAGAACATTACATATTAAAAACGTATACGTTTGTATTATTCATACTGAACTGTTTCTATCTACAGTTAAAAATTATTAAGTTATTGAAGAGGAAAACTTACCTCCTGTGATTCACAATCCCCATATAATATTTTTCTTGTATTCTCCATGTCAGTTTTAAGTTTAATTCGAAAAGTGAGATTTTTCACCCGACTCTTTAATGAGATATATTGTTCTTGTGTTTTTATAATCGATGCGAAAATTTGATCGATTCGAGTGTACCATGGCCTAAGTTCTGCTTCGTCAAATGTTGTAGCTTTACTAGCCTTGGCCTCCAAAGCAATATTGCTTTGCTTGAGACGTTCGTTTTCTTCCATTAGTTCATTGACCTTCTTAACATAGAATTCCTTTGGCATATTCGTCTTCAAGGCATTTTGACGTAAGGTAGTGCGTATCTTCTTTGCTCGACTGGCATACTTAAGTAAAAAAATAAATAAATAAATTTAAAAAAAATTATTATTAATTATAATTTTTTTTATTCGCCAAAAATAACTCTGCTTACCTTTAATGTGTTGTACGTATCTTCATATGTTAATGAACTCATAGAGACATTTGCCACCATTAGCGTTTGACAATTGCCTCCCAAGGAGTCTTTTAAAATGCGCGTTAAATTTGAATCACGATATGGTATATGTTTCAAACCATCTGCTAATTTGTTTATACAGTTTCCAAGAGCTAGTAGACTTTTGTTGATGCTAGCTCCTTCTTTAAAACGCATACCGATACCTTTTGTACTGGCTGCTCGTTCACTGCCCGCCAAATCAATCATCGATAATTTAACCATACGTTTTGTGCCGGTCTTACGATCTGACATACGTATATGAACTTGAAACACAGCATGTGATCTTGAACTCTCAGCATTAGCATCAGTAGGATGTTGAGTACGATGTGAATTACCCAATGCTAGAAGCTCCAACATCTCTTCGGCACTATAAATTGGCTTTAGAACTAAACCACTCACTACTACCCCATTTGAATCTTCACGTAATTTTAAAGGACCACTTTTAGTTAAAAGATTCATAACTTGTTCATTATAAACTTCCAAATAACTGACACCGACATCGAATTTGCGTACATCGCTTTGTGCTTCGATTTTATCAAAAAGATCTCTCATTGTTAGAAATGTCAAACCAGGACATGATTCACTGCCGAGCATGGTAAATGTTTTTCCAGCACCTGTAGCACCATAAACGAATACAGAACCATTGTAGCTGAAACATAAATACAATTCAATAAATATATTACAGTGTTGGCTCTGATGGCTGAATTGATTTTCTTACCCATTTAACACTGAATCAACCAGCGGTGCTGTACATTCTTCAAATATTTGCATATTTGTTGTATCAGTATCGAAAACACGATCATATTCCATTGATAATTTTTTGTTCACTCTTTTTGTGATATCACGATAGTTCTGTTTGATTCCTTGAAAGAAAAACTCATCATCATCTTCATCAGGATCGAATAAAAGCGTCGTTTTGTCCATCACTTTTATGACAGTCCTTTGGTTTTGTTCCAGTTCTCGCCGATTGTATGGCCTAACTCGCACCACAACTTTAATATTTTTCTGTTCTGACATTTTGCACGTATTTTCAACTTTTATTTTATTTTTTATTCAAAACATCAATACCCTTTTCAAAAAAATAATTTATTTTGCTTTCATAAATGCTAACTTGATTTGTTGTTGAATAGGCGTTTGAAAAATTCAAATTTCACTTTGTTTTCGTTTATGTTATATGTTGGTATCACTGCATTTCGACAGAGTTGTATTATTAAAACTGTCATGTAAACATTCATTTGTGATTAATAATCGCTCATTTTTGAATTACATTTAATATTTTCGTTTGTCTGCTAGTTTTACTATTATCAAATATTTTGTTTTCTTTTTGTATTGAAAATTTTCAAAGCAGAGTCAAAATAGTAAAAACTATCCAATTATATGGGCATCTAGACGGCCTATAAGCTCGGTTATGTAAATGAATAATAAATATTAAAAAAATAACATATAATCAAAGCTTCGATAAAATAAGTTGAAAGCAATCAAATCAGAAGAATATTTAGTTTTAAATTAATTTTACATATATTTCTGATAATACAAAACTTACAATACTTTTACACACCTGTCTGGTCTACGTCAGCAAATTCCAACAGAAAAAAGCTCCAAGTGGCACAAGACATCTTTTAAAAATGATTTTTAAACTTCCCTGGCACTATTCATCGCGTAGACTCCACACACTCGCTTATTTTCCTACCATCAATATTAAATTAATTTATTGTCGAGTATTGACAATTCGGAAAAGTACTGCAGGGGATATAAAGGAATTTTGTTAGGAGTGGCAACACTAAAGAAATCGCTAAAGTTCCCGTTAATACCTAGAATACATTTGCCCCGCTATATTTATTCCGAAATCGCTAAATTGCCATACTGGTTTTCGTGCTATCTTCGAACATACTGTTCGCCATTTTTATTTTTTACAACTTTTTGTAGGAGAGATTTGCGTCCTTTGCAAAAAAGTAAAATTAAGCAAAATATTAACAAAACAATAGTATACCAAACAATTAAAACTAATTGTTAGATATTCTTAAAAAAACAAATCAAAAAATATTGAAAAGAATTATACGAAAAGTATGAGTGGAAAAGTATTATTTGCGTGTTCAAAGTGTTTCTCGAGGCATCCATTTGAGGAATTATCATCGGGAACTCAACTTTGCAAGGTGATAATACTAATAGAAAATGTTAATATAGTTTATTAAATATGTACTTGTGTATGAAGTGTGAGGCATATATTTCTCAAGAAAAAAATTATATCTAAACAAAAGCAAAAAGTTTTTGTTCGTATGAGACGCGGTAAAAATGAGAATAATTTTATTGCCATTTTTTTTTTTTTTTTTCGAAAATAAAATGCATTCATACACTGAGCGAAAAAACTTATTAATTTATTTTGCTTAATATATATTTCTAGAGCTGTCGTGGTTCCACCTCCGTGGTTAAATGTACTTATTGTCGTTCAGAATTTCAACCAAACTCGTAAGTACTCTAAATAAATTTTGTATACCTTTGTCAAACATTTTTTTTTCCTAACATTTTCTGTGTTTTATCTAAAGGAAATCTCAGAATATTTGCAAAAAATGCGAACATAATCTGAGTAAATATGGTAAACCTAGTGCCTGTGAGTGCTGTAAAATTGTTGCAGCTTTTGGGAACTCCAAGTGTATGAGGTTTGTACAGTTTTGTTTAATTTATCCTGTATATAATTAATTAAATTTTCAAAATTGATTGAATATGAGATTTAAAACTTTATGAATTGAGTACACATGCTTAAATTTGCGGATGTTATCAGCTAAGTCTTAAGAGGATGTTTTAAATAAATTAATAATATTCGGCTCAATTTAAAAAAAAATTGTTGACCTTTTGTAAAAAATGTATATTGAATTTAAAAGTTTTTAATGAAGTTGCCATAATTATCTATAAATATATTGTAAAATTAAACAAGAATTAAAAAAAAACATAAAGTATTTTTAGAAGATAAAGTAATTTTAGAAGTTAATTTGTTGATTAATAATGATGATTTCCATGCCAGATATTTACTGTAAATATTTCATTAAAGCCATATGAATAAATTTTATGAATATTTATATTTCCTAGTGAATAATTTGAAGCCAAATATCTTATCAGATAAGAAGAAATATATATTCAAAAACCGAAATTACTTGTGTATTCAATTTTAAAAGATAAAAATCCATATATTCTAGTAAAATTTTGGTATTTGTAATATATTTTACTTTATATTTAATTCCTCGTTTTATGAACGCAAACATTTTTCTTCTCTTTTTCTACATATATAAAACGCACAAAAAATATTAAAACGATCTTACAAAAAAACAACCTTTTGATGTTTGGACCTAACTACAACTACCAACCCCCTAAATATATGTGATATATTAATTGATTTGAACTATTACAAAATTAAAGATGTGCTAGCTACGAGGCCAGATATGGACCGCCAGTACACTGCGATGAATGTAAACTGAGATCAGCCTTCGACAGACGCGATGAAAATAAAAAGGTGCGAAAAAATACAATAAACGAATAAATAATGATATGTACTTTGTTTGTATTGAAATATTTATAAATGTATATAGAGTCTGTAAAAAAAACTAGAATTTTAAAGATAGTAGTAATTTGAAGTAGTCTATAATATTTTTTTAACATTAATAATGTAGTTTAAAGATTAAGCAAATTGTACATATGTATGAGAGAAAAATATGTTTGCGTTCATTATGTAGTTCATATATTTGTTTATTTATTATATTTAACAAATTGTATTATTATTTTTAGGTGAATGGCAAATTGCTGTGTTGGCTTTGTACCTGTGCATATAAACGAGCCTATTTGAAGGCCCAACAAGAGGGTCGAATATCATCGAAAAAAAGACCTCATGAAAAATCGAATCGTGAAAGTTCTTCTGCTTCGGCCAAAAAACCCTCTCGAAGTGATATTACCAAATCAAACAGTAGCAACACAAGCGTTGGGGTATCGGCTGTAAGCGCAGCTGGTCTCGATGTGCCAGAAAAAATATCACGGACTGGATCTTCAGGTAGTGGTAATGGCAGTATAGGATTAGGATCAATTGCAGCACCAGCCGTTGTGAGTATTGATCCAAATTCCGCCGATCACGTTGTGGCTATGACAACTTTAAAAGAGCGCATTGCTAGTCTGGATAAGCGTTTGGCGCAGAAGGATAAGGAATTATTAGAAAAAGACAAATTGGTAATTTTTTTTTTTAATAATCCGACAGTGTGTTCATTTGCTTGCTAATCCACTTTTGTCCAATAATATAAACTAGGAAGCATATGAACAGAACAAAAATTGTAAATTAGTTTAAACTTAATTTTTGTTTATTTTTATTGATTTATTTCATTAAGCTAACTGAACTTAAGGGCAAAAACTTTGAAAAAGAGATTGAGATGCGCAACAAATTAAAGGATATCGACCGTTTAAATGAAATGAAAGTGGATAATTTAAACAGAAAAATTGCTTCTCTACTTAAAGAAGTAGCTACGCTAAAAAAGAGCAACAAAAAGAATAATGGCGGAGCCGGTAGTGGTGCTATAGCAGCAAATCGAGAAAAGGAAAGAGAAAAACGTGAACGTGAAAATGTTTCTCCCAAGGAAGAAATAACTGCAGCCAGTACAGCAACAGAATCATCTGATAAAGATGACAAGGATGATGCTAAGGAAGATATTAAGAGTGAAGATTCGCGTGATTCACGTACTAGTACTAAAGAAGAAGTCAAGCCACCTAAAGTGGAGGAGGAAACTAAAGAAGAAGAACAAGAAGAAGAAAAAGACAAACGTGAAGAACGGGAGAAAAGTGTTAAGAGCGAGAAAAGCGACAAGAGCGTTAAGAGTGAGAAAAGTGTCAAAAGTGAAAATAGTGAAGCCAACAAGGAGGAAGAAGTTGACCGTTCCGGATCTCGTTCACGCTCGGGCTCAAGATCAGTTTCACGTTCACCATCTAGATCGAAGTCGCGTTCTCGTTCACAATCACGTTCGCGGTCTCGTTCACATTCTCAATCACGATCTCGATCAGGCTCTCGTTCGCATTCTGGTTCACGTTCACCATCACGTTCGCGCTCAAATTCGCCCGATTCCAATTAAACAACATGACTGTTCTCTTATTTTATTTCCTCAAATTTTTAAGTGTTCAGAAAGAACTGCTTATATAAACCCTAATTTTCTTCTCTTTATTTGGTAATTTTTAATGTTAATTTTTTCTTGAATGTTTCAATCATCTAATTAAAATCTTCTTTTAAAATTATTAATGTATTTGCGTATAATCCTTAATATCATAAATCTTTCCACAATAAAATAGAATTAATTTTGGTTTGCCGTTTAAGACTTCTCGTTTAGCTTTACACTTATTATAAATGTTTAATTTAAAAAATGCTGTTTTATAACAGTTTACGCTTTCTCAATACTTTTTTGTTTGTTCACTCTCTAACTACACTTAAAATTCCTTAAATTCGTATTTTACTTTATATTTTTATCTATTCATGATTATTACGCTTAAGATAATATTTTTATAATCTTTTTATTGTAATTAAATTATAATTTAGTTCAATTTTATTGATTTATATTTGTATGCTCGATTTGTCTTGGTTTACGAAAAAGACAACACAAATAGAAAACTATTTCACGCAAAAGAATTCATTATTTGCCTATAATCGCTGCTACTCTCTATATTTTTCTTAGTTTAGTTTAAGATGACTATTTAATTTTTGTAATTAAATTTATATTTTAACTGAAAAACGTTATTAAAAATAAATAAGAAGCAGATTAACAAACAAATGTTTTATTTAATAAAATAATTATACGCATGACGTATGCTTGGTATGTTAGCAGAATGTTAACATTTCCAGATTTTTAAGACAATTAATCTTCTGTATATATAAAAGAGAGTGACGTTAGTTACTACGCTTATAACTCAAGAACGCCTTGACCGATTTCGATGATTCGCACCAATTCGAACTGGTCTCCGGCCAAACAAGAAGAATACCCAAGAAAATTCCCAAAAAAATCCCATTACTGATGGACTATATTATTATGCATCGTGCCATTCAATTATTGGTACACGACTATCGCTGAAGCAACTGTCTCTGCATCTGCAAGTCAAATACGCACATTATTTACGATCATTATTGCCTTATGTTTTCCATCGAATCCACGTGAATTGTGGGACAAGTAGAAGGATGACATATCAGAAGACATTTTGCATCGAGTTCGTGTCCATTCAGAGAATCCCCATTCTTGAGATGAATGAACCGTTGCACAACCAGGCTTTGGTTTTGATAGATGACATGTGTTACCTCATGTGCGGCAGTTTGTTAATCAGGTTAGGAATGCCATCGCCAGATCGTCGACCAAACGACGCTTTCGAACGAGAATTGCAGCCTGAACGTGAATACGACACAAATGCATTAAGCCAATTGGTTTTGGTAGCAAGTAAAATCATTATCTGGGACAAATGCACAATGCCGCATAAACGTGCGTTAAAAGATCTGAATCGCACTATGAAAGATTTTCGTAATGACGCAAGACGTTTTGGCGATGATTGCAAAATGATCCATCTGCCGAAGTGTTCTCCAATCAACTGCTAACTAGTGGTAATGGTCGTGTTCCTGTAGATGCATCGAATGGATTGATTTAGTTCCCGCCGAAGTTTTGATATTTCGTCTCATTCCTATTCACAAAAACTACGATTATTTGAGTGTAAGAGTAATTTTAGCGGCAAAGAACAAGTATGTGGATCACCTAAACAGCACAATTCAATATCAAATCGTTGGTTCGCTGCATTCCTTCATATCTATCGACTGTGTAACAAACGAAGAAGAAGCAACCAACTATCCAACTGAGTTTTTGAATTCATTGGGTGTGCCTGGCTTGGTTCAGTTGTCATTATGCTTCGCAATCTCAATCAACCAAAATTATGCAACGGAACGCGTTTAGCGGTCACAAAACTCATGAGCAATGTGATTCACTCAAAAATACTAAAAGCTAAGTTCAAAAGTGAGGAAATTCTCATTTCGAGAATTCCAATGATCACAACCGATGTGTTATTAGAGTTTAAGCGAATACAATTTTCAATTTGTCTCGCATTCGCCATGACAATCAATAAATCACAAGGCAAATCATTGACTGTTTGTGGTCTGAATCTGGAGAATTAATGTTTTTCACATGGTCAACTGTATGTCGCATGTTCCCGTATCGGAAAACAATCCGCTTTGATCGTTTTCGCACCTGACAACAAAACAAAAAATATTGTTTACCACAGAAAGCTTCAAAAAGGGGCAATACAATTCAAAATCGACCCATCCGGCAAATATTAAAAAAAATAATAATAATCAATTGCAATAGACAATTGACCAAAGATTTTCTGCAAATTTAAAATTTGAAGGCAAAACAACGTTTGCAAGGTAAGCTAGTTTGTAATATACGTAGCCAGTTGGCAAATAACAAATTTATATTACAAGTAATATTATTAACTACAATAGTAAAATTAACATAGTTTTTAGATAAAAAACATTGTATAAATTAACTATTGGCATAGGTAATACAACTTATTTATTTAGTTTCATATAAAAATAATTTAACTTTGCCAGCTTAGGTAATATTACCTCGAATAATTTTTTGTGTGTATGCATACGTCCTCACGACTCCTACATATATAGGTATATTTAATTAAAAAAAGCGAAGATTTTATAAATCCCAATTATCAGTATTAAGTAAAATAACCACATTAAAAAAATCATGAAGTTTACACTTGAAAATTACTACAGACATTGTAACAGAGTGCAAATTTCTTGGCAATAAATTGCAGAAACGCGCAGTTTGTACAACATATGATGTTCATATATTGAGTTAATAATGGTATTTTTTGTAATAGCTCTGGTTTCTAAAATTTAACAATTTTATAAACAATCGAAATTTAAAGTAAAAAATCAAACATTTTACAACCCAAATAAACCAAAACAGAATAATTAACTAGTGACATCTGGACATCTGATATTACTACGTCTAATGAAACAATTTCAGGTGTTTTTTCTGGAAGTTCGATATTTTGGGCATCCCCAGACTAAAGGTATTTGCCCCAAATATGGATTGTTCTGTAAGTGAAAATAATTTTCTTTGGCTACAATCCAGTGTTCCAAATTTTGTACTCCGTTCTGTCGGAATTTTTTCTGTCAGTGTTAATTATTTTTTTAATAAATCATGAAATTTAATATTATTATTTGGGGGACCTAATTTTTAAATTATCATCCTCTAAAGTAGTATTTATAGTAAATGCATTTTTAAATAAGATTAGATTACTTGAAAACCCATTTGGAAATGTAAATTCATAATAGAAAGAATGGGAAATTTCCCGCGGAATTGTTCTATATTCGTGACTTCGAAATTCATAAAACTATTTTTTTCCTTTTTATATAAAATTTCAAATGCACTCCTCATGTATGTTTAAATCTTTTTCTCTTTTGATGTAGTAGTTATTGAGTTTATCGTTTACCATGAAACGCTATTCTTTTATTAATGTAGATTATAGGCCTTTTCCATAAAAAATTTTTAAATTATTCAAAGGCTTATAAAACTATTTTTGTTTTGTTTGATGATAAATTTAAAAATATATTATGAAAAAGGGGGGTATACATTTTTAATGGGTCTTATAATAGCTTTGAAAAACAAACAAAAATAATAATTTGTTAAATAATCTTACAACAACAAAATAAAATATCAATTAAAAATGATTTTAATGAGGTTTTGGTGTGTGGCCATCAACATAAAAGTTACGGGTAGCCTTCGGTAATGTTAATTCGATGCCATCTAGTTCTTTCTTTAGTACTATTTGACAGCCTAATCGTGAGTTTTCTTTGAGAAAGGGAGCCATATCTAACAAATCGTCTTCTTTTTCCTCAGCTTCTGGTAATTTATCTAAATAGTTATCATGTACATATACATGACATGTGGTGCATGCTAAAGATGCTTCACAAGCTCCTGCAAGGTAATGTTATTAACATTTTACATAAAATAAAAATATTTATAGGTATATATTACCCTCCATTTCAATTTCATAACGATGGGCCAAATATAAAACATTATCACCAACTTTACCTTTCACCTCAGTTCGTTTGCCATTTTTATCAATATAAGTAACTCGTACACTAAAATTTTAGGAATATTAATTATTATTTTAGATTTTTATGAATTGTATTTCTTACATTTCATCTTCTGATTTAGGATCTTGCCATTCATATTCACCATGTCTTTGTACTGTACGAATATTTGAAGAAACAAGTATTTGATTATAAAAATATGTTTCCAATTTTGTCCAACTTACTTGGCGTAGTGTGTAGCGATGAAAATAATGATATTCTTGGAATTTTTTGGATATTTTTTGTAATAATACTACCAGAAATTCTAGCTTGCCGCAATAATAAACAAAGCATTTTTTCGTATTAGGTTATGAAATAATAATATCGTCAGCTGTTTAATATTTACCTTTTTTGTAACAATGATGCCGTTGTACACAGAAATTAAATTTTTTTGGGGAAGTGAAAAAATTTGTAGCAATGTTGTCAATAAATATTAAGGCTGGCTACCGATTCGAAACGGTAAAAACATAACGGTAATGCTTCAAACATAGGGACCAACCACAATTTGTCAAAATTAAAATATGTACAAACGTTTGTATGAAGATTATTATTTTAACGTTATTACTGTTACTCGGATACACGACCACCGTTGCCGCTGTTGCCAACATAAGCTAATTTATATTTTCGTAGACGACAATGTGTATCGAAACGTCAAACTTCAATGTCAGCTAGTTACGGGGTTGCTGTCGTTTTCATTATAATTAATTAGCTGACTACAGGGCGACGAATGCTGCCAACGACATTTGTAGTCATGTAATAACGTTTATTTGGAATACACAATAGATCAAGGCGAATTAAGATAAGATGTAGACAATTCTACAACATTAACAAAAACCACATGCAATTTGTTTATGTTGGATGGAGCCAGGGCACACTCTCTAGTGTACCCTGGATGGAGCTGTCAAATCTGTCTGTTCATTTTGAGACTTTTGCGCTTTTTGTAGTATTAGCCGCAACAAACGTTTACACGGATATAAAAATAATACATATTTACATCGGGACGGATGAATAATCGAATACGGATTGTCTGGAATTTAGAAATAGTGTTATACCAAAAATTATTTAGAATTCAATAAAAATCAATCTAAGAAAATCGCCGATTATTGTATCAGTGGTGCAGTTGTTGTTGTAGCAGCAGTGGTCATTCCGGTGCGTAGAACCGGCTGTCGTGGGAATGTACACTGTGCTACATCGATTTTTACCATGTTACTTTTTAAGAAGCTTTTTTGGGTAGTAGCAGTGGTGTTAACCGTACGGTAATTACCGTATTGTATGGTAATTTTGAAAAGGTTTAAATTTTTAAGCATTCGACCCCAAAAGTTATATTTTTATAATGTGACGTTTCTCCACATAATTGTTATTTTGGCCTCTTTGGCTTTAAATAAATAAAAAATAAATAAATAATGGTATCGCAAAAAGGATCAGTCCAATGTTATTAAAATAAACTTAGAAATGTTGAGATTTACATAACCTTTAATCCTTTTATATATTGCGATTCAATCGGCTCAGTAGTTTCGGAGTTATAATAACAAATTGAAACAAAAAATATATTTTTTACGTGAAAATAACGATTTTTTTTTTGTTTTAAAAAATCATGAAAAATCGAAAACGACAGAAATTGTTCAGATTTATGTCTTTATCGCAAAGCCACATGTAATAGGAAAAAAAATGAGATATCCATCATAAATATCGATGGATTCTTTTAAGTGAATTCGCTCATTTTCACAAAATTGTAAGAAAATATAATTTTTGTACAAGACTTTGTATACGGTAATTTTATCTAAAAAACGGTAATTTTTTTCTAGTTGTTAAATTTCAACTATAATGGAGGATAAGAGAGAGCAATTTTTACGTATATCAATATTGCTCGGACACCAGATATGTTAATATATGTAGCTAATTTAAACGATGAATAAAGTTTTCCTGCGATTGAAAATCTGTTACCAACTTGAACTACCACTATAATTTAACTTAATAAAACAAAAATGTTTAGACAAATAATCTAGAGTATTAAAAAAACGATATTTTTATAAAACCGGGTTTCGGGTTATTCGAAAAATTGCATTTATAAAAACGGTTGCTTAAATAAAAAAAAATATGACTTTGAATGGCTCAGATTTGAAAAATTTCTTAACCAAATAAAATTTATTTAATTCTGAAATGTTTGTTCTCATTTGGTTGAGTTATAGGCATTTAGGGATTTAATCCGATTTCAACACATTATATCATTTGAATGAGCTTGACAAAAGCTTTCAAATAATATATAACATAATCTAGTATCATAGGGTGGTAACATAGGAACGAGACGGAATTGTCAAAAACCTATCTCTTGCAACAACAAAATTCATGTTAGTCTATGTATTTTGTTGTTGTATCAGACATACGATTTTTTGTATTTTTGTTTGACAATACGGAGTGTCTCGTCTCTATGTGTAATTCTCTAATTCTAGTATATTAACCCATTGGCACCAACATCGAAGAATCTCATTCTTAATAGTGACATTTTTAAAAAAGTGGATTTTTTCACAAAAATAATCGATTATAAACAAAATTTTATAGAATATGTACATATTAGGCTTTTATTTGATATATAATGTGAATCCCTAAAGTTTATTTTTCATTTCAGTTATTTAATAAATTATTATTCTCAAATTATTTTCTCGTAGATATTTCATGGGACAATGACACAAAAAATATATAAGAGGTTTTTCCAAGAACTTTCATATGACATTATTATTAAAATCGGATTAGCCGTTAAGGAGATATTAGCATTTATACATCGAGATACAAAATATCTATAACTACAAAACTGTAAGAGAGAAAAAATGTATATAGTTTTATTGTTAAAAGTGCACTTTGGGCCATTTAGAGCAATTTGGGCCATTTAGAGTCGTAAATAAGTTCCCCTTCAGCAATGTACAATTTAAGATGAATATTAAAAACTAGTTTTGATGAAAACAAAATCGGAGAAAAAAGTTGATATGACAGTTTTTGAATACTCTTAAATAAACATAATGAGCAGATACATATATTAATAAAAAAAATATAATTTGGGGACGAAAAATATTTTCTACCTCCAATACACATGCATTATCGGCACAGCGATGACTACTTAAATCGTGTTTAGCATCTATAATTAATCTCTTACATACATGTCCAAAAAAATAATTATTTCTAAGACATCGAATACTCTCATTGGAGTAAAACAATTTTAAATTAGAACCTCTTAATTTTTTAAGAAAAATAAATGTTATCTATTGAAATTAAATAACAAAGAATAATATACATAAAGTACACACGTATGCAGTGTTGAACATTTTTCAAGTTTTTTACTACTTTGTTCAAGCGATACAAAATCAATTAATGTTTTCTTTTTTTTTAAGCATATTTACAACAAAACAAATACAAAACCATTAAACGCACACATTGTGTGGTTAGTATCTGAAGAGCTGTGTTACCTGTAGGTAGTATTCAACATTTTAAATTAAAAAAAGTCGAAAGAAATTCGAATTAAGCTTATTAGTTTTTTTTGTTGCTGTTACATCAAGTCAAGCTTTGTATTGGCTTCATTTACGGTCAATTGGCCTTGTTTGTGTGTCTTAATCAATATATATACTGCCAACTATAATGAGGGGATTGATCCCGTTAATAACTTTATTTTTAGTATTTAATACTAAATATACAATTGGATCAAGTCAAGAGTAAGTACAACGAATAACATTTTATATAAACTACAGAGTTGATCGTTTGATTAGCACAAATTACATTTTTATATTTGCAAAACCTAAAATTTAATACATACTGTGAGTGACAATACAATGAAAACTTGTTTGAAAACTATATTCAGAATATATAAGCATTAAAGTAAAAAAAAAATACATTTATAGAATGTGATTTTATTATTAGCAAAACAATGGAACCTTTAAAACTTCAAGAAACTAAAACAAATTTAATGTAAGAAATCAGCAGTTTAAAAAATTCGTGAGACAGGTACTGTAAAAACATTTGGGAGGAAGTCCTCGAAAAACTACTCCAAGACAAAACAAAATTTAAAAGCAAAAGAGTTTAAGGAATTTACAAAAATGACACAATAATCTAAAATTGGAAATTAGTTATCAAACTGTTAGTCGAAGGACAAAGCGAAAAACCCTTATTTCTAAAAACAATATGGTACTGCTCGTATACAATTTGCCAAAAAAATATTTGAAGTGGTGGAATAAGACAGTCATGTTTGGAGGTGCATTATTATGGTGTGGGACTGTTTTCAGGGAAAGTTATGGGTCCTCCTAAAAGATACTATGACTGGAATCGGATACAGATTGCAACTGTTTGAAGTGATCTGCTCAATCGCCAGTTCTCAATCCCATAGAAAATCTATTGGAAATTGTAGATTGCAAAACACGGACTTAAAATGATGCCTCGATGGATGTGATTATAAGTCCATAGCTAAATATTTCAAAGGAGACGATTAACTCTTTAACTTGTTCAATGCGATGTCTCTGTGAAGCAGTAATAAAATACAAGGGCTATCAAACAAAATAATAAAGGGGCCAAATAATTTTTGTAAAAATGATACCTAAGTTTCCATTGTTTTGTTAATACCATAATAATGAATACTTTTAATTATGTTTTTTTTTTTAATATAAGTAAATAGATGTACATATTAATGAAATACTAAAAAATACAAATTTCATCTTCAACACCGTATGTTTTGTTGAAGATCTTAGAAGAAATTCAAAAGTTTTTGATTCTCCAATTTTGACAATATATATTTATGTTTAACGGTAGCTTAACAAAAATAATAATATACATTAGGCTGTGTCGATTTGTATGGACGATCAAAAATTAAAAAATCGTATAGCAGAAACGCATTCTGCGGAAAATTCCAAGAAATTTTCCCCAATAAACCATACGTCTAAAATCAATTCCTATCTTGCGCATTTCGTCTATTATCCAATAAAAAACTATTAAAAAAAATAAAAACTAAATATCATTGAAAAAAAATAAGAAGTCCGAAAGATAGGATTTGATTTTAGACGTATGGTTTCTTAAGGAAAATTTCTTAGAATTTTCCGTAGAATGCGTTTCTGCTAAACGATTTTTCGTGAAAAAATCGACCCACCCACATATTTAAAAAAAAAACTTATACTGACGATATAATGGCCAGTTTTTTTTGGAAATAAAAACAAATATTTGTATCTATATTATTTTTTGTTAAGCTATCGTTTAATCTATCTATACATATAAATGAAGTGATCCATGTATGTAATTATATCACGTGAGAACGGCTGGAGCAATTTGGCTGATTTTTTTTTATTCGAATCGAAATTTTCAGGAGAAAAAAATTTAAAAATTCAGAACTTTAAATTTTTAATATATTGCCTGCTTTTCACTTCTCATTTTTTTTTAATAAGATAAATTTTTGTATAAACTTAAGAACTAACATTAGTAAATAGCTACCGAGCGAAGCCGGAATATTAAAAAATATTGTAATAATTTGGTTACGAAGGCTTTCTTTGTATTGATATTAAATAAATAAATTGGTGATTCAAAAATGTTTCAGATTTCTTCTGAATTAATAAAAAAATGACCGTGTTGTAATTAATGTAGGATATTGAAATTTGGTCAAGACATTACGGATGATGATATATTTAAATATATTTCCATGCTCTACAAGAACTTTCTATTTGCAAAAAGTTATAATCTTAACGTACATTGTATACACATTATCCCTTTTTATATTTCAGTCTTATTTATGGATATGAATGTCGCCAAAGTAAATGTATAAAAGTGGAATTAGATGAAAGTAATTGGAGCAAAGCCATAAGTTTGCCAGTATGTCGAATGTTTTGTGGTGATACAGTGGGTACAATATGGCCAAAACCTACCGGTTCTATTAATTTAGATTCGTTTCTCTTACACATTGATCGCAGTGCTATTGAGTTTGTGCTACCTACGTATCGTCATCAAGCAAAACTCTGGGAATCTAATCGAGAACGTTTCATGGACTATGTGGAAAAGAAAGTGCCAAATCCAGAATATTTAAAAAATGAAGGCCATCCTCTTAAAATCTTAATTGAATTAGAAGAAAATCAGAAAGACAATGATGAAACGCCAAGACTAACATTAGACACTGATGAAAGTTATGAATTGGAAATTAAAACATCAGACGATCACGAAGTGATTGCAAATATAAAAGCGAGAAATTACTTTGGTGCACGTCATGGCCTTGAAACGCTGAATCAATTGATTGTTTACGATGATATAAGACGAGAATTGCAAGTTGTGTCCAAAGCAACTATACATGATAAGCCAGCATTTAAATGGAGAGGAGTTTTGTTGGATACTTCAAGAAATTTCTATACTACAAAGGCTATTAAACGGACTTTGGGTAAGTTAATGCTCTTTTACTATTACTTTTTTATAACATACATATATATACATATTTATATTCCAAAAACTATATAAAAAAGATGCAATGGCAATGGTAAAACTGAATACATTCCACTGGCATATCACTGATTCCCATAGTTTTCCCATGGAGGTTAAAGCAAGACCTGAACTTTATAAATTGGGAGCATATTCTTCACGTAAAACCTATAGTCACCAAGATATAATTGAGGTTGTAGAATATGGACGTGTACGAGGCATACGAGTAATGCCAGAATTTGATGCTCCCGCCCATGTAGGTGAAGGTTGGCAACACAAAAATATGACGGCTTGCTTTAATGCCCAACCCTGGAAGGATTATTGCGTAGAACCACCATGTGGACAGTTGGATCCCACTGTTAGCGATATGTATGCTGTCCTGCAGGACATCTATCAGGACATGTTTGATCTTTTTAATCCGGATGTTTTTCATATGGGCGGCGATGAAGTATCAGTAAATTGTTGGAATAGTAGTGAACAAATCCGTAATTGGATGACATCAAAACAAGGTTGGGGTTTGCAGGAAGCTGATTTCATACGTTTATGGGGTCATTTCCAAACGGAAGCCTTAAAGCGTGTCGATATCGCTGCCAAAGGACAGAAAGTTCCAATTACCTTATGGACTAGTCGTCTTACCGACGTACCTTTCTTAGATGATTACTTAGATAAGCAGCGTTATATTATACAGATATGGACAACGGGAATGGATCCTAAGGTTACTGACATTTTAAAACGCGGATTTCGCATTGTTGTTTCTAATTACGATGCTCTTTACTTCGACTGCGGCGGAGCTGGTTGGGTTACTGATGGCAATAACTGGTGTTCTCCTTATATTGGCTGGCAAAAGGTGTATGACAATCGTATGGAAACAATTGCTGGTGATTACGTACCATTAGTAATGGGAGCCGAAGCTGCCATATGGTCCGAACAGATAGATGAACACACATTAGACCAACGCTTTTGGCCGAGAGCTAGTGCTTTAGCAGAACGTTTATGGTCAAATCCAATAGAAAGTTGGCGGCAAGCTGAACCACGTATGCTGTTGCATCGAGAACGTTTAGTAGAAAACGGAATATCTGCTGAAGCCTTACAGCCGGAATGGTGTTTACAAAATCAAAACGAATGTCCCATTGATGCCTATACAAGTCAAAAAAAGGCATAATAAAAATGCATAAGTTGATGATAATTTGGTTCTTTGTTCCAATATCGATGATAGTGATATTTTCCTTATATATTATGAACTCATATAAAAAACTAATAACTAAAACATTTTTATATATTATTTTTATTAAATAATTATTAAATTTGTTCTGGAAATAAAATTACAATTATAGCATTATTATGATGAGAAAATACAAAAATGTAAACTTGTCCAAATATTAATAAAAAAAATATACTTTGTGTATACCTACATATCGCTCATTTGCTGCAACAAAATTTGCGCCGTTCATTAGTCTTTCATATAGTTTTATCAGTTTTCAAAGAAGAAAATTATTTTTTGTGTGAGAGTGTTTTTTTATTGTACACATCAAAATTAAAATTCATGTTTTCTCGTATATTTGACATTTGGGTTAAATACAGATTAGAAAGATATAAACATCTACTTTTTAAATCAGGTTTTATTTCTGAAATCGCATGATTTGTTGAAAATTTATTTAAGAAAGTGTAAAATGTCAAAAAACATTCAAAGCCGCTTTTCTCGAAACGTCTTTTTTTGAATTATGACGTTGCAGCAAATGAGCGAAATGTATGCAGTACGTAATATACAAACTTTTTTAATAAAAACAATTTTGTTGAACAATATATGACGGATACATATATTGATGTATCAGTCATGTATGTAAGATATTATTTGGTGGCTTCGGAAAGTTGATTTCTAGTTCTGTTCTAGTTTTGTTCTAGTTATGTCACAAAGTATACAGAGGTGTCAAATTTGACGTTTCAAAAACTCAAAATCAGATGATAGGGCAGTTCTCTTAAAAAAGGATAGCAAATATTTTGTACTACAATATCAGTGATGTGTTAAAGCAAAACGCTATATACAACGCGAATATGGTAGACAAAGTAATGTTATCAAAACAAACAAATAACCAAAACAAAACAATGAAAAGGGCAGTTTATAAAGAAAGAGACGAATAGAAAACGAGATTATTTTCTGTCTCGTGACACCTCTGTATACTCTGTGGTTATTTCATTCTTTAATTAAATAGCAAACTGTTTTAAAAATGACTAGAAACCATTTATTAATTGTGAGTTTGATTCATATTCATAAAATTAAAATCTTGCAAACTCATCAAACACCACCTATATCAACTGCGCTATCTACATCGATCCAGAATAATATAAACTTTAAAAAATTTCAAAAAAGTTTTTGATTTTGCAAAAAAAAAGTCAACTGTTTTTTTTCGAAATATTGAATAAATAGGTATCTAAACTATTTTGGACAAAGGGGCGGATTTTGATGCATTTATTATTGGAAAATATGCTTCAAAAAAATCTAAATATGACCTGAAATTTTAAAAAAATATGCACTTTGAGAAAAATAAAATAATTAACTAAGAACTAACTTTTACTTTTTAGGTTCGGGAACCAGTAAGATTAAATGTGGTGTAAACTAATTATTCTTTGAATTGTTATTTATTATTCAGGAGTATATCTTTGTAATATAAGTTTATTGGCATTTTATATTACTGCTTGAAATAAATAAATACAGCAGTTAGGAATTTTTAAAATAAACCAGAAATTAAATAGTTAAAGTTTTAAAATTATAATTGTTCTTCTGAGACAACGATTATAATGTCATGGTATGAATAGTTGTTTAAAGCCATATTCTTTAGTACATCTATCTTGTGACTTTCCTTTTAAAATCGTCACTGTTTTGATCGCGCTGTAAAGTAGCATCCAACCTTAATTTTCATCTTATAATAACCCAGGAGTTAAGCAAGTAGTAATTGTATCCTTTATAGACAATAAATGTCACTAATGTCTTATCACTTGCCTGAATCCATTTGACACGTATGTGATATTTGTATTTTTCACAATCCTTAACTAAAGCTCTTTTAAGGGGCTCCTTGCTGATATTTTACTTTTTCGTACACATCTAATATTTTGAAATGGATTCAAATCCGGCTATTGGGCAGGAGATAGCAGTTGTGGAGGCACGTTGGACACTTCACAATCTGAGAACTATGTTTAGGATCGTTATCCTACCCGAAAGACCCATTTTAGCTGCGGATGCAGATCCATTTTAGTTTCAATGAAGACCAGATTTCATACTCTGAGACAGCTGAAATTCATCCCAAAACCATGGTGGTAATAAATATTGAGTTGACATTGCCTTGTTAGGTTTTTTATGTACTCTATGTTTTCCATCATCACTAAAAATAACATTTTGCCAATAGTCCATGCCGTAATTTTTGTGGAGTTACGCAAAGTCGAGGCGTTTTTTCTTATTAGCTTTACTAATAAATGTTTTTTTTTCTCGAAATGCGACTGTGAAAATCGTTGCCTATAAGGACAATTTACACAGCTTCTGGATGAATTGCTAATTAGCACTAATTGGGTTCATTTGCTACGAGTTTGACAATATTTCATTTTTCCCGCTCTGAAAGCTTGCTTTGTCTACGCGATCTGGGCTTATTTTCTTAGATTAGAGTCTTAGACAAAAATGGCTAGGGGAAAGATTCCACGATGAACTAGAGAATATAGCTATACTTATGGGTCGATTATGAATTTTAACCAAACTAAAGTACCATTGCCAGTTTCCAAATTGACAACCAGAATTAGAACGACCGACGTACGCAATTTTCCAAGCTCCTGTTACCTCCAAATTACACAGAGGGGGTTGAGAAATGAAGATAAACTGGTTAAATAAAAATGCAAGTAATGAGATTTTAAAAGATTTTATTTTGTATAGTATTAATACTAACAACAACAATTATCAGAATTGTTTTGTTGTTTTTTATATGTATATAATTGAAGTGGTATATTATTAAAAAAGTAAAGCATAATAAATCTTCATATGAATAATGGATATTTGCATTAGTTTATCAATAAGCATGTAGTTGCTTTTTTGTTTCTAAATAAAGAATTTAAAAAGCTCATTCAAAATATAATTATGTGGACAAAATTTACAAGAAAATGTATGTCACGAACACACTATACAGTAAATGCGTATATATATGTAAATGGAATTGGTTTATGTGTTTTTATGGTCCAAAATGAGTAAAACGTCTCTGCTTGTTGTGTTACTACTATTTATCATCAATAGTTTAAGAAAGTTCATGTACGTTCTGGTGAGGGATAGTGGTACGATTTGTGTAGGTAAATGTATTTAGTTATTTGTTTTCCATCATCGTCATCGTTAAATCTCAACATTCTCCCATTTCAAAAATATCTTTGTTGTCTAGTCATAATTTACTATTTGAAATTCATGTTGATAATATCATATACATAGTATAGTAGTAGTAGATGTCTGTGTATGTGGGAATTTTGTTTGTAGTAGTTGAATTAGGTCCAGGTATCACTTACAAGTCCTTTCTTTTTGCTCTTTTATCCGTTTTGTTTTCTTGTTTCCAGTGGTTGTGGGTAATTCAAGTTCCGTATCTGTCAGTTTATCTTTCAAGTAAATTTTTACGTTTCATTCAGTTTTTGTTTAGTACATTCGTTAATTTTTTTTGATGTCTGTGAAAATAGAAAATAAAAATTAACTATAAATGTCGAAGCTGTAAACAACAAGTTAATGAAGACTTTCGTAAGTCATATAGGCTATCGAAAAGTCCATGTCGATGAATATACAAAATTCTTTATTGCCAAAAAATAAAGACGAAATTTATATGATCAAAGTTACAATAAACAACAATTTACTTACCTCCTTCTTTAAAGTAGAACTAAAGTTTTTAAACTTTTAAAATACTTAAAAAAAAGTATTAAAAACTCGTTTGTTAAAAAGTACTTACGTTTAATTGCGTCGCATACGTTTGCGGCTGCCATCATCACCATCGCTAACATCAGCACTGTTGGATCTTTCTTCAGCTTCCATAACCTAAATAAAAAAAAAATTCAATTCTTTCTGACAAAAATGCAATTTAATGTACGCACCTTCAATTTAGAGCCACAAATTTCGGCACCATTTAAAGTTTGTATAGCTTTTTGCGCTGATTCTTTATCAGCATATTTGACATAACCACAATTTTTGTTTGGTAGCAAATACAAATCAATTAAACCTTTCCAGCAGGAGAATACGTTCTTCAATATAGAAACAGGTAAATTCTACAAAAACAAAGTTAATTATATGTTATTTATTGGCGTAGACATTATGGTAAATTATAAGTGTTTTGTATATATTACCGATGTTAAAACTATAAATAAACGTTGTGCTACAGAAGCATCACTAGGTGCCAATGGTTGTGATGGTGGCAACGGTACGCTACAAATAGAATCCTTTCTAGTACGCTCTATTTATATTTAGCAAATGAGAAAAATAACAAAATCAATTCATTATTATAAATATGATTATTCCATTTTATACAAAATTAATAAAAATATTCGTGTTTAAAACCTACTATCAATAAACGATGTATCAATACGTGAAGAGCTCATGCCAGATATTTTTACAATTATACGTTCGCCCGCAGGATATTCAAGCCCATGCAGTTTGTCCCTAAAAATAAGTGTTTAAAAATAATAATGTATAGTGTTATATTTATAATTTTGTTTCATTACATACTTGGCATATATAGCTGCCTCAGGATTATCATAAACCACAATTGCTTCATTTGTTCGCGGTCCATCTAGAAATAATATAAAATACATTAAACAATAATTATAAACATGTTCAGCCCAATTATGAAAAAAAATCCCAGGGAGTTTTTTCCCTTTTCTTATTTTTAACATTGATTTTGAATAGGAAAAATGGAAAAAAACTCCCGGGGAATTTTTTCATAATTGGGCTGGTTATGTATTAAATAGTATGATATAATTATAGTAATTTGAATGGAAAATATATATGTGCCTTGCAGAGATGGCAAGAGATTATTTTACATTTTTAAAACTTTTTCATATGATACCAACATTAAGACAAAATCAAGATTCATTAAAAACTATATATGGTCGGTACTGCTGTACGCTGTGGAAGGGTCCATTAAAGTTGCATATATAAAGAAACTTGAAGCCTTTGAAATTAGGATTTATTGAAGATTGTTAAAAAAAATACCCTGGACATCACTTATACATCTAATGACGAGGTTTTGAGAAGAATGAGTGGGAGAAATGAAAAAAAATTAGACTTAATTTTGTTCTTCATCCGATTTAAAAGATTTTTATATATGTAGAATCTACAAGATGATACCTACATTGCTACAGCTATATGTTATCTCTTATAGTTAGTAGATATTCGCATTTGAAAATTAACATTTAAAATTTATTTTTTATAATTAACAAAAATAATTATTTCAAAATCAATATTGAGACAAACGTTATGTGCATTTATGTGCTGTTTGTCTAATCCAAACGTGTACTTTGAGTGGAAATTTAGCATGTGTATTGTTATTATAACAAAAACAAAATACATGTAAAATTTCCACTCAAAGCACTAGTTTGCTATAGAAAAACAGCACATTAAATTAAAAAAAAACTTACTAAAATAATGTATTTATATTTTTCTCAAAGCTAACATCTTAAAAGTAATAAGGGCTTTCATTGCAGAAAAATGGAAAATTACACTTCGTTATTGCTTGTTATAAATACAACTTTTTGTGGAATTTTTTTTTTTTGTGTTTGTTGTGTAAAAGTGAAAAAAATCAGAGAATTTTTAATATAAAAGAAAAATAGTATCAAAATTTGTATTACTGCGAGATGCAGGACGACCTTCCGAAGTAGACATATTTTTTATGTATACATATTTCAATTTTATGACAAATTTTCTCTAATCGATTTGTTTTAAAAAAATTAAAATTTCTTTTTTATGCCCCAATATGAGTATGTCAAAAAAACGTATACACACTATTCCAGCCATAACTTATCCTTGGTCCAACAAATTATTATTTTTTAATCTTTTCTAAATCATTAATTCTCAACTGTTATTTTGCTCACCGAAAAAAAGGACGTAAAAAAATAGCAAAGGTCTGAAGGTTCATTGTCATACTGTTTCCGAACCCAATAAACAGGGCGGTTACTGCGTAACTCAATCCGAAAACGAAAATGTTTGATAATGTGTGTTAAATACATTGTAGGCAGTCTTGAACATTGCACACTTTTTAGGGCAAAATTAATTGCAGACAAAGTTTTAGACCGATATGGCTTAAATATAGGAGTTTTTCATGTGCACGCTGGATTTCGTAAATACTTTTAGAGATGCCACCATATGAAAACAAGTTAAAAAAAAACTTAATATCTCGAAAACTAAAGGATACATTTTTTTGAAATTCGTCACCATCAAAATACGCAAGGGGGCTAATAAGTGGCGTATTGCAGACAAAATCTTGCTTGAAAAAGTCGTTTATTTTTCCATGAGCCTTGTGCCACCTTAACGAATAATTTTTAAAAAAACAGTTTGTACCTTTTGCTTTAACGAAGCCGAATATTGTTTTGAAACATTATTTAAATCAATTTCACGAATAGTAAAATGGTGTTGAAATTGATCAAAACTATTTTTCTATATTAGCGGTATTCACAATGTAGAGTACTTGGCCTGGTAATGTAGTAAAAGAGCACAATATCAAAAAACAAAATACATTAGATATTTAAATGTTTGTCAATAAATAGCTTTTCTGCTTTTTTACTAGGCCAAGTACTCTACATTGTGAATACCGCTATTGTATTATTAATATACTCAATTTTATGTTATTTTTAACACTTCTATAAAAATACTTTAAAGAATATTGTTTCTAAAGTATTTGTAATAATAATACTTACATTCTTTGGTGATCTGACAGTAATCTAATCCTGGAATGATATCAAATAATCGCCACAGTTGATCCTGATTAACGCATGTGCTAACAATAACTTCTAAGCATGTTGGTTGTGGTACTTGAACATTTTGCATACGTAAAAATTGCGACATGTCATTGTTAAACGAATTGTTACTCCAATCGTTGTTGAAGCCACCGCCGTTGTTAAATCCGCCACCACTATTACCTGAAGAAGTCATACCCATACCACCCATATTACCGCCACCTCCATATCCTCCAGCAACATTGCTGCCACGACCATTCATCATGGAATTATCCTCCCGTCCGCCAAATTGATCACGCTGATTGCGTGTGTTTGAACCTTTTGGTTCGGCAAAAACAGCCTTATATTTGGATGGGCAATTTTCAAACGCTAGAGCTGCATGATAAAATTTAGAATAACGAACGTAACCAAACCCTTTTGGATTGCCACTTTGTTTATCTTTCACTAAAGTGACATTTTCAATGGGACCCCACTGTTTAAACTCCTCGCGTAATTCATCTTCTGTTGCTGTTTTGCAAACTATAAAAAGACGCACATATTTCTCATGTTCATTGTCTGATTTACTCGATCCTTGATTACGGCTGCAAAAAGTAATTTGTTTAGAAAATATGTTTATACAGCAAAGTTGTTTGTATTTCGGTTTTAAAAAACTTACTTGGCGGCCACTAATACTTTTAAAGTACGATCTAATGTTCCAATAGTTTTGCCATTCATTTCTTCTTGAGCCTTTGCAGCATCAGAAGTCTTAGCATATTTAACATATGCAATTCCTTTGTTATCTCCAGTGTGTTTATCTTTTACAACCCAAATATCTTCAATTTCACCGAAGGCGGAAAAGGCCTCACGAAAGTCTTCTTCGGTGTGAGCCTTATTGCATATAATGAATAATCGAGACATTGGTGGGTCATCGTCACTGCAATCACCACGACCTCCGCCGCCACCACGACCACCTTCACGGTTTCCATCACGAGATTGCGAACGATATTCAGACATACTGTACTTTGTTTTAAAATATAATTTGTTTTACACAACTCTTTTTACAAAGTTTCCTTGTATTACTAAATTATTTAATGAAAAATAATTTAGATGCACTTCTGAGAAATAAAAATGGCGAAATTTTAAAATGTGTATACTCAAAGCGTAGTCCTTACAAGGAGGTGTCGAGAGCACAGTTGATTATTTATTTCTTTACTTGTTAACTGGCTAGAACTGTCAAATTTACTAGTGTTTGTACAAGGCGTATTTAACAAGGTGACAGCAGTGGCGAATTGAAACAAATACAAGCGAATTCACTTATTTTTTATATATGGAGTTTGACATAATGGCGTTCCGGCGAATATTTTTTATATCTGTAGTTTGACATTATCGCATGCTAGGTATGTAATCAGCTGTGCTCCCGATGGCACCTTATTAAATGCATCTTGTGTTTGTTGTTGCGAAAGCTACATCATACGTAAAAGCAACAAAAACAACAGGCACACTTTGACACAAGGCGAATTCATATAAGGTGTACTCGTTAGCCCAGCTGATCATCAGTTGTTTTACCCCAACTGTCAAAATAAATGTTTATTTTGTTTACATTTGTTATTGTAAATAACATAGTAATATTTTAATTCGCCTTGATTTTGACATTTATTCTACATTTTAACAAAAACAAAATGCCTGTTGTTTTTGCATTGTTGTATTTGTTGCCGGGACGCACTCACCTTGTTAATTCGCCTTGAACAAAATACATGCGTTTTTGCAGAACTGCCACCACCTTGTATAAGTTCGGCTTGGTCGATTGTTAAGGTTCTATAGTTGAAACAAAAGTCGAACTTTCGACTTTTTTCGATTTTTAAAAAGTCGTCATTTGAACTTTCAACTTTTAAGTTAAATCTATTTTTGACTTTCCGACTATTTTCGACTTTTCTCAACTTTTTACCATTTATTGTAAAAAATACATGGTTTCTGTATTTATTGGTGCGCATTTTGTAATTTTTAGCAATAAAAATTAAATATATAAATAAATTAAAGAATATTATTTTTCATAATCGACTTATTTTTCAAATCGACAGGTGGCAACTATCATTTCTGTTGCCAAACTGGCAACCAGAAATTTGTGTTTGTCCTCTGGCAAGGCAACTGAAGCACAGAGTATACTTTGTGACTGAAGTTCGGTTGGCACAAGACGAATTCATATAAGGTGGTGGCAGTTCTACAAAAACAACACTTGGTCTTAACAAATTTCAAAAAACAAAAATTAAACAAATATGTATTAAAACTTAATATAGTGTAGATAATTGAATAGTGAGGGCTTTACCCATAGGGTAACATAGAGACGAGACGGAATTGTCAAAAACCTATCTCTTGCAACAACAAAATACATGTTAGTCAATGTATTTTGTTGTTGTATCAGACATATAAGTTGTTGTTTTTTTGTTTGACAATACGGAGTATCTCGTCTCTATGTATAATTCTCTATGGTTTTACCTATTTATGTAAAAAATAAATATTTTGTTAATAAGCTAAGAATATGTAGATATTTAAATATAAAAACAAGCTTTGACATCTGTTAGAACCAAAAAGCGAAAAAAAGTAATTAGCTGTTTGACTGAATCCACCTTGTATAAATTCCCTTGGGTTGGCATTCATAATCGACCCATTAAATAATTCGACTATGGGTCAAGTAATATTTAATACATCTTGCTATGGGCAATACCAAGGCGAATTTATATATAATATATATTAATTCGCCTTGTGCAATACCATTTGTTTGCAGTTTGTTACATATGAACAAACCGTAACATAACCATAAAAAAACTACAATAACCAGACCCGGACAGGCAGGGTTCAGATCTGGACCATAGTAGACGGGTCAGGGGGTAAAACGGATATTACACTATTATAGGATGATTTTCGAACGATTTCGTGACTACCAACCAATCCTCGGTAAATGAGATAATGGCACAGGATTTTTGTAGCATGTGTGATGAAAAGACAATTTTAATTTTTGTTGTGTTATGTTCTCTTCATGTATGAAGAGACAGCAATTTTTTTGCCTTATTCATTCATGTAAGGATTTTTTTGTTTTTTATTTTCACTCAAAAATTAGAAAATAATGGGAACTTTTTTTCATACACATGAGCATTTTTGAGAAATAAAATTTTTGTAAATTGTTCACAAATAAAGAGCATTTGCACAATCGTTCGAAAATGAAAAAAGTTTGTTTATTAACGTGCATACATGAAGATAATAAGAATGCGTGTAATTTTGTTTTGCATTGTTGAACAGAGGTTTAGAATAGATTTTTTTTTGGAAATAATTCGGTATCTTGCAAACTAGTATACACATTGAAATTAAAGAGAGGATCTAAAAAAATACGCTTACACATGTAGGTTATCTCTTTTAGTTAAATAGATAGATGGGATTATTATTTTTATTTGCCCGATTTTTTTTTTTGGTTTTTTAGACATAATGGGCCTACGGAGGGTCGATTTTTTTTTAAATCAGCTATATTGGCGATAAAATTCTAGGTGTTCATACACGAATTTTTCTGAATCCTGAGAGAAAGTAGAACATATTATGTGCAACTGTACAAGATTAGAGTCTTAGACGAAAATGGCTAGGGAAAGATTCCACGATGAACTAGAGAATATAGCTAGATATGATCTGAGTAATCCAACATAGTATATCAGGAGAATAGATCCACCCACATAAGACAGAATAACGCGCGCGACTTTACAATCTCATGTTATCAACCAATGACACGGAGATCAACTAGTTTAATAAAAATGCAAGTAATGAGATTTTAAAAGATTTTATTATGTAGAATATTAATACAGACAACAATTATCACAATTGTTTTGTTGTTTTTTTGATATATGTATGTATATAATCGAAGTGGTTAATTATATTAATAAAAAAAATAAATCATAATAAATCTACATATGAATGATTTATATTTTCATTTGTTTATCAATAAGTATGTAGTTGTTGTTTTGTTTTTAAGTAAAGAATTTAAAAAGTAGCTAATTCAAAATATAATAAAGTAAACAAAATTTACAAGAAAGTTTATGTCACGAATACACACATACAGTAAATGCGTATATATAAATGGAATTGGTTTATGTGTTTTTTATGGTCCAAAATGACTAAAACGTCTCTGCTTGTTGTGTTACTACTATTTATTATCAATAGTTCGTGAATGTGTGGTGAGGGATAGTGGTACGATTTGTGTATTTAATTTTTTGTTTTCCAGCATCGTCATCGTTAAATCTCAACATTCTCCCATTTCAAAAAATCTTTGTTGTCTTGTCATAATTTACTATTTGAAATACAAGTTGATAATATAGTAGAAGTATGTAGAGGTCTGTGTATGTGGGAATTTTGTTTGTAGTAGTAGAATTAGGTCCAGGTATCACTTACAAGTCCTTTCTTTTTGCTCTTTTATCCGTTTTGTTTTCTTGTTTCCAGTGGTTGTGGGTAATTCAAGTTCCGTATCTGTCAGTTTATCTTTCAAGTAAATTTTACGTTTCATTCAGTTTTTGTTTAGTACATTCGTTCATTTTTTTTGATGTCTGTGAAAATAGAAAATAAAAATTAACTATAAATGGTCGAAGCTGTAAACAACAAGTTAATGAAGACTTTCGTAAGTCATAAAGGCTATCGAAAAGTCCAAGTCTATGAATATACAAAATTCTTTATTAAGACGAAATTAATATAATCAAAGTTACAATAAACTACAATTTACTTACCTTCTTTCTTTAAAGTAGAACTAAGGCTTTTAAAATACTTAAAAAAAAGTATTAAAAAATCGTTTTTTTAAAAAGGACTTACGTTTAGTTTCGTCGCATACGTTTACGGCTGCCATCATCGCCATCACTACCATCAGCAATGTTGGATCTTTCTTCAGCTTCCATAACCTAAATAATACAAATTTATGGTTAATATTCAACAATTCTTTCTGACAAAAATGCAATTTAATGTACGCACCTTCAATTTAGAGCCACAAATTTCAGCACCATTTAAAATTTGTATAGCCTTTTGCGCCGATTCTTTATCAGCATATTTGACATAACCACAATTTTTGTTTGGCAGTAAATACAAATCAATTAAACCTTTCCAGCAGGAGAATACGTTCTTCAATATAGAAACAGGTAAATTCTACAAAAACAAAGTTAATTATATGTTGTTTATTGACGTAGACATAATGGTGAATAATAAGTGTTTTGTATATATTACCGATGTCAAAACTATAAATAAACGTTGTGCTACGGGAGCATCACTAGGTGCCATTGGCTGTGATGGTGGCAACGGTACGCTACAAATAGAATCCTTTCTAGTACGCTCTATTTATATTTAGCAAAAGAGAAATATAACAAAATTATTTTATTATTATAAATATGATTATTCCACTTTATAGCGGAGATTAAATATTATTACAAATATTCGTGTTTAAAACCTACTATCAATAAACGATGTATCAATACGTGAAGAGCTCATGCCAGATATTTTTACAATTATACGTTCGCCTGCAGGATATTCAAGTCCATGCAGTTTGTCCCTAAAAATAAATGTTTAAAAATAATAATGTATAGTGTTATATTTATAATTTTGTTTCATTACATACTTGGCATATATAGCTGCCTCAGGATTATCATAAACCACAATTGCCTCATTTGTACGGGGTCCATCTAGAAATAATATAGAAGTGAGTACATTTGACAATAATTATAGGCATAAATCTAGATCATTGAAACTCCTTGCAATTTAATAATTTGTTTGGTGTTGATAGCTATCATAATTATAAGCACAAAAACGTTAAAATGTTTTCCCGCTCTCTCTTACTTTAAGAGTTATAGGAATTTAAATTCAATATATATATTAGTAAATTTCTCATATATTTGGAAAATAATCTGATCATTATGGGTATAATTGAATAGTGCATCTAAATGCCTTTAATATGATATTTAGTATGGTATTGTTTATTAACATCGTGGACCAAAAGTTCTTTTTTGAATTTTAATGACAGTACTTGAGAAAATTTTGATATACAAAAAGGTGATTTAGCGAAGCCGGTATTCGATACACCGAGAGATTAAAGTATCTCGCCTTCGGCCGGGCAATACAGAAAATATGAATATTAACAGATCTGGGATCTTGATTTGTTCCAAAATTATAAACATATATGGGCGGTGATTATGTATATACTATAGTATTAAATACTTATAGTAATTTAAATGGAAAAATGATATGTGCATTGGAGCTGAACAACATTTTTGGCCAAAGACATTTCTAGCAGATATTATTGATAATAAAATTCAATAATTTAAATAACAAAACACCACCTTGGTATAGTGTTATTCGGAATGAAACGAATAATATGTATCAAGGAACTGCCATCCAAAATAGAGGTAATGCAGACATTAAATAGACATTAGAGAATGTTTCATCTCATTTTAGGTGACCTACAGCACTCACTTTACATTTTGTACTCCATAAATCTTGCTTTTTCATCTTGAACTGGAAAGTTTTTTAAGTAAACTGTTTTTACGCGATGCTTAGTTAGACATTATACAATAATGTATTTTTGTATTCATTGGTTATATTCAAAATATGTTTCTGCTTTAAAGTTCCATAATTCATTTTTATCAAAATTATTTTTCTATATCGTATTATTAATAATATACTCTATTTTATGCTATTTTTAACCCTTCTATAAAAATACTTTTAAGAATATTGTTTCTAAAGTGTTTGTAATAATAATACTTACATTCTTTGGTGATCTGACAGTAATCTAATCCTGGAATGATATCAAACAATCGCCACAGTTGATCCTGATTAACGCATGTGCTAACAATAACTTCTAAGCATGTTGGTTGTGGTACTTGAACATTTTGCATGCGTAAAAATTGCGACATGTCATTGTTAAACGAATTGTTACTCCAATCGTTGTTGAAGCCACCGCCGTTGTTAAATCCGCCACCACTAATACCTGATGAAGCCATACCCATACCACCCATATTACCGCCACCACCAAATCCTCCAGCAACATTGCTGCCACGACCATTCATCATGGAATTATCCTCCCGTCCGCTAAATTGATCACGCTGATTGCGTGTGTTTGATCCTTTTGGTTCGGCAAAAACAGCCTTATATTTTGAAGGGCAATTTTCAAAAGCTAGAGCTGCATGATAAAATTTCGAATAACGAACGTAACCGAATCCTTTTGGATTACCACTTTGTTTATCTCTTACTAAAGTGACATTTTCAATGGGGCCCCACTGTTTAAACTCCTCGCGTAATTCATCTTCTGTTGCTGTTTTGGAGCATACTATAAAAAGACGAACATATTTCTCATGTTCATTGTCTGATTTACTGGATCCTTGATTACGGCTGCAAAAAGTAATTTGTTTAGAAAATATGTTTGTATTTAGGTTTTAATAAAAACTTACTTGGCGGCCACTAATACTTTTAAAGTACGATCTAATGTTCCAATAGTTTTGCCATTCATTTCTTCTTGAGCCTTTGCAGCATCAGAAGTCTTAGCATATTTAACATATGCAATTCCTTTGTTATCTCCCGTGTGTTTATCTTTTACAACCCAAATATCTTCAATTTCCCCGAAGGCGGAAAAGGCCTCACGAAAGTCTTCTTCGGTGTGAGCCTTATTGCATATAATGAATAATCGAGACATTGGTGGGTCATCGTCACTGTAATCACCACGACCGCCGCCGCCTCCACGACCACCTTCACGGTTTCCATCACGAGATTGCGAACGATATTCAGACATACTGTACTTTGTTTTAAAAAATTATTTATTTTACTTATTTGTTTTACACAACTCTTTTTGCAAAGCTTCTTCTTTTTACAAAATTATTTAATGAAAAATAATTTAGATGCACTTCTGAGAAATAAAAATGGCGAAATTTTAAAATGTGTCTACTCAAGCCGTATTCAACATTCGGAGGTGTCGATAGCACAGCCAATTTTTTTCTCTACTTGTTTAGAGGCTTGAACTGTCAAACTTATTAGCGAATACTACATCAAACGATAAAGCAGCAAAAACAACAGGCAGACTTTGACAGTTACAGCCAACATAAACAAAAACAAATTGCATGTGGTTTTTGTATATATTGTAGTTCTTGTAGAATCGTTTTCATCTCATAATGAATACGCCTTGTACTTCAGCGTCTGCTGTAAAATTATGAATATTTACCAGGGTTGGCAAACATGGTACAAATGGAAGTAAGTAAATATTTTTTTTTCGATAACATTTGTATATATATGATATAAAACTATTGTTGTCTTATTCTATTACATGGTAGCTTATGAAAAAACGCTACTTGCTAAATTTTAAAGATTATATGTTAAATAACATAAAATGTATGGAAAACTGGTGCAGCATGAGAGTCTGTCAAAAATAAATGTGTATATAGCAAGGCATATTTAATAGGTATATCTTGGTATATAGTCCCCATTTACACAGCAAAAATTTTTTCGCATAAAGTTTTATTTTTCTTCAATAAATAAGTAAGCTTTCATGAGCAAAAAACTTATTTTGTAAACGGGGACATAGATATCACAGAATTGTAAAATTGTATAAAACAGTCCAGGTTCATTTTATGAACTTAATAGTAATTTATATGTTGTGTAATGTAGGGTTCTATAAGTCGATTCTTCGATTATTCGAACAATTTTTTTCAGAAAAAATCGAAGTCGAAATCGACTTTTTGGTCTGAAAAAAGTCGAACAATCGATTGGTTATCACAAAAGTCGAATAGTCGATAAAAGTCGAAAAAGGTCGATAAAAGTCGAATAGTTGAAAAAAGTCGAATAGTCGAAAAAAGTTCACTTTTAGATTATTAAACAAATTTTTAATTGCACATTACACTAAAACAAAATATGCACAGAATAACATATATAATTTATGTTATTGCAATTTGGTACACTTTAATTTTTTCTAGTGTATTCAAAAATAAATAATAAGTAAATGTTTTGTTACGTGTCCTTTGGGAGCACTAGACTGAACCATGGCCGACTAGCTTTTAGCATGACTCACCCAGAAGTGGTCCCTCCCTTCACTCTAGCCTCAGGACTGTAGCAATAAAAATAAAGAAAAACAAACAGAAACTAACATGACTTCACTACACTAAGACATCAATACAATTGGAGGTAGATGTTTCTCCAGCCGCCCTTCCCAACCATGGTTACTGATATCCTGAAACCTGACTGTAACCCCATGACACCGCTCGCAATTCACCACTTACCTTTTCTTCTTCCTACCCCTTAAGTAAATAAATTTAAGCCTTCATTATTTTTTTTTTTCCAAATTCTTACATAATCTAAAATTTTATTAAACATAAAAATAGTATACCTTAAGGCTCATAAGTTTGTTTTCTATTTTGTACTCTGATATTGTTATTAAAAAAAAACTTAAACAAATCAAAATATAAAAATCTTCGATATATTCAATATCAAAGTACATAAATTGTAAGAAATATTATTAACAAAAAAAATTATTAATAAAACAAAATTTTAATTATAGAACTTAAAAAAAAACGAAACTAGAATATAAATTAACGTACTATGACAATCAATTAGTAGTATTCACAATGATACCTATCAGGCGTTTCTACATGCCACAGGAAAAGTAATTCCTATGCCCTGAAAATCGTTTCAGTTATTTTATCTTTTTTTCTTTAAAAAAAAATATTCTTTTATAATATATTTTTATCCTATGACTTGAAAGAGCTCTCTAAAATCAAATATCTGGTATGTGGTGGATAATAGGTATTATATTTTCTTTTTAAACTAAAACGCTTTGATTATGATATCTATTGTGAGACTAATAAAAATTTACACTTACTTAAAATTACACAAATACCTACACTTAAGAATAATTATTGACTTAATTATCTAATTTCTGATTTTATTAATATCTCCTTCAATTATGATGAACTATGTAATAAGATTCAGCTTCATTTCTATTATCTGGACGTTTTTATATATATTTTTTTTTTTTTTACGGTATTTTCAATATATTTGTTAGATTGGTTTTTTATTTTCTTATTTGTTACCTTGTTAATTTTTGGGGGGAGAGAGTTTATAATGGAGAACCTTCATAGAGTCACTTCCCAGGAAGTTTCCGGTTTCTTATTATATTTTCTCTGGTCCTGCTCCAGATAGAAACCAGTCTCAAGCTGTTTATTTAAAAACACAACCATAATGAGACTCGCAAACAAAAATTACATATATAAACAAAACTTACGTTCTCCAATTTATTGATCTCAACTATCAGGAACATTAAACTTTATTCTCCTTCCCAAATAAATATTATTTTTAGCCTAACAAAAAAAACATTAACGCATGAATACGTAGTTCAAGAGTTAACCAGTAGGCAAGTTTTATTTTCTTATCATTTGCTCACCTTATTGTTCTCTAATTATTTCGACACAGTAAAAATGTCACTTTAAACAAGAAGTTTATTTAAATTTTTAAATATTGCTTATTTTTTTATATATATTTTTTTTTACTTTCTGTATTTTATTTATTTCAAGGTTAAAAATCAAATTTTTTATTGCGCACTGTCTTGCGTGCTATATTATTCAACGTCCAGAACTGCAATAAACCCAAATACCAAAAATGGCTAAGGCTGGACGGGGTTAATCAAATCTTCCAATAGAGCCATCTTTAATTTAAATTCCCTCTTAATTTAATTCCCTAATGTACGTGCATTTATCCTTTTCTAACATAGCTATTAATATTCGTCCCTTTTTGCCTTCAAATTAACTTATTTTTCCCGCCCACTATATAACACATAAAACATTAACACAAAAAGGAAATAAATTCATTCATCCGTCCTACTACGTTACCTACTGTAAATAAAAAACGAAATTAATTCACAATAGTAAAAAAAAACAACACTACATATCGAACGTTATCCAACACTGAACACCATATGTTTCATATTGTAAGAAAACAAAACAAAGTCAAGTGGTATCGTATGTATTGTTCCAATACATTTTTAGATTAATTTATTAATTTTTCCTTTTCTTTTCTTTTCAGATTGATACAGCGGGGCTTAACTGCGACTCGTTAGTTCGGGCGGTCGCATGAACAAGGTTTCCCCCCCTGTTGCCAATGGTCTACTGCGGATTGGCAATCCCCAGTAAACACAAGGTAGACCATTCCGAACATAAAATAATACAAATAAATAAAAAAAATTATAAATTATTGAGAAGCACGGCCATTGGGTAATGCGACAGGTGCGCTGGCCATGAGGGATAGTGCTCGCCCAATGAACCTTCCCTGGTACCCCCACGCAAAATTTTTTTTTTTCCATACCCCCTACATTCGGCACCCTCGAAAACCCACCGCAACAAAACACCGGGTTTCGTGATGAAAAATACAGAAGGACGGTGTGCGTGGACAATTAACGACCTACGTGGGGAACTCCCACACCCTGAAGTCTCACTAGCCGGGCACATACAAGTACGTAAGTATGTACACATACAATTTTCAATTTCACGTATTTATTGTTTCATTATTATTATTTCTAGTTGCTTTCTATGGAGGGTAAAATGTCGCAGACTGTCATTCTTACTATGAGTGTTCAGATAAGTTCTAAATATTATACATTATTTTAAGGATTTTACTTTGTGGTAATTTTTTTTGTTTCAGGTACATGGATTCTAATAACAACATGGACTATGTCGTAAATTGCACAATTGGAATTCTAAAGGTATGAACATATAAATACAATATATATAAATAAAAATGTATAATCACGGACAGAACATCAGCAAAAATCAGGTACTAAGTGCTTATATATATAGACATTTAAAGAAACACATTTACATGACATCACACAAAAAAATTTTAAAAATTATCACAGGTTAAGCATAGATTTGTATAAATAGTCATATAAATTGTATTTCTTAAATTCTAATATTGCACATAGTAAAACTTTATCACAGATCTGTTAGTTTCGTTATTGTATTCTATCTTTTAATGTCTTTTGCATGATAAATACCTATAGATTTCCCTTGCATATTTTCAAGTTCGTACATGTTGTTGCCTATCGGTTTAAGTACCCTACACTTTATGAACTTCTTACAAAACTTTGCGTTCCTATTTTTTTCGAAGTCGCTTAAAATGTTATTGCGCCTAAAAACTTCTTGCCCTGGTAAAAATTTAGTATTTCTTGCGCGTTTGTTGTACCTTTCAGCACTTTTCTCATACGCCTTATGCATATTCTGCTTAATTTTTTCTCTAATTAGTTCAAGTTTCTCATTTGCTTTTAATCCTAGGATCTGATGATCTGTTAATGATGTTAGTTTTCTCGCTAGTTTATAATCTGATCCGTTAGAGAACATATGAAACCCGAATAAGGCAAAGAATGGAGATATACCTATTGCCGAATGAATTGAGGTTCTCAATGCGCACTCTATTTCTGACAAATACATATCCCAGTCGCGATGATCTTCATTTAAATAGGTTCTAATAGCATTTAATACAGATTGGTTTACCCTTTCTGCAGCGTTTGATTGTGGACTGTAAAAAGCTGTTTTCATGTGGCGAATATTATAGGCCTGAATCATTTCCTGAAAAGTTTTTGACACAAATTGTACACCGTTGTCAGAGTGTATTATTTCGGGTACTCCGAATTTGTGAAAAATTTCATTTACCAAAAATTTTACAACATTTCCTGCGGTAGACTCTCTCATTGCCTTTAAAAAAGTAAATTTTGTTAAGTGATCTACAACAATAAATATATAGCAGTTTCCGCTCTTTGACCTAGGATATTTTCCGAGGAAGTCGACATATAATTTCTGAAATGGTCGATCAGTTACCACTTCCATACCGATTTCAGGCATTAGGTTTTGGTTTGCTGATTTGACCTCTTTACAAATCTGACATCTATTGACATATTCTTTTACCTGAAGAGTCATTCTAGGCCAGTAAAAGAAACGTTTAACTCTTTCTAGAGTTTTAACTATCCCACCATGAGCAACTGTAATTTCATTATGAGCTTTCTCAATAATCGTTGATGTTAGATTTGATGGAATCCACAGCTTCCAAGCATATTGTTCTCCTAGAGTTGGATCTACTATAGTCTTCTTAAAAACTTTACCATCTACAATTTTCAAATCAGGAAGATGATTCGCATTTTCTTTAATATTTTCAATTAGTTCTAAGTATTCTTCGCTCTCAAACTCAGTAGTTTCGAAATCTAATAAGTCTACACAATCAATTTCTTCTACTATACCCATATTCTCTATTGGCGATCTGGAAAGCATATCTGCGACTATATTTTCAGAGCCTTTACGATGTTGAATTTCAAAATCGTATGCTTGTGATTGGAGTGACCAACGCGCCAGTCTACCACTTAGATCTTTAAGCGTCATTAGCCATTTTAGGCTAGCGTGGTCGGTGATGACAGTAAATGGCATCATCTCCACATACGGCCTGAATTTTTTTATTGCCATTATCGCTGCTAGGCATTCTTTTTCAGTTACGCTGTATTTTCGTTGACAGGAATTAAACTTCTGTGAATAAAAAGCGATAGGATGTTCCTCTTCGCTAGCGTTCAACTGAAATAAAACCGCCCCGATACCATAATCCGAAGCGTCACACTGAATATAAAAACGTTTTGTGAAATCAGGATGTTTTAATACTGGAGCACTGGTTAGTGCCCTTTTTAATTTATTAAATGATTCTATAGCCTCAGGAGTTAAGACAAACTTTTTCGATTTTTTTAATGTATCAGTTAGAGGCGCGGCGATTGTAGCAAAGTCTTTTATGAACCGCCTGTACCAGCCGGCTGTACCGAGAAAACTTCTTACTTCTCGTGTGGTTTTTGGAATCTTTATATTTCTTATCGCAACAACTTTCTCAGGATCAGTTTTTAGCATCCCTCCTCCAATAATAAATCCCAGATATTTCAATTCTTGAAAGCAAAATTGCGACTTTTTGAGACCTATTGTGAGATTAGCTTTCTTTAAACAATTCGCCACTTCTTCCAATATTCGTAGATGCTCTTCAAAAGTACTTGATATTATGAGCAGGTCGTCAAGATACATGAAAACATTTTGCTTTATTCGTTGTGGTACCACTTTATCCATTAGTCTGCAAAGGCGTTGGGCCGCATTGCAAAGACCAAATGGCATGACTCTAAACTGGTAGAGTGGACGCCCAGGTACTGTAAAGGCTGTATATGGCTTGCTTTCTTCATCCAGTTCAATTTGCCAAAAGGCATATTTTAGATCAACGCTGCTAATATAGTAAGTTTCGTCTATACGACTTATTATTCCATCAATGTTTTGCAATGGGTAGGCATCTTTTATTGTAAGGTTGTTTAGTTTTCTCGCATCAAGACAAAAGCGATTTTTTCCAGGCTTACGTACCACCGTTGTTCGATTGCTCCATGGACTTTCACTGACTTCTATTACGTTTAGCTTAAGCATTATATCAATTTCGTTATAGGTTATTTCCTGTACAGCAGGCGAAATTGGATAATGTCGGTCTTTAACGGGTACTGCACCTTCAATCAATTTGATGGTATGCTTTTCCAATGGAGTTACACCTAATCCATTTTTCTCAAAAGTGTTGAAAAGTCCAATTACTTTATCTAAATCATTTTGCTGATCGGCAGTTAATATATGCGGTTTCATTCTATATTCTAAATCTCTATTTACTAAATCAAGTTGAACTTTCCCAATATCCATCTCATCTATCCTAACCGTCTCAGGCACTAGGCCAAATTTTTCCCAAAAATCTATACCTAAATATAATTCCTGTTCCAAATCAGGACAAAGATACAATAACATTACATGTTCTTGATCTTTGTACTTAATGGATACTTTTGTTTTTCCTAGTATTCTATGATGTTGACCACTGGCAGTTTTCACACTGGTCAGCATTGGATTAACCAGAATACCCAACCTAGCTATTAATTCCCTACAATTTTTTCCAATAATACTAACGGATGCCCCCGAGTCTAATAATCCTTTCATCTCACGCCCAAATATCTCCACTCTAACAAAAATTCTTGGATCACTAGTTGTTTTATCTATTTTACGAATCGCTTCTAATATCTTTTTTCTTAATTTACGACGCTCATTAAATTTATGCCTGATTTTTAAAATTCTCTCTGATACTGTCGCTTTACATGAATCTAACCCGAATATCCTTGTTCTAACTGTATTATAATTTTCTTGTCTCGTCTGTAATGGTAAATAGTGTCTAATCTGAGATATATTTTCTTTATTATTTGCTTTTTTAAACTGATTTAATAAAATTTCCTTTCTATTTTTTTCCAAGTTTAATCCCTTGAAGATGCAGGGGTTTCCTTCTGACGCGAGTCCCCTGTCATTCTCACGCCATTCATCGCGTTTTTCTGTTGACATATTGGACACTTAGGAGTAGTAACGTTTGGCTTGCCGCACTTATAACAGAAAAGAGTTCTTTGCTCTACTGGACATTCCATATAAACATGTCCAGCTGTTTTGCAGTTCCAACATATTAGTAATTGTTTTTGTTGTTGAAATTGTTGTTGTTGTCCCATACGCAAGGCTTCAACTTCCCTTATTTCTTGCATTGGAATTTCATCATTTTCTGGGTACCCATTACTTTCTAAGTGAACTTCATTTATGTGTTTACTGCCACGAGCTGGTGGAATTACATTTCTCATCTCTCTTCTGGGGAAATTACGATCTGCCTCATTGCATTCAATGCGTAATTGTTCTACGGAGGATACTGCTAATGGATAAACAATTCTCGCTAGATATGAATTTATGTTGCGCTTCATGATTTTTATCATATCGTATTCTGGCATTGGTTGCGTAAGTTTAGATCTCAACTTATTCATTTCGTGAAAGAACATATCAATTGTTTCATTACTTTGTTGTTTTCTCTCTACTAGATCTCTCATTACCTCAAAGTTGGAATGTGGAGTCTGATATTGTGAGAGTAGAGCAAGACGTAGTACAGGCCATTCGGTTAAACCATGAGTACCTATAAAGTACCAATACCAATCTTTGACCGAATCCGATACGAGCAAATGAAAATCTCTAACAACTTCTCTATCTGGTATGCTATAATGTGTTTTTAGGTGTTCCAACCGAAATATAAAATCATCGATACTCATAGTCTTGTTATCGAAGACAAGACCCAATTTATCAATTCGAATCTGCCTAAAATCGAAAGACGAATTTCCATTTAAAGCTGCCCTATTATCCCTCTGAGCAAAATTCATATTTACTGATGGGATTGCGTTATTGAGCATAAATTGAGTTGAAAATGGATGATATGGAGTACGTGATGCATTTATATCCGGTAAGTATGTGTTTCCATTCCTGGAATTGCCTCTCATTTCATTATTTTCTACTGATATGTCATTTCTATTTTCTCTTGACACATTAGGCGTCTCAGTCTGGGTAGGAGCAGATGTCGCTCTAGTTAGAACACTAACAGCCTTCGTTAGATCACCAATAGTTTTTCTAACTTCAGTCATCTCTTCCTGAACCATTTTTCTAACTTTGTCCTCCAGGGACCTCTGGACAACTAACGCTTCATCAGCTACCATTTCCCTAACATCTGGGCCTATGTTACCACTAACCGCATTCGTTTCAACTGAGGGTGCCCGAAAACCTGAGTCCGGCGTCTGATTGGAAGTATTCCCATGTGCCGAAGCCATTATCGTGCCAGATAAATCCGTAAACTGAGATCCTACGTTAATATTATTATTGGAGGTAGCCATACTATATTTTGGTTTATTCACCCTTCTTTGTTTTGGGTCAGTGTGGATTGATGATCGATTTAAATCAAATTCAGGTAACCTACTTCTTTTTCTATTTCCGTTCACTGATTTCCTATTGGTTTCAATACTACTATTTCGTTCTTTGTTTTTAGCTTGGTACCTGGTCTGAACGTTCATCACATCAAAACTCTAAATTCCCATATAAGTTTTGTTTTGTAATTAAACTGGTTAATGTATGTATTTTATAACGAAGTAGATATGAGAAATATTATTCAACCAGAAAAAAATTAATTAGTATAAAAACGAGTAAAAAGAAATTTAAATAAATTAAAATATCGGCTTTCATATGCAAAAAAAAAAAATATTAATTGAATTCTAAAACCTATATTTTATAACTAATATTGTTACATACATAAATAAACTAAAAAAAAAATAAATTGAATAATAAAAATTAGTATCCGAATCCTAAAACCTATAATTTAGAAATAATATTGTTAAATAAATAAACTAAGAAAATAAATTGAGAAAAAAAAAAAACATATAATATATAAATAATTTTGTTAACTAAATAAATTGACAAAAATAATTAAAAAAAACATAAAAATGATATACGAATAGAATTTGGACTATGACTATAAGCTATTTAAAATAAAAAAAACAAACAAAATGTAATAAATTACTAATATCAAAGATATACATAAACTTAACAAAATATTTATCATGAATGAATTTTAAAGCTCAATAGTTTAATCTAACGTTAATTAAAATTTCTTAGTTTTCTGATTAAACGGGGCGGTAAAAGATAGGTGGTGGTGCATGCGGTTACAAAAATTGGCTCTCTCTATACAGAGAGTTTCTGTATTGATGTCTCTCATTCAATAACAAAAAAAAACAAAATTTTTCAGACTTGACTACCTGTTGACATTTTACTATTAAAGTATCAATGACCTGTTTGAGAACATTTTTAATACAACAGACCTCAAATAATATTATCGAGCGGCTATTAAAATGTTTCCCATCAGGTTGTAAACAAGATCTGTAGCAATTAAAAAATATTTTTATAAATTTTATTATTAGGTTGACTTTGTGCTCTTATAAGGTCATTATTATTCTTGAACTCTTATGTTTATAGTCACACCTAATTAGTGGTAATTTCCTCTAATTTCAAATCCGTATACCATTAATGGCCTGTACTACTATCTTCCAGAAATATTACCTAGAATGGCTACAGGTCCTAATTTGGCATCAGATTTGGACTAGAAGAATTTAGTATGTATATGGACTTATACTCTAGTGGACTATTGTGTTGTGTCTAGATCTTTATACACAACATTTTTTTCGAAATAGGCGTTACACGCCAATACTTCTTTAGATTGGGCGCCATATTGTTACGTGTCCTTTGGGAGCACTAGACTGAACCATGGCCGACTAGCTTTTAGCATGACTCACCCAGAAGTGGTCCCTCCCTTCACTCTAGCCTCAGGACTGTAGCAATAAAAATAAAGAAAAACAAACAGAAACTAACATGACTTCACTACACTAAGACATCAATACAATTGGAGGTAGATGTTTCTCCAGCCGCCCTTCCCAACCATGGTTACTGATATCCTGAAACCTGACTGTAACCCCATGACACCGCTCGCAATTCACCACTTACCTTTTCTTCTTCCTACCCCTTAAGTAAATAAATTTAAGCCTTCATTATTTTTTTTTTTCCAAATTCTTACATAATCTAAAATTTTATTAAACATAAAAATAGTATACCTTAAGGCTCATAAGTTTGTTTTCTATTTTGTACTCTGATATTGTTATTAAAAAAAAACTTAAACAAATCAAAATATAAAAATCTTCGATATATTCAATATCAAAGTACATAAATTGTAAGAAATATTATTAACAAAAAAAATTATTAATAAAACAAAATTTTAATTATAGAACTTAAAAAAAAACGAAACTAGAATATAAATTAACGTACTATGACAATCAATTAGTAGTATTCACAATGATACCTATCAGGCGTTTCTACATGCCACAGGAAAAGTAATTCCTATGCCCTGAAAATCGTTTCAGTTATTTTATCTTTTTTTCTTTAAAAAAAAATATTCTTTTATAATATATTTTTATCCTATGACTTGAAAGAGCTCTCTAAAATCAAATATCTGGTATGTGGTGGATAATAGGTATTATATTTTCTTTTTAAACTAAAACGCTTTGATTATGATATCTATTGTGAGACTAATAAAAATTTACACTTACTTAAAATTACACAAATACCTACACTTAAGAATAATTATTGACTTAATTATCTAATTTCTGATTTTATTAATATCTCCTTCAATTATGATGAACTATGTAATAAGATTCAGCTTCATTTCTATTATCTGGACGTTTTTATATATATTTTTTTTTTTTTTTACGGTATTTTCAATATATTTGTTAGATTGGTTTTTTATTTTCTTATTTGTTACCTTGTTAATTTTTGGGGGGAGAGAGTTTATAATGGAGAACCTTCATAGAGTCACTTCCCAGGAAGTTTCCGGTTTCTTATTATATTTTCTCTGGTCCTGCTCCAGATAGAAACCAGTCTCAAGCTGTTTATTTAAAAACACAACCATAATGAGACTCGCAAACAAAAATTACATATATAAACAAAACTTACGTTCTCCAATTTATTGATCTCAACTATCAGGAACATTAAACTTTATTCTCCTTCCCAAATAAATATTATTTTTAGCCTAACAAAAAAAACATTAACGCATGAATACGTAGTTCAAGAGTTAACCAGTAGGCAAGTTTTATTTTCTTATCATTTGCTCACCTTATTGTTCTCTAATTATTTCGACACAGTAAAAATGTCACTTTAAACAAGAAGTTTATTTAAATTTTTAAATATTGCTTATTTTTTTATATATATTTTTTTTTACTTTCTGTATTTTATTTATTTCAAGGTTAAAAATCAAATTTTTTATTGCGCACTGTCTTGCGTGCTATATTATTCAACGTCCAGAACTGCAATAAACCCAAATACCAAAAATGGCTAAGGCTGGACGGGGTTAATCAAATCTTCCAATAGAGCCATCTTTAATTTAAATTCCCTCTTAATTTAATTCCCTAATGTACGTGCATTTATCCTTTTCTAACATAGCTATTAATATTCGTCCCTTTTTGCCTTCAAATTAACTTATTTTTCCCGCCCACTATATAACACATAAAACATTAACACAAAAAGGAAATAAATTCATTCATCCGTCCTACTACGTTACCTACTGTAAATAAAAAACGAAATTAATTCACAATAGTAAAAAAAAACAACACTACATATCGAACGTTATCCAACACTGAACACCATATGTTTCATATTGTAAGAAAACAAAACAAAGTCAAGTGGTATCGTATGTATTGTTCCAATACATTTTTAGATTAATTTATTAATTTTTCCTTTTCTTTTCTTTTCAGATTGATACAGCGGGGCTTAACTGCGACTCGTTAGTTCGGGCGGTCGCATGAACAAGGTTTCCCCCCCTGTTGCCAATGGTCTACTGCGGATTGGCAATCCCCAGTAAACACAAGGTAGACCATTCCGAACATAAAATAATACAAATAAATAAAAAAAATTATAAATTATTGAGAAGCACGGCCATTGGGTAATGCGACAGGTGCGCTGGCCATGAGGGATAGTGCTCGCCCAATGAACCTTCCCTGGTACCCCCACGCAAAATTTTTTTTTTTCCATACCCCCTACATTCGGCACCCTCGAAAACCCACCGCAACAGTTTATTAAAAAATGTTCTTTCTACTATTAGAAACAAAAGTGATAATACATATTATTTAATTTATTAACGCCTTAATACATTTAATTCTTATTGCTATAGATTACAAAAGGCGCATTAATAAATGCAGAAACCATGCATTTTTTACAAGAAATGGTAAAAAGTTGAAAAAAGTCTAAAATAGTCAGATAGTCGAAAATAGTCGATTAACTAAAAAGTGGAAAGTTCGAAAAGTCGACTTTTCATAAATTACCATAAGTCGAAAGTTCGAAAAGTCGATTTTTAAAAATCGAGAAAGTCGAAATTTCGAAAAGTTGATTTTTTTAATCAACTTAGAACCCTATATTGTAGTTTTTAATCAAAATTTGGTAGTTAAAATATTTTGTGTGGCAACGCTGATTTCAATAACAAACTAGGGTTCTATAGTTGAAACAAAAAGTCGACTTTTCGAACTTTCGACTTTTTTCGATTTTTAAAAAGTCGACTTTTCGAACTTTCGACTTTTGGTAATTCATGAAAAGTCGACTTTTCGAACTTTCGACCTTTTAGTTAAATCGACTTTTTTAGACTTTTCGACTTTTTTCGACTATTTTCGACTTTCCGACTATTTTCGACTTTTTTCCACTTTTTACCATTTTTTGTAAAAAATACATGGTTTCTGCATTTATTGATGCGCCTTGTGTAATGTTTAGCAATAAAAATTAAATGTATTAAGGCGATAATATATAATATGTAGAAAGAGCATTTTTTTTATGAACATTTACTTATTATTTATTTTTGCATACACTAGAAAAAATGTAAGTGTACCAAATTGCAATAACATAAAATTATTATGTTATTCTGTGCATATTTTGTTTTAGTATGAATGTTGCAATTAAACATTTTTTTAACAATCTTAAAAGTCGACTTTTTTCGACTTTTATCGACTATTCGACTTTTTTCGACTTTTATCGACTTTTTTCGACTTTTATCGACTATTCGACTTTTATCGACTTTTGTGATAACGAATCGATTGTTCGACTTTTTTGTGACCAAAAAGTCGACTTAGACTTTTCGACTTTTTTCAGCAAAAAGTCGATTGTTCGAACAATCGAACAATCGACTTATAGAACCCTATAACAAACAGCTATTTAATGCGAATTTATAGAAGGTGAACTTAGAAGTTTAGATGTTTGGACTGTCAAATTTGTTTGGTCGAAAAATACAACAAATCCAGAAATCAGAAAAACAACAAGCATCTTTGACATTTCAATTATCGTGTAACAAAAACAATGCGCCTGTCGTAACCATCTATAAATTCACCGTGCAGCTGTTCTTTTTTTTCAATTAGTACATTATTTTGTTTGTAGTCGGTACGTGTTTGTTTATTTTAATTTTATAGTTACTATTGTTGTTATATTACTATTAAGGTATATTTCAGCTAAAAATATGGATATGGATGAAATATTAATAAAAGAAGTACGCAGTCGTACAATTTTGTATGATCTGGGTCACTCGGATTATAAAAAATTGAAAAAGAAAGAATATGCTTGGAGGGAAGTTGCAGCCAAAGTAAATTTGAATGGTAAGATACATAGACTGTGACATCAATATTATTAATTGTAAACGCTTCAACAGAATCGGAATGTAAAAAACGATGGAAAGGGCTCCGTGATTCCTACAAGCGGTGTAAGAGGATGGAACAAGCTTCTGGCAGTAGTACTGAAACTCCAAAAAAAAGTGGAGATATTTTGAGACCATGAAATTTTTAGAAAATGTCAAAAGTTCCAGGACGTAAGTACATAATATTAAGACACTTTTTCGAAACGTGAAACTTCAATGTCAGCTGGTTATGATGTTGCAGTCGTTTTTATTATAATTAAGCAGTGTTTAAATAACTAGACTACAAGTAGCAGTAGCATCGAAAAACACAAGTAGTCTAGTTAAAAAATTAATAAAAACTCGGAGTCAATCAATTACTACTACTACTGCTACCTTCACATTTTAGTAGCAGTAGTTGTAGTAGTAGCAATAAAAGAAAAATTTAAAAGTAGCAGATCAGTTTGTTTTCTATTGCTACCTTAAAAAAATAAACACTTTTAATGTAGCAGAGTCATTTGTTTTCTATTACTTCTGCTACTTTTAAAATTTAGTAGGAATAGAAGTAGCAGTTGAGGTAGCAGATGACGTAGTAGAAGAAGTAGCAGTTAAGTAGTAGTTGAAGTAGCAGTTAAGTAGCAGTTGAGGTAGCAATAGAAGTAGTCAAAAATAAAAATCTTCAGTCAAAAATTTATATTGTGTGTTGTTGTTGTGAATGTTTATTGGTGTAAGATGTTCGAATTGTAAACAGAAGTTCTTAATTTTTGTTTGTATTCACATAGTTACCATATTTTTACATAAACATTGTTGCAAAGCGTTGCGGTATTATTTACTTGAAATAATAATGGTTTTAACGTTCTTTCATCTAAGTATATATAACAAAATGAATGTATGTCTATTTGTTTGTTTGTATATTTGTTTGTTTGTGCTAAAAAATATATTTAACAAAGAAAATGTTTTTAGAAATTCAATATTAAATTAAAAGCAAATCTTAAAAAAGTAGTAGTTAATAAAAAAAGGAATGAGATCAATTCAAAAATAAATATTAAACAATTTTTAAAAAAGCTTTTTTTCTCAAACCTACTAATAACAATAAAATCAAATTTTATTGGATTTTGTTAATTTAGTTTTTCTTTTAAGAAATTAAATTTACTACTTTTTCCACAAAATGTTCCCCTGAAGAGAAAAAAAACCGACAAAAATTAATTCTATCATTTAATAAATTTTTTCATTGTTAAATGTACGAAAATTCATTTATAATTATGTAGAACATTAATATTTCCCCTGCAAATAATATGGCAACGTAAGAAATAACTTGTTTGTGTGAATGGTAACTTTGTACACACAGAAAATACGATCTTTCTGTTAGCAACACGAACATCTGAGACGAATAAAAACGAATTATTTCTTCAAACACTCTCAAAACAAAAACAACACACAATGTTTATTTTTGACATTTTTGGTGTTATGGCTGAAGATTCTCTTTTTTGACTACTTCTATTGCTACCTCAACTGCTACCTTATTGCTACCTTACTGTTACTTCTAAATAATAAAAATTAAAACTCGATGTAAAGCAGTAGTAATGATTTTTTTTATTTTTATGCTACTACTCTATTTACAATTCATGTTTTATTACTACTGCTCTGTTTAGAGTTTTATTTTTTGAAGGTAGCAGTAGTTATAGAAAAAACAAGAAAACGAAAAAAGACAAATGCTATTGCTACCGCTATAGAAAATTTTCTGAAGCAGTAGTTGTAGCAATAGTTAAACATTTTTAGTTATAGTAGCTTTTTAAACACTGTAATTAAGTAGCTGACTACAGGGCGATTATTACTGCCAACGGCTTTTGTAGTCATGTAGCTGTGTAGCCTATATGTATAAAGCTTAATGCTATCAATGCTGATTGAATGTAGCATTGTATAAAAGAAGCACTATACGTCGAACCCTTTAACGGAAGCGTCAAATGTAGTCGTAAACAAAGCGACTTTATGCGTCGAAGAAGAAAAATTGTATATGATAGGTATAAAAAATGTCCAGTACTTTAACTGATGAACAGCGCAATTTGTTAATAGACCTTATTAGAGAGAGGCGAATTGTATATGATACAACTAATCCAAATTACAAAAATATTTCATGTAAAAGAAGAGTCTGGAGAGAAATTGCGAAACTTTGTAAAGCCCAAGGTATTTTTCCATACATATATTAATTTCAAACAATTTTATTTACATGTACTTACATATATAATTATTTACTTCTCTACAATTACAAATAAGAAACTGCATGTAAAATTGTTTGGAAATCAATGCGAGATCAGTATCAACGCTATATGAGATCACCCATAAATAAGAGAAGACGATTTCGTTATCTAGCAAAGTTATCATTTTTGGAAGGATTTACAAAGTAAGTTACAATTAAAATAGTTAGAATTATGTCGTTCATGAACGTTGAATGGTTATCAAAAACAACAGAGTTACTTTTCATGAAATCTTAAAACTTTTAAATTGCTTATGTGAAAGCCATATAAAATCCCTTGCGAACTAATAGCTATATTTGAAAATAGTTTGATAAACAACAGTACCATTAATTAAGGTTTCTGGTAGAGGAATAATTTGTTTGAAATATGCAACTCGTTCTAATTTAATATATTCATTAAAATTAAAAAAGTATTTATTATTATTATATATATTTCGTGGCAAACCATTATTTGCTATTACCGCATTTAATCTTGAAGGAATAGAATCAACTAGAGATATAGTAGTATCGAGGAATACTTTTTCCCATTATGTTTTTAATATTGTAAAAAAGATTTATTAAATTTAAAGGATTTTTCTTGTTTACTTCCCGATCTACAAGCTTCCAAAGATTTTCTATGGGGTTAAGATCGAGGTATTGTGGCGGCCACTCCAAAACAGGGGTAGATTTGTATTGAACGATAAGACGTACTAAATAATACATTAAGATACACGTCTAAATTAATAATTAGTTAAATAATAGTTACGAAAACAAATAATTTATTAAAAATATATTTTTAAAAGTGTGTTCTTACTAAAATAAATTTATAATAATTTTTTAATGAAAACATACTTCTTCCTCTGTGGAAAAAAAAAATTTAAAATGTATCGAAAAATAAAATATTTTTTAATAAAAAAAAAACTTTTTGAGTGGTTGAGTGCGGCCATGGTATACCGCTATATTTACACACAATCGGTATACCGTTATGCGCAAAATTTCAAAATTATTTTTTTTTTCTAATTAGTTCTGGCTAATTCTAGTAACATAACTAATAACGCAACAGAATAATTTTTGTGATAAAAGTATTTTTGTAAACACATGAATATATATGTTTCAATAATTTTTAGCGCTGTTATTATTTTCTTTTAGAAACACTAAAAATAACGTATTATATTGCAATGATGACGCAATAGAATTATTCGTCGATAACTCGTCCAATTCTTCAAAGCACCAAATAATTTATAAGGAAGAATCTGAGGATTATCAGAACTACAATGAAGACATTACAGATAAAGAAATTAAATTAACGAGGAAGTTTTGTGATAATAACGAAGAGTCTGAGCACGAAGAAATTACCAGCGAACCTGCCAAAAAAATCGAAACATTAACCCAAATTGCTGATGATCCCATATATTGTAATAATTATTTCACACATAATGTCACTAGCGAAGATAACGAAGCCGTGAATAGAGTCGACAAATCAGCAAGTGATTTATGTGACAACATAAGTAATTTGCTAGAGAAATATATTCAAACAGAAGAAGATGACAACGATTTGTTTTTGAAAATGATTGGAAAGAAAATGAAATCTTTACCGCTAACTGTGAAAAATCGTCTGCAAGAACGCTTCTTAAAAGAAGTTAACGATGAAATACGAAAACTAAATGTAAAAATATAGATGTAATTAATATACCACAGAATATTTGTGAAGTATATGTTGTCATATTTAGTATTCTTACTTAAATACGGAATAGGTTAAAAATACAACACCATTTTTCTACTTGAAATAGTTGAATAGTCATTTTTAATAAAAGACGAAATGACTTAATATTTTTCGGATTTACCTTTTTTTAGCCTTTATTAATATGAATTTCAATACTCATTAGCGGTATTCATGATGTAGAGCTCTTGTCCTGGTAAAAAGAGTAAAAGAGCAATTAAGTGTCACAAAATTTTATAAATTGTGAACGTACTTTTATAATTCGTTGTCGATTAATCCGTTAATTGCATTTGTAATGCACTTTTTAGCTTCTTTGTTTTGATTTTTATATAAATATGTATATTTTAAAATAAAATTTATTTCCAAAACAAAAATAAAATGTCATGAACTATCAAATTCAAAATTACCACATATAGTTTAAAAAGCAAAAGGTTATTCTGTGTAAAGAAGTAAAAAGTAGTTCTAATCATGATTCTAATGCACTTTTTTTTTTGCGTTTGATCAACTGCTACTTTGCTAGAGACAGTACTCTACATTGTGAATACCGCTATTATATTATGAATATTGATAATTTATTTTATAATATGTATAAGTACAAATTAATACATTTTATTTAGAATTAATTACTTTCAAGAATTGAATCGCTGTAAAATTTGCCGGGCAGATAATATCATTTAAGGGATATCGGAATCTTGTATATTTTGTATAAAAAATCGGTTTACTATAATCTATATATATATAAATAAAAGAGCAGTGAAGTGAGTGACCGACAGTATCGCCAAGCCCAAGCGACAAGGTCAAAGGTCAGGTATATGCAAAATTTTACTATTTTATAGAAATATGTAGGTTTATATATATTTATGAAAATTATAGTAATAAAATCTTTTGGATATTAACCCTATAACTACTTTGGGTCAAAATGACCCTCAAACTGTATTACTAATTACTTTTGCAAGTGAAAGGAAAAGAATCGAAATGTGTACGTAATTGTCGTTGTAAAAAAAATTAACATATTTTGAGAAATATTAAAATAAAAGGTAATTTTTACTTAAAATATATCCGTATTTATATCTGTATGAGTTTTTGTCTTTGCATAGTACCGTTAACCTATTCGCAGGTGGTGGAAGTTCTACAAAAACTACAAATAGTCTTAACAAATGTCAAATAATTGTATAGTGAGGGCTTTACTTATGTAAAAAATATATATTATTTTGTTAATAAGCTCAGAATACGTAGATAATGAAATATAAAAACAAGCTTTGACAGAAGCTAGAAACAAACAAGTGAACAAAAAGTAATCAGCTGTTTGACTGACTCCACCTTGTATAAATTCGCCACATGAAAGTTAAACCAATTATTTTTTCACCACAATTTTTTTGTATCAAATTTATTTTTCAACAATTTTTTTTCACCAAAAATTGTTTCTAATATTTATCTTAATCTATATTTGGAGAAGCGTATATATCTATACAGCAATCTTTTTTTATTTCACTGTATTTCTTTTATTTTTATATTTTGAAAAATGACAAGCAAAATTGCATTATAATTCTTTGTTTTGATCATACAAAAATCAAATGGCCCATGTTACACCGGGTCTACAAGAGACATGAAATGCTTAACATTAACTAACTTGATGATAGGGCCAATTTTTGACTTCGTATTTAAATATCAATTATATTAAAGTTCTATTTAAATACGAAAATGAGTTTCTCAGTGTTTTTTTAAGTAATACTTAAATGGCCAACGTTGGACATTTAAATGCTATTTAAGTTTCATAAACTACCATATGTTTTTGACAGCTGATTTTGTTACGGTTACTTTTGGTTGATGAGGATTCCGTCTAGCTCATTGACTCTCCCAGGAGGTTCCAACCCTCACTCATCAACAGCGTACCTTAACAAGAAAACAAAATCAAAGGAATACAAAAAAAAAATGGAAACTCAAACTAAACTTCACCACACACAACAATTCTCAGAGACAGATGTTAGTCTCTCTACTTGCCCTCCCAACCAAGTCGCAATTTTATCCACCCACGTTCTCCAGCGACCCAAACTCCTCTCCCACTTACCTGTCAATCAACTCCAATACCCTTAAATTATTAAGCCATCATCACCATTTATGATTTACTTAATTAAAACATTATTTTATTTATAACTAATAATTTAACTAATTCAAATAAATATCTATAATTATATAATTTTACTAATATTAATATTATTAGAATAATGATAAATAAAAAAAAATGATTCTCTAATATTATTTATTTCTCTTTTTATTTTTTTTGTTTAAAGATGTTCCTTAGCCGTTATTTTTTTTTTAATCAAAATAAAGAATATTCCTATAAATATATCTCACTTCATATGTTTTTATTCTTACTTTTTATTTTCCTTTTTACTAATTAAATTTATCTAGGGCTCAAGTTACTTTTCTGAAACTCACTGTTTTCCTTCGATGACTTTATCTTTCCTAGCCTAAAGGAGCTCCCTGAGGTAGTATTTTCTTCTTCCTGTCACTACACAGGTTTCTTTTCTAACTCTCGCTTCACTTAAGCTCTGTGATAAATTTTTTTTTTTTTTTGTTTTACTTAATGCCTGAGATATATCTATACTTTTCTATTTTTTTATTATGATTCTTTTGTTTTTTTTTTTTTATATATTTTTTTTTTGGTTTATATTTGCTATACGAGGGAACACTTTTTATAATTAATGTACACATACATCTAACTACACTCTCGACAGACTTACAATTTTCACACAAACTCACATCAAACTTAAACTTAACTTAAGATAAATATTTTAATTGTAGTAATATGGTAATATCGTTATTTTTTTTGGCCATTTAGGCTTAATATTACAGAAATAAATGAATAAATGAAAATATAAACTATACAAGGGCCTTAGATATTTTCCCTTATTTAATTTCTAGCTTCTTGTTGGTTTTATACGGTTTTCTTTTCTTAAGTTCGTGGTTAAATATGTGGACATACATCAAATTACATTAAGATTTTATATATCTTTACTTTGGCACTATAATCACTTTTTTTCATCTGGCACTTATCTTATGTCCCTAGTGATTTTCTAGTTTGGTCTTTGGCGATAATCAGGATTTTTCCGTTCTGGGAGATTATTTCTTCTAATGCTTAGCACATATAAGATATTTGGAATTTAAAATTTTACCTGGCTATTTCTGGAACAACTGAAAAATACATCTATTCCAGTGATCTAAATATATCCATAGCCAGCTACAAATAAAATAAATATATATTTATATCACTCTTATAATTTAACTTTTTATTTTCTTTAAAACTCACGTAACACAATTATTATTCAAAAATTTTTTTTAATCTTTAATATTTTCACTGCTCAGACTTAAAACTTTTCCACAACCACAGTAAACCGTTCTATTTTACTTTTGCTTATGAGACATTTTGTTAACCTTTTATCGCTTAAATACTGGCTACCATGTACTATATTCGCGGGTTTTCGCTATATACTGGAAATATAGTTTGTTGCCAATTTTCATACCGCCAAATTCAAAAGAAAATAAATGAAAACTTCCCCTCTAATCTTATTTAATGTTCCTATATATTTAAATTTTAGCGCTCAATACTATTTATTATTATCATTTGCATATTTTACAGATTCTTATTGCCCCTTAACTAAAATTTTGTTCTCGCTAATTTCCTATCCTATAATCCCATTGTAGCTACAAGATATACCAGCCGACTATATTATCAGGAGCTCATGAAATTTAATTGGTAATTTTTTTCATTCATAAATTTACTACTATTTTAACTTATTTTTTCGTTACTATACTTTTGATCAATGAAAATACAACACTGTTTAATATCATTGCTTGGGGTTGCCAACTACACGCATCTTTAGTACCAAATACAACACTAAATAACAAGTACACACATACAATCAAATAGACGCATTTCTTTTCTTGCACATCAGCCGAAGCACATGGAATTATAATTTTCTAATTTTATTCAGCGTGCAAAACACATAAACCAAACAAATTATAAATACTCAACGATAATAAACATATCAAAACAGCACATATACAAAGAAGAATTATTCAGTAAACTACAAAAAGCAAAAATCACGAAACTCCAATTATACATACACACATTACAGAAGAAAAAAAATAGACAACAAAACATAAGCTACAAGAAGAACATTATTTGCAACAATTACCAAGAAATTTACAAAGGACAATATAACAAGAAACTATAGAAGAACAATTTTAATTTAGCAAAAAAAAAACAAACAACAACAATAACTGGTACAAAATAAACATCAGAAACATAAAAACACAACAACAAAATAAACAACCCTTGGCTGATATAAAGGTTTTTACAGCGGATTCATTTTTTTGAGATTTTTAAGCCGTATGCTCGTATTGCCCTGACAATGCAATTGACCCGCAACAATTTTTGTTGTCTATTTTTTTCCATTCTATTGTAGCGCAGTATTTTTTACAGCATCTAGCTAAAACTACACTTCCGATTAGTGCCATACTTTTATCTTATTTAAATCAGACAAACTTTATAGCACTGAAAAACTCAAACTGTATTAAAAATTAACTAAATATGTATTTAAATACGAAGTCAATTACTGGCCATTATTGTTAGGTATGTATAGACACATCATTTTAGCGTTTTTCTCATGTTTTAACACTGTTGTTAAACCATGTGTTTTAAAAGCTCTTTTATAACATCAAAAAAGAGTTGTTAAAACAAATGGTTTAACAACCGTGTTAAAACATGAGAAAAACGCTAACATAATGTGTCTATACCTAACACTAACATCATGCTAGTGTTAAGTATTTCTTGTCAGTGTAAGACCAGAAGGCAGATGAGTCATATGATCAGTAAGGTATTCACAATAATATTGTAAACCCATATTTTTTAACGATCGTATCTCAGACATGACACTGGCTGTTTATTCATTTGATTTGCCTGCTTCAAAGTGCATTTAAGGTGTCATCCGGAGCACCGGTTTTTTGAACGAAAAATTGTATCCATAAAAAAATTTCTTTTGAGTACTGATTATCTGCAAAAACAAACAGTTGGTTACTCAACTATTCTACAACTCTATCCCAGAGTTTCATTTTTTGGTAAAACAAAAACGAAGAAGCATTTATTCTGATTGTTTTTTTTTATTTAAAACACGTGCAAACGATTTTCTAAGTATTTTTTTGAGTTTGAAGAATAATAATTAAAAATGGGTAAAAAATTCCAAAAAAAGAAGAAAACAGAGCAGCTTGAAATCGTACCTATGGATGAAAACCCACCTTTGCCACCACAAAGACCTTCGGATGAAGTTATTCCAAAAAGGGTAAACAAAAATATTAATTGTGCTATTGCATATAGTATTATCAATATACTTTTTATTTTAGGAAAAATGGGTTAATAAACAAAGAGTATTGGTATTTGCTGCTCGAGGCATCAGCCACCGCGACAGACATCTAATGAAGGACATTAAAACATTAATGCCACATCATAGACCTGAATCAAAAATGGAGAGATCGAAGACATTAGCTGTGGTAAATGATATGTGTGGAATGAAGCACTGCAATAAATCCATACTTTTTGAAGGAAGGCGTAAAAGGGATCTCTATATGTGGGTTTCGAACATACCTAATGGACCATCCGCAAAGTTTTTAGTTGAAAATATTCACACGATGGCAGAATTAAAGATGACTGGCAACTGTTTAAGAGGCTCCAGACCGCTATTGTCTTTTGATGCAAAATTCGATGAAGTACCGCATTTGAAATTGTTAAAAGAGTTATTTACACAAATTTTTGGTGTTCCTAATCATCACCCCAAAAGTCAACCGTTTATTGATCATGTTTACACATTTACTTATTTGGATAATCGTATTTGGTTTAGAAATTTCCAAATACTTTCAGAAGACGGCGGCTTGGCTGAAATTGGGCCACGTTTTGTAATGAATCCAGTTAAACTATTTGAAGGCTCTTTCACCGGCAATACTTTATGGGAAAATCCAGATTATGTCAGCCCAGCAAAACAGAGGCAAATGCTTAAAAAGTCTGCTAAAGATCGTTACGTTAATCGTGTTGAACAAAAGGTGCATCACGAAGCCACATTACCTAAAAATGCCTACGAAGGAATAGAGTACGATGAAATATTTGCTGATAATGATGCAATTGAAACGGCAAAACTTTTAGCGGAGAAAGCCAAGCAAAAGGCTCTTGAAAAATTAGAAAAGCCAAACAAGAAATCCACAAAAGATGGCTTGACGAAAAAAATCAAAGAAAAACAATTAGATGCTGTTAAACAATTTATTGAAAAGAAAAAATCTGGTGCTAAAACAAGTAAAAAACAAAAATCTTAAAATAGTTACAAGTACTATTTGTAAGTTTACTTTTTTTAATAAAATACATAAGTTTGTAAAAATGAATATAAACTATTTTTATTTTATTTAAGATTGTACGTACGATGATTCATTAAGATAATAACTATTGATGTTAATAATGTATTTTTGTTAAGATTTAGTTAACACCCTTTTTGTACTTATAATTTGTAGAACCTTGTTTTATATTTGAGAACTGTTTTTAAATTAATATTCATTCGAAAATAAACTTTTACAATAAAAGGTTATGAGCCCAGGAAGCTCTTGAAAAATAATTAAAAATATTTTTCTGAAGTGAAAATTTTTTCAAGTCAAAATAAAAAAAATTTTTCAAGATAGAAGAAAAATTTGTTCAAGACAAGAAGGAAATACAAAACCGAATATGGATTTTAGCAAGAACATCAAGACTCTTAAAGGTGAAACTGAATGGCCAATGTGGAAAAGAAAGATTAGAGATCTTTTGGATTATCATGAAGGAACTTTGGATGTAATTGATAGAATATTACATAAGCCAACTCCTCTAGAACCAACAGCCACAGCAGAACAAAAGAAATTGTATCAAGAACAAAGCGGTTTGTACAGAAAAGCCAACAGTTATGCAAAATCGGTTTTGTGCAGTTCAATAAGTGATGATATTTACCAAAAAGTTATGGATAAAGAAAGTGCTGCAGATGTGTGGGATGCTCTTAAAAATCTTTTCGAAGCAACAGCAAAAGATCAATTGTTCAAGATATGTGCAGATTTTTTCTCGTTCGTTTGGGATGACAATCAAGATGTCACAATGCATATTGCCAAATTAAAAGGATTATGGTTCGAATTCAACAATGGACTAAAAGAAAAGAATTTAAACGAATTACCAGATCTATTGCTAGTGGGTAAGATTTTGCACATACTACCATCAAAATTCGACACATTCAAATCAAGTTGGATGATGTTAAGCAAAAATGAAGACAAAACATTTGAAGAGTTATGTATGCAAATAACTATGTATCAAAGGAACTTTGGAAAAGGCGACATTACCACCACTGAAGAAGCACTTGTTGCAAACTATAAATTTAAGAAATTAGAAAACTCTAACAAAGTTAACAAGAAGAATAGTGATGTTTGCAACTATTGTAAGAAGAAAGGACATTGGGTACGTGATTGTCGTAAGTGGGCAGCTGATGGTAAGCCTAGTAAAGAAGCAAATGAAGCCAAAGCTGTGAGTCAAAAGTGTTTGCCTGTTTTTTGTGAGGAAGCAAATGTGGTGCAAGATGCCGATACCACATGTTGGTGGATTGACAATGGAGCAACACGTCATATAACTAATAGTCAAGACAATTTTAAAGATTTTGAGTCGTTTTCAAGTCCAAATTTTATAAGAGCAGCAGGTAAAGAAGTACTACAAGCCATTGGTAAAGGTACAATAGAAATTGAATCGAAAGTCAAAAACAAAACAGAGAGACTGTGTTTAACAGACGTTTGGTATGTACCTAACATCACAAGGAATTTATTCTCAGTGTTATCAGCTCAGGATAAACAACCAAATAGCAGATTTATATCGACAGCTACCAGCTGTAAACTATTTATTGATAATGAAATAGTTTTATGTGGTTCAAGATCAGTAGGTGGTTCACTTTATAAAGCCAATATAAAAGCGATAAAGCAGTATGGTATGGAACAAGTCAATGAAGTTCAAGATTGCGATTTACTTCAACTTTATCATGAAAGATGGGGTCACCAAGACAAACGACACATACAGAAGATGCTTAAATTAGAAATGGGTATTACTGTTAAAGATGATAAAACTGTATGTGAGCCGTGTATCTATGGAAAAGCTCATCGGTTACCGTTTGGTCATAGAAATAAAGCTACATGTCCCGGTGAACTCGTGACAGCTGATGTCTGTGGACCATTTAGTGAGTCATTTTCTAAAAAGAGGTACCTGGTGATTTTTTAAGATGCATATACGAAGTATCGTTTTGGGTTTGTTGTAAAACAAAAGTCTGAAGTTAAAGACTGCTTAGAAGAAGTTTTAATGTTAGCAAATAATCGTGGTCATCATATAAAAGAATTGTTAAGCGACAATGGTGGTGAGTTTGACAACCATGAAGTAAAGTCAATTCTAAAGAAGAATGGTGTCATACAAAGACTAACAGCCCCTTATACGCCACAACAGAATTGTGCTAGTGAAAGAGAAAATCGTACAGTTGTAGAGATGGCTCGTACATTCAAATATTCCAATACAGAAGCAAAGTTTCCGGACGCCATATGGGCTGAATTAGTAAGAACAGCAATATATGTACTAAACAGAACTGGCAAATCATCAGTAGAAAATAAAAGTCCTTATGAATTATGGATGGGGAAGAAACCTAGAGTGCATCATTTAAGAATCATATCATGCGAATGTTATGTTCATATTCCTAAGCAAAAGAGAAAGAAGATGGATGCTAAAGCTACAAAAGGCTTTCTTATTGGTTATGACGATGATGAGCGTTACCGAGTTTACATCAAAGAGAAACAAGAAGTTATACTTTCCAGAGATGTCAAATTTGTTGAAAAAGTTAAATCATGCCTGTCTGATAATCAAAATGATGAAGAAGACGACAACAAAAATGTAAATGCTGAAGATGATAATGAAGTTAAGCTTAAGTTTGAAGATTACAGAAGTCAAAATACTAATAATAACGCCAATGAAGAACCTGAATTGATAGATGAAGAACAACAAAGCGAAGAACTGATAGAAGAAGAACAGCAAAGTGAAGAAGAACTTTTTGATGATGCTATAGAAGATGACTATTTAGATGAAATCGTCATATCAGATGATGATGTTCAAGAAGTTATTACTGATGACAATTCTAATTTAATATTATCAAAACGATTAAGAGATCGTACTTTGATATCAAATCCTAGATATGATGACTTTGTTATGGAAATTCAAGATTTTATAAATAAAATTGAAACCCCTATGAGCTATAAAGAAGCTATAAATGCTAAAGAAAGTAAACAGTGGATAAAAGCTATGGATTCTGAAATTAATTCCCTAAAAGAAAACAAAACATGGGAATTATCAGATCTTCCAAAAGGCGCAAAAGCTTTACCGTCAAGGTGGGTGTTCCGTGTAAAGATGAATCCAGATGGTTCCATAGAGAAGTTTAAAGCCAGATTAGTTATAAAAGGATTCACACAGAGAGAAGGCATAGATTACACAGAAACCTTTAGCCCAGTAGCAAGATTAGCAACAATACGTGCAGTGTTGAGTATAGTAGCTAGCAATAATATGCACCTATTTCAATTTGATGTTGCAACAGCTTTTCTTTACGGCGAATTAGAAGAAGAAATATTTATGAAACAACCTGAGGGCTATAGCGATGGTACAAAAAGAGTGTGTAAATTAAAGAAAAGTTTGTATGGTTTAAAACAAGCTCCTCGTTGCTGGAATAAAAGATTAGTAAAATATTTATTAAAGATTGGATTTAACGTTTGTGAAGCTGATCCGTGTCTTTTCATAAGAATCAAAAATGGAAAGAAACTTATTTTGGTATTATATGTAGATGACGGTTTGGTTGCAGGAACAGACGAAATTGAAGTTCAAAATTTATTAAAAGAGTTACGAGCTGAATTTAAAATTACATCTAAAGAAGCGAATTATTTTTTGGGTTTGGAGATAAAGAAAGAAAATGGTGTAATACGAATATCTCAAACAGCGTATGTTAAGAAAATACTTGAGAGGTTCAATTTTGATGAATGCAGACCAGTATCAACTCCAATGACCAAAATAGTAGAAGATTCCGAAACAGGGAAAGCTGAGGACTTATCTAAATTTCCCTATCGACAAGCAGTGGGAGGAATTATGTATTTAATGCTTGGTACTAGACCAGATCTTGCATACAGTGTTGGATACTTGTCTAGAACTTTAGATAATCCCTCAAAAGAAGATATCGTCAGAGTAAAAAGAGTATTTAGATATATTGCTGGTACAAAAGAATATGGAATTACTTATACTGCTGACAATAACTTAAAGTTCGAATGCTACAGTGATGCTGACTTTGGAGGATGCTTAAAGACTGGTAGATCGACATCAGGAATTATAATAAAATACGCTGGTGCTGTAATTTCATGGATGAGTCAAAGACAGCCGATAGTAGCAACTTCTACAACAGAAGCTGAAATTGTTGCTGCTACTGAAGCTACCAAAGAAATTATATGGTTAAAAAGGCTATATTCCGAGTTAATTGGATACAAGGATGTTCCTGTATTGCAAGTGGACAATAATGCTGCAATAAGATTAGCTCAGAATCCAGAGTTTCATCGTCGTACTAAACACATTGCGTTGAAACATTTCTTCATTCGTGAAAAGGTATCTGAAAATGAAATTTGTGTTACACGAATATCAACTGAAGACCAACTAGCTGATTTGATGACGAAACCACTACAAGCAACAAGGTTGAAATATTTAATAAGTAATTTGGGACTTTCAAATGTTAACAAATTATCTTAACAAGGGAAAGTATTGATGTTAATAATGTATTTTTGTTAAGATTTAGTTAACACCCTTTTTGTACTTATAATTTGTAGAACCTTGTTTTATATTTGAGAACTGTTTTTAAATTAATATTCATTCGAAAATAAACTTTTACAATAAAAATAACAATATGAAACAAATATAATTTGACAAACAAATTAGTTTTTCCCGAAATCCGCAAAGTTTAAATCGCAGGTACAAAGAACAGATATTGACAATTTTTTTTACATTTTTAATCACTTTTATATCGTCAATAAATCCCAAGGTGATGACCTAAAAATTACAAAAATTTGTTTAACATTTCCTAAAAAATTTAAATGGAGTTTTGAAATTACCGTTAATTTTTTTTTGACCATACTAGTAAACAAAAATTCACATACTAGTAAATACAGATAAATTTAAACTAATAATATCCTCCTATTTGAATATTTATCAAAATATGACAAAATTCACTTTTCCCCCTTGTAAATGCATTTCCAAACTTCAGTGCCGTTGCGTCACCAGTTAAGTATGGACTCTCGATAAATTCTTTCAGATAATTTAATTTATTAACCAATATTCCATGTATAATGTTATATATTCTTTGCTTTTGTATTTTCAATGATAAAATATTCAAAATATAAATTTTAAGTATATTACAAAATAAAAAAAAAAAAAAAATTGATGTATGTATTAATAAATTATAGCTTAATTTAATTATGTTTAAATAGTGTGCGTTTAAATAACTTTTCACTTAATATCTCATAATGTCTTTTTAATAGTCATTTGGTTCAACTATACCATCTGGCACTACCATTGGTTTACTAGTCATGCTAAATGGTTGCTTATTAATAGGCATCATTTCGACTACTTGTATTGGTGGTTCTTCGCCTGGCTGCAATGGTTCTTCACCAACTAATTTCGCCAAATTGCTCTGAGCCCAACGTCCGCCGCGTCCATTTATAGTTTTATCTTCACATACACATAAAAATAGTGTATCAACAACCATCTAAATGTAATAATTTAAATGTTAATAACGTAAACAAATATTTGGAAGTTATTATTATTCAAACCGTACCTCAAAAAGTGATAGGACAATATGAGCAATAAAGAAGGAAAAGACAATGATTAGAATAACGGGGGCCATGTAGAAGTTTAGACCAGGCTTATCTTTTAATACAAAGATACCAATGAGGCCTGCAATAGCAGCAACTACGATTTTTCCCAAGAATAGAATGAAATCGCCAACACTGTTGATTGTAGCAACTTGTAAAACATTTGTGGCCATTGCATTCCATGCCTATAGATAACAAAAAATAATTAAATAATAGTATTTCGAATCGAAGTTTTAGGTTTTTAATGTCGCTAATTATTTCTAATTTATTTATTTAGCTTAATAAAAGTTTTAATCCAATGTTTTGCTAATCCCTTGTGTAGCATCTTCTAGGACAAAATAAGAAAATTTAACAATTTATACGAATATACAGTGAGTGAGAATACAATGGAAACTATTTTTAAAAATATATTTCGTAATTTCAGTTTTCAAAAACAACACTTTTTACCAAGTATACATGTGTTTATCTATGATATATTAGTTATTAGATTATATAGTTACTAGGTTTTCTATTAAAATAATGTAAATTTCATCGTTTTTTAATATTAATATTTAACAAAAACACATTTATAGAAAAACACAACTATATGGTTATTTTGACGTTCTACAACCACTTTTCAATGTTTGTGGTTTGCAGAGCGAGAGAAAAAATACAATTTCCAATAGGCAATGAGTGTGAAATATATTTGTCCCTCTTTCCAATCCACAACCACTTTGGCATTTTTTTTTTTTGTTTGTTTTCTATTACCATATTACTGGAACCAGCTGATTCACATATGTGTAATCTGTGACATAACCCTTGATTTACATCTGTGTAATCTGTGACATCATAACAATGAATGACGTTTGTTGTCAAAACAAAGTTTTCTGGACACTAACAATTTTGTCATAATGAAGCAATAATACTAATAAATGGGGACTATACCTGATAATTTTTTATCTTTATCTACAAATTTATCAGATATAGACAGGGAGTAATGTTTAACAGAATGTTTTTCGTTCTATCAAAGTCTGCCTGTAATTTTGAAGAAGTAATTTGCTAAAAATTAAATGCCTTAGTTTATGGTTGAACTTAAAATTTACTAAATTCAGTTTTTATTTGAATCTAGTGAAATTAAAATTGTAACCGTGAATAATGAAATGTCCTGTAATATCCTTGTTAAGAATAACTTAAGTGACTCCTTAAAATATAAAAAATTAAATATTACTTACAATACCAGCTGCCGGGCAGAAGTTTATTGATTCTATTGCAACCACTGTATACGCATTATGATTTAGAAAACGTATGAATTTCTCCAATAACCAAAAACCACATATACAACATTTCAAACAACAAGCAGCACATTCAGAGCCTTTATCTTCGCCTTTCTTTAATCTAAAATATAATGAAAATAATGTAATCTCAGTTAGTTTTTTCCCATTAAAATGTATAGGAAATTTAAATTTTTTTCTTACTTGGCATATAAGTAAGTCAGAATTAGTCGCGGAATTTTGAAAATAGTTATTACAAATGAGCCTTTTGCTACAGTACCCAAATGATATTTCACCAATTTCCCAATAGCATATACTGTAGGAGTACTGGTAGGTTTATCGAAGTACCAAAAAGCTACAGCAGCTGCTAGTGCAAATTGCTGACAGGCAAAAATAAATTCAGTTGTCCAAATAAGGCCAATTACATAAATCCAGAACATGCTTTTTAGTGTTTTGGCCTCGGTGTATTCTATGGGTTGGAAGCCTGGAAATTTTCAATAAACATTGTTAGTTAAATTATTTATATAGATATAATTATAGAATTTGAAATAAATAAAAAAAAAGATTTTATATACATATATAAAGGATTCTATTAGCGATAAAAATATGAAATATTTTACAAAAAAATAGGGTGTAAATATGAACTACAGCTAATATTCAATAAATATTTAGATTGATAATGTTTATATCCTTTACCATAGATAAGTAACTAAGATCGAAAAAGAAAACAACTGTCATATGCACTTGTTTTTTTAAATGTTTATGATAACTAGCGATTATAGCAATGGATATTCATAGCTTTAATTACCGATGTTACTCTGGCTTTTCCAGACAACTTACATAATTAACAGAAATACAAATTATTGATCTGAGTATATGTTACACAGAACAGATATTTATTACAGCCAAATAAATAAGTCCAAAAGCTAATATCGCAATTATAAAAAAGGAAAATTTCACAAAAAAGCTTCCAATTTCTACAAAAAAAAAAAAAATATATATTATAGAAAACGTTTTTTTTTTTTAAATAAAAATGGCAAAAATACAAACGGTTATACCTTTTTCTTTCCAAAAAAATTAATTTTTTGCATCCTAAGGTAAAGGATATACATACTTATAAGATTCGGCACAGCCAAGTATTTCTTACTCTTTTATGTAAAAAATAAATATGAATATATGTACAACTAATATTAAATCTCTCAAAAATATGTACATATTTACTTCAAGGTCTAAAATCACTTACATATGATGTTAATGTTTGGTTATTTATCCAAAGGACGTAGGATATAATTTTTTAATATACAAGCATATGTATATAAATATATTTATATAGAATAAAGTGAGGCAGTTTCGGTTATATTATATATGATGGGTAACACAGTAATTTGTTTTTTTTAAATATATACATACTTTTTGTGCCTGTATTTGTAAATGTAACATCTGTAGTGGTAGCGTGGGCTGCAGTATTGTCGAGTGGGGCAAAGGGATTCTTATCTCCAGGAGCACTTGCAGTAGCAATACAGATGACAACTAGTACCCAAAAGGCTAAGAATATCGCTAATACTATAAATGCTAATAGAGGTGCTATAATAAGACCTGGCAAATTCATCATACATTTTCCAGATTCTTCAAATAATGCCGATAGACCGGAAAGTTTATTTTTTAAGTAATATATAATGACTATTAATATTATCTGAAATAAATGTATATATGTAGGTAAATAAATTTTCCACAATTTAAATAACGTTTTATACCATTGTTATAGTTGCTAAAACAGCCAGTGTAAATACGGCTTGTTCATTACGAACAAACTCTTCCAAATATGAGAATTGAGTGTTGATCTGTTGTTTATGCTTAATGCTATAATATGCATACCACAAAGCTCCACATAAACCAATACTGGTAATTATAACTAACACGCAAATAAGCCACGACACAATACGCGAAAGCCAATGCATTAGAGTCACCAGGGCAATAGAAATCACTGGAAGTCAAATTAAATTAGTAAATAAATTATATAACTTTTTGTGTATTCCTTTCATATATGAACTCGAGCCTCAATTGTATAATATATACAATCGTTAGTCTACGCATACTTACGAAATGATATGCCACATATAATTGCAATGTAATGCCATGTTGCATATATATCGCCCAAAAATTGTTGAGCAGCATCCCAAGAGTTTAACATTTTGTACATATCCTGAACTGGTGCATTTTTACTCTTTGGAACACATCGGTGTAAGACAGGAGTACTATTTTGTATATAAAAACATATTCATTAATATTTTAATAATCATAGGCATAGGGTAGAACTAGATGCGGAATACAATGATTTTATCCCTCTCAGTAACGCTTCTTCGTATATTTTATTCTATGTTCCTAGATATTTATTAAGCCTCAGCCACAAAGTATAAATAAGTGACTCGAGACTGAAGATAAAGAAGTTTTATATGTCTCTCTTTCAGAGCTTCCTTTTTTATATTTTTGCTTCACGCAACATAAATCGATTTACTTTAACACTCAATAATTAGGTACAAAAAATTATTATACTTTTCTCTTTTTATGAGATTTTGGCATTTTTGAAACGTATATATACTTTGTGGTGTCAGCATAGATTCTATCGTTGATTTTTATGTATGTATTATTATGAAGCTAAACTTAGCTTCAATCGTTGGTCTTTATGTGTCTTAGTTTAGCTTAGTTTATCGTATGTCTTTTGCAGTCTTTATTTAGCCTAGGTTTAAATTCAACTGTAGGTTTATGTAGTTTTAGTAATGCTTAAATAGTAGTTCTTTATGTTGTTTTAGTCAAGCTTCATTCATAAGTCTTTATGTAGTCATAGATTAGTTTCAATCGTATGTCTGTATATAACTTTAGTTTATCATCAATTGTAGGTGTTTATGTAGTCTTAGTTTAGCTTCATCTTAGGTCTTTATGTTGTTTAAGATAATTTTCCATCGTATGTGTATACATATGTAGTCTTAGTTTAGCTTTTATCGTTGATCATTATATATTCTTAATTTAAATTCAATCGTAGGTCTTTATTTACAACTACTTTGTTATATATTAATTTACCTTTCATAAATTGGAAAATCAGGACAAGGTCCTAAATAATTAAACAATTTTGATAAATCACCCTGTTTATCATTCGCTATAATTGACATATTAAAGTCGTAGCGACATAGATTATTTTCGGTCTTTAAATAATAATCGTATACATCTTCGCGTTTATTTAATGTCGTTTTTGGACACTCTTTAACACATACTTTAATTGAGTCCTTTAATTTTCGAACATCAAAATATAATAGGTGGGGTTTATCGATTGTATTTAAACCAGAAAGTGGATAATTTGGATAGCGTTCATTCTTTGCAACACCGCACGTATTGCCAAACGAGTCATAACCATTAATGACACGCAAAGGATTTCCATAGACAAATGAAAATATTGCAATAACAATCTGTAAAAAAAAGATAATTTTAATAATTAATTTCTAACGTTTTATTTGTACATTTCAATGCAAGTGAGAGTACAACATCATTCGGATCTGACGAATAATAAATACACTTCACCTAAGAATATGAAAAAATTAATTTTTGCTTTTTTTTTGGAGAAAAGAGCATACACATTATCTTTTATGGTTTAAAAATATTGTTTCGAAATTGAATTTATCAGTTTTATATTTAGTATGTTTATCAACGCGACAAACCATTAGTGTAGATTTCTAGCAATGTAGGGCATATTCATATATCGCTCATTAGCTGCAACGTTGTCATAACTCAAAAAATTTAATTTTTTAAGGAGACGCAATTATTACAAACACATAACAAAATATGTCACTTTTCTAGATAACTTAACGATGTTGAACACACAGACAGTAACGTACACTAAAATAATGTGTTATTGCAAGTAAAAGATAATAGATAACGAAATTAGGACAAAATGCTTATAGGGCGATCCTGTGTGTAATTTTATAAGCTAGTTCACAAGATTTTGTCAGTTATGAAAACAGCTTATTAACTCGAAATTTGGGGATTTTGAATTATGACGTTATTGCTGCAAATGAGCGATATGTACAATTTATTCATATATTTAAACAAACACAAATAAAAATGTCAAATAATGTTTAATTTGTTATAATTTCATAAGTACGTATGCAGGTAACGGGTTTGTAAGTATTTTTGAAAAATAATCCTTGATAACAAATGCTAACATTTGTTTAATTTTAAATTCTTGTTCATGTGCTTTCGCGTTCGAAACTAAAGAATATACCTAAATTCATCATAAATACATACATAGATAAATATTTCGACTATACTTGCTTTTCTTGTATATGGATAAATAAAACTACTATTCTTATCTATTCATACTACTATTATTTGATTTCGTTGTCAGCTGTAATACAGTTTAAAGACAATTTATTATTCTTTTTTTATCCTAATCGCCATATATATTAGAGTTGGTATGATTTGTAATGCCAACATTTTTTGATATTGTGCCATCGATTTTTCGATAGCTTTTGGGGTGAGGAAAAAAAATTCATTCCAAAAAGATCATTTCCGAGGCACCCAAATTTCAGAAAAAGTAACAAATTTACTTTAATTATTAAGGTTTTTTAGTAGGTAATTCAAAAAAATCGGCTGATTTGATTTTTTTTTAATATTTAAGGTACTATTTAAAATGTTTAAAATATTATATATATATATAAACATATAATTAAAGTATTTAATGTCAGATTCAATAGATTTAAATTCGGGATTTGCACCATGGTTAGTCCTATTGTATATTAATTCAGACACAATTTTTCAACAAGGAGTCAAAATTTGACATTTTAGCAAAACTGGTCACAAATAGTTTAGATAGCTATTTATTAAATTTTTTGACTTTTTGACAATTTTGCACAAATTAGTTCAAAGTACATACATACATACTCTGAAATTATACTGTATAGTATGGTGAAATCGGGCAACATTTGTCAATACAAGGTCCCCCTCAGAAAATTACCTGTTTATTCATAATTGTCTTATAATAGTTAATATCGTGATAAAATTGGTCATAAACAAGTTTTATATCAACTTTAATCTTTCTACCAACTTTTGTGAGGATCGGTCCATAATTGAAACTATCCCCCATATAAACCCTATATCAGACAAATATTTTATTGTCACATATTGATGGTGGGTATACAAAATTCGGCTGTTCAAATTGTGAACGTACCTTATGAATACCGCTAATGTATTTTATTTATTTATTTATTTATTAATGTATTTTTATTTTATTTATTATGTACATGTATTTTCTTCTGCACTACTTTTATTTAAAGAGTCAATTTATAATTTTTAATAAAGTTATTTATTTACTCATTACTCAGACATTTTCTCACATCATCATTATAATAAACAAGTAAATAGACTTGATGCATATTGTAATACTTATGTATATATTGTGTACATATGTATACCTATACTTATGGGCATATGTATTGAGATTTTCCCGCCGCAGAATCAAAACACAGTACAAGAATTTTTCTTATTTTAAGAAAAATGATTCAGTTCAGTAACACAGAAACTCAACATCTCTTCCACCTTCCCATCTTTGGATAGAACATTGACATTATGTAGATATATTTATACATTACATACATACATAAGTACACAGATATAACTAAACGCATATTAAACAATAACATTCTAAAGTTTGTCTATGGCTATGACGCCATACGCTAAGGCGTTTCTTTGAAGTTTAATTTTTTGCCAGTTTTCGATCATTTTTTGAAATTAATTTAACACATTTATACTAATTACATATTCAGAAAGCTACTATTGAAATAAAATACTTGTAAAACTTACCAAAAAAAGCCAAAATAATATAAAAGTAGCCAACCAAAATGTATCTGTACAAGTTCGATATTTTGGACGATTTTGTTGTGGTTCCTCTTCGGAACTTGCGTTACATCCCATTTTTTACGTTCCAAATGAGACAATTTTATTTATTTTTAATAACAATGTTTTCACTTTCTATTAATCACACCACAATACATACACTCCTTATTAACTTTCTATTGTGCCTTCTGGTACCACATAACACCGCCAATAACAATGAATTACTTCATCTGGTGGTAATTTATACACAAATAAACAACAACTACTTGTTTATGATGTTTTGACCGTATATATTCAGTGTTGTGAGTATTTTTTCTGTTATCATTCCCACTTAACGTTTTTGTATTCCCAAAACTCCTCAACAACATGTTACTAGAATTGGGCCTTATAAAGGAACCATGACCTATTATGGACTGATAGTCATATAACGTTGAATTGTAATTTTTAATTTATATGAATCATTAGTAATGACTTCAAATCATATATAAAGATTTGAAGTCATTACTAAACATTTTATGAGATATTTTCGCTTGAAAATAATTTTTTAGAAGTGTGCAATTTTTTACATTGGATGCTTAAAAGCCGGCACAGTTTGTGTTAGAGCTATCATTACAGTCCTCGAAATTAAAATATATTTTCCCTAAAATGTCCTCATATCTATTTAACTGGAAACCCTGATAATGTTTTAGTTATGTCTAATACCACAGCTGGATATTTTGGTATTTGTAAAAAGTACTAAAGTTCAGAGCTGTACAATTGCGGTCGTATTAAATTTAATATAAGAAATTTTTAAATTAACTTGTGTCCGTTTATCTTTTTGTAAAATTCACCATTAGTAGTAAGACCCGTTTCACATTAGGCAATTTAGTTGGGCAAGTGTCTTGCCCTTGTCATATACATACTTATTTATAACTCTTCCCACATTTTATATTATATTTAATTATTGGTACCTTTATATTTTTACCTTTACTCAAAACAATAGAGTGTAACATTTATTTTTTATATAACAAAAAATCGCTTAAATTCCCGACTTTCAAAATCGCTATATTTATCATAATCAGCAGAAAACCACAAAATCACCAACACTGACATTCTGTAAAATATTTAAAATTGTTTTTTAAACGAAACGTAAATTTATTTAATAATTATATTATTTATTGATGGGTGTAAAAGACTTATGGAGTGTATTAACACCTCATGCTGAGCGTAAGCCCATATGTGAGCTACGAGGTAAAACGGTAGCAATTGATCTTGCTGGCTGGGTCTGTGAAAGTCTCAATGTTGTAGATTATTTCGTTCATCCTAGACATCATCTGAAGTAAGAAAATTAATTCATAGAATTATAATTGAATACAATCGAAATCTTTAAAAGAAATCTGTTTTTTCGCACTTGTTATTTAATATGGGAAGAGGTAACTCCTGTGTTTGTACTAGAAGGCGTTGCTCCCAAATTAAAGAGTCAAGTTATTGAGAAGCGTAATGAAATTCAATTTCGTGGCGCAAAACCAAAAGAAACTCCAAGCCAAACTCAACTAGACTCCCAAAAGACAAAGTGTGATAAAGGTAGAACGAGATTTAATCATGTGTTGAAACAATGTGAAAACCTATTGCAGGCAATGGGGATTCAGTGTGTGCAAGGACCTGGTGAGGCAGAAGCTTATTGTTCATTCCTTAATTTAAAAGGGGTAAGTATGAGTAGTATATGCAATAATATATACATATTTATGTATGAATGGTATACATCAGGATGGCCAGTGTATATGGAAAAACACATTTCGGCGATTGTATGAGGCTTATAACGTAATAATTTAAACTACTTTAAATAATTATATAATATATATGGACTTACATTATAATTTGAGTATGGCATTAAAAGCGTTATTCAAAGACCTTTCACATGTACCAATATTTTCTTTGCGAAAAATATGATAAAAATATAAAAAAATTATCTTTTTATCCTTGGATCCAGCTCACCAAATTTTGACGCCAGGACATACCAGGAAACGATATCCTAGAATGGATTAAACTTTTATTATTTTGGCCACCATAGTATACAACATATGCATATATATATGTATATAGTTTATTAGTTTTCGAGCTTTGCTTTTTTAATGTGAAATAAACTTGTTCTCATAAAGTTAGTCGATGGTGTTATAAGCCAAGATTCCGATTGTTTTGCTTATGGAGCCTTACGTGTTTACAGAAATTTTTCAGTATCCTCACAAGGCGCATTGGCAGCCCAAGGAGGAGCAGTAGATATTTACGATATGAGAAATATTTGTTCAAAGATGGGTAATCTACATATATAAATTTTAAAATTTCAAAATATCGTTAATATATTCTTATCGTGCTTTAGATTTTGGCCAAAATAAAGTTATAGTCATGGCTTTACTGTGTGGTTGTGATTATTGCCCTGATGGCATTGGAGGTGTTGGGCGTGATGGCGTTTTAAAATTGTTTAACAAGTATAAAAACGATGAAATTTTGCAACGTATACGTTCGTGGCGTCTTGAAGATCACAAATATACCGCAATGGAAATGAGAATAGATGATAAAACAATTTGCTCTAATTGTGGCCATCTGGGTCGTACTCAAAGTCATACTAAAAATGGCTGCGGCATCTGTCGTACAAATCGCGGATGTGATGAAAGCTTGTGGAAGTAAGTAAGCGAAATATTTAAAATTGTTACGAGTGACAACATTCAATGCAAACTTACAGAGAAGAACGACTTTCATTAAAAGCTGAATTAACATTACGTAAAAAAGCTTTGGCGGATCCAAATTTTCCATCACAAGAAATTATTGATGAATTCCTTAAACAACCAGCAGAAGTTCCTAAGCTTCAATTGAATTGGCGTCAACCGAATATGGTAAAATTCATTAAACAGGTTGGACATTTATTACAATGGAAAGAAATTTATTGCTTTCAAAAATTCTTTCCAATTTTAACAAGATGGCAAGTATTGAATGCTCCACGTTTAAAGGGACTGTCTTCAGCTGTGAATTATGTAACACCTAAGGAAATTATAAAAAAACGGGTGGTGAAGGGTGTGCCAAGCTTAGAGTTGCTGTGGCAAGATGAAAATAATATTTTTAGTGGATTAATACCAGATATTCAGCTACAGGAATTTTTAGTAAATAATCCCAAAGGTTTACAGGACATTTGGTCTACTGTTGAACCATTTGATAAAGTAGAAGTTGCGTACCCATTACTAGTAGAGTCATTTTTGAAATCAAAAGAAAAGACAAAAAAAGTACCAAAGAAATCATCAAAAGCTAAACAAAAATTAACTGAAGACCAACCATTGGGATCACTAGAAAATTTAAAAGATCTTATCGATGCAACAAATGACATAGCGAAGAGTTTGAAGCCAAAAAGACAAAATAAATCTAAAAAAGCTAATTCAAAGCAAGGTTTGCAAATGATTGATCGTTTTTTTAAGCAAAAAATTAATGATGATTTTGAAGAAAACAGCTATCAAACTCCTACTAAATGTGCTTATAATAAAACTACAATCGAAGCGCAACAATGTTCTACACCCATAACTAAAAACATACCATCTGATTTAGAAAGTGATATTGATGAAGACGCATTCGATATGTCTGATATTGTTAATGGCATTGTTGGAAAATCAAATAAATCCTTTACCTTGACATCCCATAAGGGTAAGCAACTCTATTATGATAAAATGCCACAAAATATTAGCATTTTATTAGGTGAAAGCAAAGCAATTGCTAATGACACAAAATGCTGTATTGATGATTTAGATATCCTTAGCGAAAAACGTTTACTTTCGAATTCATTTCTCAAATCCGCTAATATTGAAGCGAAACGAATGTCGTTGGATGACAGTTTTGATGTTTTAGTTAAAATGGGCTCCAGTAGAAATACGAAATCAAATGAATTTAAACCAGATAAGGGTCGCGTATCTAATATTATAGATCGGTTTAAACAAAAGCAGCGCATCAGTCTAAACGTTAATAATACCAATTCGTTTGAAAATATTTTAGAAGATGACAAAAATACAAGTTATTTTTTCAATAATAGCATGCAATCAGAAAACGAAGACGTTTTTGAGAGATTTATGGAAACAAGTTTTGCTAAGAAATCAAATGTAAATGAAGATGATTTTGTTATTTTAAGTGATTAGTTTAGAGTTGAAACAAATTTTTAACAATAATAAAATTTTTTTTTATATTAAAAATTGCAAAACAGATATGAATAAAAACCTTTCATCAAAGATTTTTTTAGGATAAGGATTGAAAAAAAAAATTTGTTAAAAAAATTCTATTTATTAGGTCCAAAATCTAATGCAACTGAAGATAATAATGATTTTGTAATTTTAAGTGATTAGTTTAGAAACCAATTGTTAACAATAGTAAAATATACTTTTTGATATTAAAAATTGTAAAAGATATGTATAAAAAAAGTAAGAGCGCTATATTCGGCTGTGCCTTATCTTATATACCCTCCACCAAAGTATATTTTAAGATAAAGATTGAAAACAAATTATGGTAAAAAAATTTTGGAAAAATAGTTTTTTGGTTAAAAAAAAAAAATTGGATGAAAACTAATTTTTTGGTGAAAAAAAAATCGGTTTAAAAAATATTTTTCCCATTGTCGGTCAGATGACGTTATATATTAGATGTCGTTATATATAGATTGTCAATGTTAATGATTTAGTAATCTCGGGCCTAACTGGATAAAAAATCGAGTTAGGCCTAACTTCGTAAATTTTATGAAATTACTGAGGAACTTTTATCAAAAACGGAGGCTATTTTCGTGCCGAATTAAAAATAGCGTCTTTTAAAAGTTATGACATGACCTGCCGGCTTACAGCCAATCGGCGCAGGTCTCTGCATGTCTATATCGTCTACGCAGCCGGTTCTATAAGCCGGAGTGTCTAGAGTCTACAAGGCCTAGTCAACTCAGCAATCATAATTAAATTTTTCGGTTCGGAGCTTCATCATGGTTCCTCACCGTGTGCCAGAATCGCTTGCACAATATGGATCATTTGAAGAACTGGAACTTGAATGCAGGAGTTGGCAAGTTATGGTCCACAGGTCACTCTCTAACCCCACGAAGAAGGATGATAAGGTCGCGAATTAGTTTGCCGACACCACCATTTCCGACGAAAGGAAGCGTTGTTCGTAAACTTCACAGCCTTCTATTCAACTCAACTTTTCTTGCCTAACGAAGTTGCATGTCTAAAAATTACAGATGGAATTTCTCCCACAAACTGCTAAGTAGAAACAAGGTACTCAAAGCACTCGCTACCGGTAATTGGGGTAAAGATAAAGAAACCTTGTTGGCTACATAGAAAATGATTGGCCGGTCACTGCTGAATTATGCGGCTCCAGTGTGGTTACCATCGCTGAGTTGTAGACAGTGGAGTAATATTTAAAAATGCCAATATGCTGCCCTCAAGACTGTCTACTGATGTCCTCGAAACACCACCTTCATGAGGAAGCGATCTAGGAACACATCAGCTTGATTTTTTGGAGGAACCATCCCAACTTCCATATAACTTAAGATTTTTGCGATTTAGGGATGTAAATGGGATCCAATAGATTAAATATGTATACATTTAAAGGGGGGCAATTTAATTTTGTAGAAATTACAAAAAACTTTCAGTTTAGGACATTCTTCACATATCCGAATTCTCAAAAATTAATCCCTACCTCTTTTTATTTAAAAAATCACATGTAAAATATTTTTACCGACACATAAAAATAACACAACATATTTCATCGGCGCACCTGTTACAACTGATTTGTTTCTCAAAATTTGCAAATTTATTTAAAACATTAAAAAAAAAATTCCGAAACCTGATTTTGAAAACAAATTCTGCGACAGAAAACACCTTCAATCAGTCACCCCACACGAACACATGTAATCCTTACCTGATTGACAAATTGTCTTTACATTGCATATCATAGACTGTCAATCACCCCATGTAAATTAGATGGGGTGATTGAAAGGGTTGATTGACAATCAGGATGTTTTCGCGCTGCCGTTCCAATTGTTTCCAGTCGTGGAAAGTTGGTAAAACAAATACGAAATACGACTCTGTGTTGGCGCGCGTTGCCAACTAAAAAAAATGGGATTATCAATCGCTTGCAAAAAAGCGCGCGAAAATTATGTAAACAAAAAATTGTATTAAACAACAAGAAAAATCATTATACACAGACACATTGAGGTTTACAAACCTACTTTACTTATTCAGGTTATTCCAAACAAATTAAGCATTTTTTAAATACTTTACTGAACAAGCAATATGTTTGTAAAAAGTGAATCTTCTAATATGAAACTACCACAGTCTCCTGAAGAATTTGCTGGTCCAAAAAATTCAGAATTTAATAAATTTCTTGAAAATCCACAGCAATGGTCCAATGTGCCACTGTTAAATTACACACCATTGCATCAATTAAGGGATAACTCCTTGGTACGTTTTAGAGGTATGATACAGGATATGCAAGATCCAGAAATATATTTGGAGCGGTACGAATTAAAAAAAACGGATGGTTCCGGCACTCGCATACAAGAGGGTAAATATAGAGATTGTTTATTGATGAACAGTGGCGAAGACGTAGTCTACGACTCGAGTTCGAATGTACAGGGCGAGAGAAGAACTTTATTTGTTATCTCCGTACCTGGCATAAATGATTGGACCAGAGAATATGAAGAACACTGCAACAACCTTATGTTGCCCGTACTTAATACAGAACAGCGTGAAAAGACAGAAGTGTTGGTAAAAAAGAGATCCGCACCAGAAGAGGATCGCATGGAAATTGAAGATGCTACTGGTAACAACACAGTAGCAACTGTAGAAGTCACAAAGCGTCAGAAACTTGATAATGAAGAGGAACAAGAGCCGAACACATCAAATAATGTTGGTTTAGGTGCTGAATATTTATTAAATTCGCCAATACCTGAGCGACCAAGTAAAGCGTGTATGATTAAAATATATAAAGATTTCGATTCCTATACCCTGAATACAGTTATTGATGTAATTGGCTTCCTATCGGTGGATCCATCACTTGATGCGTCTAGCATGGAAGTTGATAATTTTGAAAGTACTACAGAAATACAAGCTCAAAATCCTCCACCTTCATTAATACCTAGGTTACATGCTATAGCCGTTCACAATTTACCTCATGTGAATCCCTTAATGGATATTCGTTTACCGATGCTGACTAGTAGTGCTGATGAAAATATAAATATGCCACTTGTACAAAAAGACCTACGTATGCTTTTAACTTTATGCCTGTTCAATGATGACTTGGCTGCAGATTATCTCCTTTCACATCTTATCTCAACAGTTTACAGTCGATGTGAATTACAAAGTATTGGTAAATTTTCTCTTAATATTTGCAACATTCCCAAGGATGTCCTGGCAGATTACACAAAACAATTGTATGAAATACTGGAGTTAATAATACCAGCAAGTCATTATTTACCAATGACTTTGGATACCATGAATACAGCCTCATTTGTACCAAAGTATGTATTTATATGTCTTAATTTACTTAATAATATTTAAACAATTTTTTTTTTTTTATAAACAGAAAAGATTACGAAACGAATAAATTAGTATCCGGTTTATTACAATTGGCACCTCATACCCATTTAATACTTGATGAAACCCAAATGCAACAGGGAAAATTAGAAGCCAATGGTGTTATGGGTATTCAAAGTATAGCTCATCTCATTAATCATCAACAAATTAAATGCAATTTTCAATACTACGACATTGACTATAATGTCGATATACCGGTATTGGTTTTAAGTGAGGGACGAAGCATGTTGCCGGTAAGAAATGCATTGCTACATGTCCCATTACCACATGTTTTTAAACACATTTATTTACAGAGTGATATTTCGCTGCCACTGAAAACCGACCCTGAGTCAATACAACTTATAACTGAAACTTTAAAAGCGGCCCATCACTATCTTAATCAAAATTCGCGTTTAGATCAAATTCGTCGCTTTTTAACTTTAGCAAAAACTTCTTCATTTACCATGAATCCGGATGATACTGAAATGATACAAAATGATTTCGTTGAAATGCGTAAGGCCGATTCAGTGACCAACGCAGACGATTTACATTCTTTATTGGTTTTGTCACGTCTATTGGCAATAGCCCATGGAAAAGATATACTGGATAAAGAATCTTGGAACATGGCTAAAGAAATGGAAACAAAACGACGTCAACGTGTAAATGAGTTGCCAAAGTCTTCATTGCGCGCTCGTCCATAAAATATTTGGAGTTAGTGTTATGTTTATTATAAATAAAATAAGAAAAATATGAAAACTTCTTTCACTATTCAATGTATATTCTTTGATATTTCTTCCATTATCAGTTGAAGACAGTTTAAAATTGAGTTTATTCCATTCAGCTGTTAGGTTTCATGCACCTACGTACCATTAAGAAAAGAAAAAACATTTTCTTTTCAAGAACTGGTACTATTTCTCTTAAATGCAAATTAAATACAATTGTGCAACAGATTAAGGAAATCTAAATATTCATTAAATTTTTAATTTGGATTATTGATTAATATTTCATTTTTGATAAAATCAATTTTTCTAAAAAATCTTGTTTCTAATATATATTCTCCCACTAAATCAACTTTCTAAAATCTTTTCATTAGAGCAAAATGTATAGAACATAGTTTACAAGTATTTAGAAGGCCTTTATAATGACAACCCATTTTTCCCAAATAATCACTATTTAATTAAAAAAGGGTCAGTGGTTAATTAGGAAATTTCTTATTATTTCATAAGTAAACGTCTCCAACTACTCTACATCCCCACACACTACAAAAATCCTGTGTGCTATTATCCATCCCATTTACTCATAAAGGACCCAATTGAACAATGACCGGTTATCACTCCTACCTTGCAGTGCAGTACATCGATATGAGAGTCAGCTATACTCAAAGACTCTTAATATGATCAACCACACTCGATTTACATCTAAATTTTCAGAAGAAGAAAATTTAGATGTAGTCAAAATAGTATTAAATAAATGTAATCTGTATATTTTGATGGTGGGTATAAAAATAAACAATTTAGCAAAATAAATAATACTAAGTAATTACAATAATCAGTAATTAAGTAAGGATGCACATTATAATCATGTATAATTACTTTACCTTCAACAGTAGTAGTAAGTTTTTCTTGACTTTATGGTATTTAAAATTGTATACTTGGTAATAATTTTTGTGTGTAGCTGCTTCTTACATTATGTATTCAATCTGCCAGCAGCCGAGGAATAATGACAATTTAAGTATAAATGCATATTAATATTTCAACCAACCACATCACTAATCCAAAAGGACCGATAGCATTCTTTCATTCAGAAAATAGCTGCTTTACGATTATTAAAATAACATACATAATTGATGTCATGAAGAATGTTTCGAGTTCAACGCACTGATCTCCTGCCGCAACATGTAGAGCACGTAAAATGAGCTGAAACATGCTCTACAGTTTAAATATATGGGTCATTACATGTCAAGTGAACCAACGTTTGAAATCGATGTCTTCGGATTGGGATGAAATTTGCACTATAGTTAGTTCTAGTAATTCAGACACAATTTTTCAACAAGATCGGTCGAGAACTTCTGAGTTAGATGGGGTCAAAATTTGAATTTTGGCCAAGCAGGTGTTTTTTCTCATCCATGTAACTTATTACCTATTGTTCTTAGCAAAATGTGTCCCAAATAGTTCAGATAGCTATTTCTTCAATCTTTCGAAAAAAAAAAAATTAAAAATAAAAAATATTTGTAATTTTTTTTCCAAAATCAAAAACATTTCTCGCCTTTTTTCAAAATGGGCCCTTTTTTCTCAAAAGAAAGCTTAGATATTTTCCTTGAATACCTATTTGGCCGCTTAGTGGGATATCTATCAAAATAAATGTTTTGTAACTCAAAACATACAATTTTTTACTTTTTTTGCAAAATCAAAATCTTTGACTTTTTTTCAAATTGACATGAAATGTCCCATATATATAAGGGTGGATCGATTTAGCAATCGCTATTGTGCGATCGGTTTTCGATTGCTTTTAGCATGAGGAAAAAAAGGTCCACTACGACATAAGTATCAATAAAATCATTTTCGAGGCAACCAAATTTAAATTTTTTGACTTTTTCTCAACTTTTATTTTTAAGGTTTTTTTTACTAGGTAATAACAAATTTAATTTTTTTAAATATTACTTTTCCGAGGTAAACGATGGCGATAGCAGTTTTTCCAAAAAATATTTTTCTTGAGGTTTTGTTGATTTTTTGTCGAAAAGTCGATATTTTTTTTACGAGTTAGTTTTTAAGGTTTTTTGTAGGTATGTGTACAATTTTATCCAATATCATTTTTTTTTTTGAAAAAAAAAATGTTTTTTATTATATGAAAAATCGAAAGAAATAATACATTTTTCGACAAAACTCGATCAAAATTATTATTTTTTCGAAAAACTGATATCACTGCTAATTTCTTTAGAAATTAGCTATTTGATACGGGAGAAAATACATACAAATTTGTTTGGAGCTTTAAAAATAACAAAAAAGAGAGTAAAAAATCGGAAAAAAAGTATTTTCGACAAAAACATTGTAATTCGAAAAGATTTCCTTTCGAATCGATTTAGGAAGTAACCCCTCTGGTTTTTTCCTTATATTTCAGTAATATTTCTCGATTTTAAATACTCGTACTATGTACTAGTTTGAAGTCTTAACGAAATAAACGTATGAATTAATTCGTAATGATTAAGATAAATTTAATTCGAATCATTAATTATAAAAACAATAACACACACAATAAATGTAGTTTTTTTCGCTTTATTTAAAAATTCTGAAAAAATAAGCTAAATTTACATACATATATATATATATATATATATAAAAACATTATCAAAACCATTACAATTATTGGGCATTTCGATTCGCCGACAAAAATAAACGAATTTATACAAAATATAGCAGTTTGTAAAAATTTGAATATTTTTATTTTCAAATTGACTTGCACAATAACTTCTCTAGCTTAAAATGTTTTGATCTAAATTTTTGATATATTCTTTATAAACAACAGCAATAAATGTTAATACCACATTAACAAAAAGTGGTTCCGTCAATCTGTAATAAATAAAGAAATATATAAATTTACGAAAAATAATTTTAAATAATTTTTATTCAAATTTAAAAGAGAATCAGAGTGGATTTGTGTCATTTATTAATCAAATGATGGGGAATCCGAAAAAAGTTTCATCATTTAAATGTATGTGCATTAGGCTGGGTCGATTTGTATGGACGATCAAAAAGTAAAAAATCGTATAGCAGAAACGCAATCTACGGAAAATTCTAAGAAAGTTTTCTCAAGAAACCATAGGTCTAAAATCAAATCCTATCTTGCGCATTTCGTCTTTTATCCAATAAAAAAAATGCTCAAAATAGGATCTGATTTTAGACGTATGGTTTCTTGGGAAAAATCCGTAGATTGCGTTTCTGCTATACGATCTTTCGTGAAAAAAACGTACCCACCCTAATATACATATCGTCACCTAAAATGCAAAACAACGTATCATCAAAAAATTCAAAATTTATTTTATTAGTGATTACGATTCACTACATTATATTACAATGAGTACACAATTTTAAACTATCAAATATAACCAAGTTATAACCAAAATTGAAACTAAAGTATCATCAAGTACATGATTTTCTTAAACGAAATAACGTATACACTTTGAGTAATTAATTAATGAGTCGTTTTTTTTATTACTTATTTTATGTAGTGTCCTAATTTTATTTCATAAATTTGTTACAATTGAATATTTAATGAAGGATATTTTTTTTTAGTTGAAAAAAGTAGTTGTTAGTAATTAAAATTAAAAAAAAATATATATAATGTTTCAGAAAACAAAAAAACGAAAGACACAGCATAAAGTGTTCTTTGAAAAAATTATTTTTTTTATATAAAACATATTTCAATATCTCCAGTTGTTTTCATTTTATAATGTTTTTTGCTTCTGTTACGTTATTTTGCATTTAAGTGTCGATATATGGTAAAAATATTGTAATTACTTACCTTAGAATAAAATGTTGTAACCTAGCGTCCGCAAAAATGTTTAATACCACATTAAACAAATGCTTCTGTCAATCTGTAATAAATTAAAAAAAATTAATACGAAAAAAATTTAAAATAATTTTTATTCAAATTTAAAGAAAAAAAATCAGAGTGGATTTGTGTCATTTATTAATCAAATGATGGGGAATCCGAAAAAAGTTTCATCATTAAAAATATATGCTATGAATATAAATGGTATTCATTTCCAAATTTTTTTTTGGTTGTTAAAACAGAAAAATATAATTTTTGTTAATATGTAATTTTTGATTTGTTAATTTTTTTCAACCAAATAAATTTTGAAATGAATACCCTTATTGTAATTGTTAATTATCTTACCTTATAATAAAATTCTGTAACCAGCTTAATATCAACCCAGTTCCACATTTTTCCTAAAAAATATATATATATATATAGATATATTAATATCAGAAAAGTATATTTTTCATATGCTTTAAGAACAATGGATGTACAAATTCGATTACATGCTGTTTTTATTTTTATTAAAAATTAAACAAAACAATATAAATTATATTGCAAAAGTTAGAATGTAACAAGAGTGCTATCTACATTCTTTGACGAATTTTATATACGCTTTACATAATAAACTTTAGGTTGCGTACAAAATTTGTTGGTAAAAAACTATTATTTGGATAAAAAAATTGTTGAACAAAATCAATAACGATCCGGTACATATATAGTTTATAGAACCGCAAACGAAAAATGTAGAAATTACAAACCGAATTCACCATTCATGGTGAAGGGTATAAATATAAAATTATATTTTAAAAATTCATGGACACAATTCAGTTAACTTTATTGGGACTTTTTTCAACAAAAAAACTTAGATTGTAAAAATAGCATGTAAATTGAATTTACAAATATAATCAGTATGGATTTAGTGTCATTTATTGATCAAATGATGGGGAATCCGAAATAATATCATCATTGTAATTAAAAAAAATCGTAGGAACCTTTAATATAAAAAATCTACTAACCATTATCAGTTGCAGGTAATGAAACTATGTAAGAATTTCCACTTAAAAAACATCGAAATCTGTAAAAAAAAAAACAACAAAATAATTTATTAGTAAGTTAATAGTTTTTTTTTGTTGCTAATTATGTAAATAATTAAATTTGTAATCAGCAGTTATAAATTGCGTTGGATATGGGATAAATTCTCTTCATGGCTTATCAAAGCGAGCTGGGTTAAAGGTTTCATCATTTTATAAAATGTCCCTAAAAATTATGTAGCCATGTATATATGATAATAAATATTTACCTTTTCTGTATTATAGACTGCACTATATTCATTCAATTTGTTGTATCTACATTTTGACAGCAAATCTGCAAATAAAAATATTATAGATTAGTATGTTGAAATTTATGAGGTCTTGTGATTAACAATAATTTTAATTTAAATCAGCAATTATATATTGCGTTGGATATGGGATAAATTCTCTTCATGGCTTATCAAAGCGAGCTGGGTTAAAGGTTTCATCATTTTATAAAATGTCCCTAAAAATTATGTACCCATATATATGATAATAAATATTTACCTTTTCTGTATTATAGACTGCAATATATTCATTCGATTTGTTGTATCTACATTTTGACAGCAAATCTGCAAATAAAAATATTGTATATTAGTATGTTGAAATTTACGGGCCTTGTGATTAAAAAAAAAAATTTAATTTAAATCAGCAATTTATATTGCGTTGGATATGGGATAAATTCTCTTCATGGCTTATCAAAGCGAGCTGGGTTAAAGGTTTCATCATTTTATAAAATGTCCCTAAAAATTATGTAGCCATGTATATATGATAATAAATATTTACCTTTTCTGTATTATAGACTGCACTATATTCATTCAATTTGTTGTATCTACATTTTGACAGCAAATCTGCAAATAAAAATATTATAGATTAGTATGTTGAAATTTATGAGGTCTTGTGATTAACAATAATTTTAATTTAAATCAGCAATTATATATTGCGTTGGATATGGGATAAATTCTCTTCATGGCTTATCAAAGCGAGCTGGGTTAAAGGTTTCATCATTTTATAAAATGTCCCTAAAAATTATGTACCCATGTATATGATAATAAATATTTACCTTTTCTGTATTTTAGACTGCAGTACATTCATTCGATTTGTTGTATATACATTTTGACAGCAAATCTGCAAATAAAATTATTATAGATTAGTATGTTGAAATTTATGAGGTCTTGTGATGAACAATAATTTTAATTAAAATCAGCAATTATATATTGCGTTGGATATGGGATAAATTCTCTTCATGGCTTATCAAAGCGAGCTGGGTTAAAAGTTTCATCATTTTATAAAATGTCCCCAAAAATTATGTACCCATGTATATGATAATAAATATTTACCTTTTCTGTATTATAGACTGCACTATATTCATTCAATTTGTTGTATCTACATTTTGACAGCAAATCTGCAAATAAAAATATTATAGATTAGTATGTTGAAATTTATGAGGTCTTGTGATGAACAATAATTTGAATTAAAATCAGCAATTATATATTGCGTTGGATATGGGATAAATTCTCTTCATGGCTTATCAAAGCGAGCTGGGTTAAAAGTTTCATCATTTTATAAAATGTCCCTAAAAATTATGTACCGATGTATATGATAATAAATATTTACCTTTTCTGTATTATAGACTGCACTATATTCATTCGATTTGTTGTATATACATTTTGACAGCAAATCTGCAAATAAAAATATTGTATATTAGTATGTAGAAATTTATGAGGGCTTTGGGTAAAAAAAATTTAATTCAAATCAGCAATTATATATTGCGTTGGATATGGGATAAATTCTCTTCATGGCTTATCAAAGCGAGCTGGGTTAAAAGTTTCATCATTTTATAAAATGTCCCAAAATATTATGTACCAATGTATTTAATATTTACCTTTTCTGTATTATATACTGCAATATATTCATTCGATTTGTTGTATCTATATTTTGACAGCAAATCTGCAATAAAAATATTATATTATAGATTATTAGTATGTTGAAATTTATGAGCGCTTGTGATTAACAATAATTTTAATTAAAATCAGCAATTATATATTGCGTTGGATATGGGATAAATTCTCTTCATGGCTTATCAAAGCGAGCTGGGTTAAAAGTTTCATCATTTTATAAAATGTCCTTAAAAATTATGTACTCATGTATATGATAATAAATATTTACCTTTTCTGTATTATAGACTGCAATATATTCATTCGATTTGTTGTATCTACATTTTGACAGCAAATCTGCAAATAAAAATATTATAGATTAATTAGTATGTTGAAATTTATGAGGTCTTGTGATGGACAATAATTTGAATTAAAATCAGCAATTATATATTGCGTTGGATATGGGATAAATTCTCTTCATGGCTTATCAAAGCGAGCTGGGTTAAAGGTTTCATCATTTTTTTTTTGTGTTTTTGTAAATATAATTTGATATTTATTATATGCTTACCTTTTATCGAAATAAACGACATAAAAATCTGGTGAAGATCTGCAAAAAAAAAAAAATTAACATTTAGTTGCGAAATTTTGTAGAAATATGTAGAATTTTAATTTTAAGCAATCATTTAATCAGTTCTACTATCTAGATGAAATAGCTCACATTATTTGGATTCAAGTTTCAAAAAATAACATCACTTTAAACGGAATAATCTAAGAGTGTTCTAACAATATAAATAAGATTAAAACTGCACTTTTGGATACATTTAATACCAAACAAATTTTAAGGGAAGTAGAACATCCCGTGCTGAAAATTGGATGATTTCAAAAACGAATTGTCGACAAATTAATCTTCTTAAAAATCGCACTTGTTTGTACTTAAAATCAGGTTTGCTTACACGAATAAATCATGTGGTTTCGATGTACAGAACACCAAAAAATGTGAATGCTTTTTAAAACGTAATCGTTACTCGGATTCGGTTTACAGAAGCCATGATTTATACAAAATTTCACATTTATCCTTTTGAAACTGAGTTTCACGCTTAATTTTCTATTAAAAAATGTATTAAATGTTCGTCGAATTCTACCAAAATTTATCTTACATTAATAAACACTCTTTGATTATTTAATATATATTATATTTTTTATATAAAAAACTCACCTTATTTGTTTCTGATGATAAAACAATATTGAAAATATGGGTAATGTGTTTTGCCTGCAAATAATCAAAACAATTATAAAATTAGAAAATATTTAAAAAAAATTAATTATTGGTTTCTATATATATTTTAATCAGATTTAAGTTTCATCAAATCTATTCAAGAGTAGCAAATAAATAAGTTAAACATCATAGAAAACCACTTTAAATGTTTTTAAAAATATATATATAATTACCTTTAAACATAAAAATTCACACAAGAAGAAATTCCATCCATAAATCTAAAAAATAAATTATAAAAACATTATTAATTATTTACAATTTTTCTTATTATTTTTTATTATTAAACAATTAATCAGATTGGTATTTTCATCAAGTTTCATTCAAGAGTAGCAAATAAAATATAAAAAACATCATGATCAATTATTAGGTATTTTCTAGGTTTAACTTTTTTAACTTACCTTTTTGAAATATGATGACACATTTAAAAGAAACACGTGTTTTTCCACAAAACGAAAAAGAGACTCCTAAAACAAAAAGAAAAAAATAATTAATACAATGGTTGTTTATTTGTTGGAATTGTAAACAATTTTTTTTTATTATAATCAGTTAAAAGTTGGCATCAAATAAATATTTTATTTATCAGCGACGAAAAATAATAAAACATCATTTTAAGACATATTTAACAAACTTTAATAAGATTAATACTTACTTAATTTCTGCGGCTTCCACTTTTAATGATGTTCTCCCTTCTAGAGGCAAATGACAACTGAAAATCTAAAACAAAAATAGAAAAGAACACACTTCCCAATTTGTGTAAAAATACAAAAACAACCCTCCCTATATGTGAAGATAACATGAGTGCATCAAATATAAATATAACAAACAACTTTAAATTTTTGTTTTTTATCCAAAACTTTTTGACAAAGTTTAGTTTCCATTTCTTTCATTTTTTTCTACATACAAAATAAATGTTATTAATTTGTAGATGTTATACTTAAAAACGCTTAAACAGACTCTTGTACTGGAGGTTCATAACCTTCGGGTCTTTCAATAACAGCACCTTCAGCTGAAACAACAGCTTCGGTACCTTTGCCGCCACCATCACCGTGCAATTCCAACAATTTGGACAAATCGAAACGGGGCTTCTTCAATACCTTAACCTTGCGGATGTAGACATCGTGCAATGGGTAGATACGTTGGCAGATCTTCTCGATATCCTTGGCAATGGAATCTAAAGCCAATTTGCCAACCAATTGCTTCAAGTCGGAGCTGGTGACTTCATTGGTAATGATTTCGTGCATCTTGGTACGAATCTTGCGGACCTGAGAGTGTTGAGCATAACAGGTCTTGCGTTGGGATTGTTGATCCTTAGCGGTGAATCCAATGCAGAAAACGCGGAGCAAATAACCGTCAGTGGTCTTGGCTTCAACAATACCTTCAATGAGGGTTTGCCATTTCTTGACCATAGATCTAAAAACATATAAAATTATATATTAAAAACAAAATCAAAACAGTTTATAATATTAGTTTATTTATTATACAATTAGTTTATTTAATTTCCACGTTATTGTTGTAAATGCTTCAATTCCAAACAATTCATGTACAACACACACACACACATTTTTTCACTTGCACAAACAACAATCATTAACTAGCAGACCTCATGGCTTTCGTTAATATACTTGCATTTTGTGTCTTTAAACTGTTTTTTTTAATAATTTCCAACAAATAAATGTCCATATTTTAATCACAATTAGTTTATTTTGTTTCCAATACATTTTTCAACATTTTTTATCACACCCACAATTTCTATATACACATTGTTTTTCTTCTGTCACTTATGGATTTACCTGTATTTGTCGGTGGTCAAATCCATACCATGGAAATTGCACAAAATGTTACGATCTTGTACATCTTCAGCGATGAGACGGAATTTACGGAAAGAACGCTCGGAATCGTTGTCCTTTTGCAAATCGCCTAATGCGACTTCGAACACACGGCCCTTCAAGTAGTCAGAGGCGATTTTCTGACCCTGGGTACGGTTAACCAAGGTTTTGCCAATTTGGCGAGTGGCAAACATGTTGGGAGCTTTAACATCATACCAATCTTTGCGGGAGAAAGGATCAATAACCTTCTTTTTGCCACCTTTTTTGCCTCCTTTGGAGAGACCCTTATTTTTACCGACCGCCATCTTCAGAGTTCAAAGCGGAAAAAGATCGAATCACGTTGCTGACGTACTGTCAAAAGAAAGGAAGTTAAAAAAATTGCCCACTGAACAATAATTTTTCGTTAAAAATTGACAGTTTACGACTAGTGCTACCAGCCGATAATAAAAATAACCAAAACAAACTATTCATAAATTCACAATTAAGTACCTTTATTGCTAAATGTTTCAAAACTATAAAACTTTGAGATGAAAACAAGTTATTTTTAAGCTAAAAACTATTATTTTATTGATTATTGATTTATAATTATTATATTAAATTTTTAAGTTATAAACGTTTGGCAACATTTGTAGTTCTCTTTAACGAAACTTTTCCAAACACTTCCGTAATATTAGTACTAAAAGATGCAACAGTGAGTTACACTAAATAGTACAGTGTTGGTAATTTAGTGATTTTCTCATCAAATCTAGCGGTTACTATTAGCGGGAATTGTATTGAATTAGTTGAATGAGAACTAATAACACAAAAAAGAGTTATGTATTAAAATAGATTTAATTGTTAATTTGATTAGCTGCGAAAATATACCCATTCCCAACCCATTTCATTGAAATTACGGTCCACTCTTTTCATATTCCAACATACAAAACACAAACAAAAATAACAATTTCTAGTTGATATACAAAAACTATAAATTGCGCAATTTTTGTGTTTGTAGATGTCAAATTTGAGTACAGACTTGCTTGTACACAGCAAGTTGGTTTGTTATTTCATTCTTATTTTTGAAAATGTAAAATAAACTTGCGCAACTAAATTGCCTAGTGTAAAAGGGGTCAAATACTTTTATTTCGAAAACTTCTGACAACTCCCCTTGTACCTTTTGCTCTAGCGATATTTACTGCACATTAAGTGATTTTTGATGACAAAAGTTACCATCACTGAAATTTAACAATACAACATTTTCCCGTATAGTAAACAAAAAATGCAAGTATAATAAAAAAATTTTTCATTGCAAAAAAATAGCTCCGAAATGCATTAAATAGTTAAATTAAAACTGTAATAAAATATTTTATAACGAACAAAAGTGAAGTTGTTAATATAAACAAGGACTAGACATTAATTCCAGAAAAGATAACTCCCAAAATGTCTCAAAGTACTGCTGGTACTGGAGGCGTCAGTAGGCGTGAACTGATAGACCACACAGCAGTTGGGGTAGGTATTATTAATAATACCATCACAGCTAGATATGGTGCTGGCGATACAGAATGGGAAGCCCGTGAGGTAAGTTATAAAAATGTATGGATATATGTATTATGAGAAGGCTAATAAGTATATATAATTGCAATCAAATGTCTTAATGCAGTCTCAGCGTCAAAGGGAATTGGAAGAAGCAAGGGCTAGAGCTGCACAAATGGAAAAGACAATGAAATGGTGGTCAGATTGCACTGCCAATTGGCGGGAAAAATGGAGCAAGGTTAGTTATTATTATTACATACCATATACCGCGGTGACCGGCATTCATCTGCTTGGTAACCAATTAATTTATTTATATACCTATTTATGAATGGTTGCTGTTTGGTGGCTACTTTTGTTTACTTTTCAATATTAAATCGATATATGCATTTCTCTTGTCTTTGCGTTAGGTGCGTAACGAACGTAATAAAGCCAGAGAAGAAGCTAAACAGCTGAGAGCCAATCTAGAGATGTCCATGAAAGAAGCAAACTCTTATAAACGGGAGAAAAATGATCTTGAAATGCAAATATCCCAACTTAAAAAAGAAATGGAAAAAGTCCATTCGCTAATGATGAAACATGCTGGGCAATTTCACAAGACTGGGTAAGAAATTTCGCCTAGACAATATTAATGTATTCCAAAATGTAATTTTATATTAATTTTCATTTAATTTAGAATGGCGGATACAGGAGAAGAAAATGAAGCTAATAGTAGAGATGCTAATTGTTCTCCTGACATATCTTCAGATGGTTTAAAAAATGTTAATAGCGAGGATGGTTTGGTTACTAAGGCAGCAGCTGGCGGTGAAATTAAAGATCTTGATATAGAAGAATATGTATTAGCTGTACATAAAAATATACCAGATTTGGGTTAGTTTCGAAAACAGTGTTTTAAAATATTTGCTATTACATAGGTACATCTGGCTCCTAAACATAGGGTTCCTAATCGGAAAATTTTCGCAGGAATATCAGTGAATATTTTTATCGGGCAGTTTCGGGAATTTCTTTATAAGTTTTCTCCAGATAAAACAGATTCCTTATTATTTAGAGTTAATCGAATTATCTATACTAGCAACAGAAAATCAGTTGACACAGAAAAATTACGGCTTAAAAACCCTAATCTTTGCCAAAATTAGTTCTCCAACTTTTAGCCGCATGCTTAATGAGGCTGGTCTTGGTGGCTATAGTCCCGCGAAAACTTATTTCTCAAAAAACCCGTAATGCCCGTGTAGAATTTGTCAAAGATCATTTATGCTATTCGAGGCAGAAATGGAATACTGATGGGGGAACATTTGAAAGATGACCGAAGGCAAAACGACCGGACCCCAAGTACACAAACATTTCATATATCATATCATAAAAGATATTCACCCTTATCGTGGTTGGCATAAACGTTTTACGCCTACGACAGATTCGTACTAGATTAAAGATAAAATGCGAACAGTTTCTTTAATTTAGTACGAAACTGTCGTAGGCGTAAAATGTTTACGCCAACCACGATAATGGTGACTATGTCTGGATTCGGATACATATCAATTTTAAACGATGTTATGTATACATACGCTAAGGAAAATATGCCCCTAGTTTGGAAATTCCAGAACGAAAATTACCCTAAAGTGGTTACAATTGTAACTGAGTGGTTACAATCGTTAGATCTCAATCCCATAGAGAACCTATGAGAAATTGTAGGTCGCAAAATACGGATTCAAATGGTAAAATATTTCAAAGGAGATAAATTACTCTTTGCATAGTCGCTGTGTAGAAGTAATACAATACAATGGTTATCCATAAAACTGAATATTATTTAGTTTGTTTTCTATTTTCAGAATTTAATTAATGAAATACTAAACAAACTCACATTTCTTAAGATATTTTTTTTGATTTAAACCTATAATTGATTTTACATAAAAATTTTTTAACAACATAGATAACATTCCTTGTAAAAAATTGAATCCATATTTTAATTAAACCTATTACACATACATTTTATTTATCAAAACACAGATGAAGTTTCTGCTGAGGAAAAACGTTTAATTCAACAATTGTCAAAAGATGACTTTGATGAAGATTATTTATTGCAAAAAATATCGATGTTACAATTACGGTTAGACGAGGCTCAGAAAACCGTACAGGCAGAAAGAGAGTATGGATATTTCGATTAATTTCATCACATTTAATTAAACATGATTTTTTATTTTTAGCGAAAAACATATTCTACATAAAAATATTGAAAAATTGTCATTAGAAATTCAGGAAGTTCGAGAGCGCCAAGAAGAAATGCGATCAGCTAAACAGGTATAAACTCTATGTATCTAGATTATATAATTTATTTCGAATTAATAAAATAATTTTTCATTAATTTATTAAAATATGTAATATGACACATTTTAGGAAGCTGTACGAGAATTATTAACATTACAAGAGTCTCATCGTGCAGAAATGCGCATTATAAACAATTCATTGCAAGAAGAAATAGCTGCACGTGAAAATCTCGAACGTCGCTTAAGTGAATTGCGTACAGAATTGGAACGTTTGCAAGCCGAAAATGCCTCAGAATGGGGTAAACGTGAACGTTTAGAAACGGAAAAATTGGCTCTGGAACGCGATAATAAGAAATTACGAACTGAACTCCGAGACTTCCAAGAACGTTCGGATCGTAAAGGACGACCTATGCAAGCAACGGATGTTGAAAATCGTGCTCTACAGCAGGAGTTGGCTGATCGCAGTAAGGTTGGTATTCAAATATATACCTTCTTATATAGTATAGACAGGCGGATCCAAGACCTACTTTTGTGTTAGAAAAAATAACTTTTCGGAACTTTCATTATTTATTTTATAGTATACATATTAATTGGATCCGCATCTGTTATTATTAGATTTGTTAATTGTATAAAATTGTAAAAAGTATGCATCTTATTTCAGGAATTAAGCGAACTGAAAGTATCACATTCCAAATTAAAAAAACTTTTATCTGAAACCAATACCGAGCTAGGTCATGCAGTAAGACGTGCTGAACAATATGAAGCAGAGGTAAGTACAAAATTATGTGAGATTACATTATTCAGCTGCACAAAATACATGTTACACTTTTTCTATCCCGACATCTAAAGAATATTTAATTTGTCTATGTGTGGTATGTGTGGTTTGTGCCAACACCCATTATCTTTATAAATGCAATTTTTTTTCGAAAAAGGGCTAAGATTTTTATCTAAAAATAAATTTTCAAAAATCTATGTTTAAGTATAAGAAATTAGGAAAATATTAGCTTCTGTCAATAGCTTTTTTTATTTAATTGAGAAAAAATACTTTCTTACTTTTGTAACAATTTTTTTTTAATCATTAAAAAATACTTTCTTACTTTTGTAACAAATTTTTTTAAATCAAAATTCAGTAATTTACAGCCATATGCATAAAAATTTTCAAGAGCTTTATAAACCAATTATAAGCAAATTTTCATAAAGTTGTATTCATAAACGATTAATAGCTCAAAATACATTTGATAAACCTTAAATAAGTGTACAAATTTTAAAGTTCGTTCGACCCTACTTTAAACCTACTATAAAGTATTCTTTTTACATTTTATCCTGAAAAAAGGTAATTTTAAAAATAATTCTTTATAAATTTGCAATAATAGATGATACTATTGCAATTGACAAACATAATTTTAACTCCGCTGGGAAATATGGTCCACTTTAATAATATAAGATTTTGTTCCATATTTCTCCGGCAGTGAACTACATGAGGTTTGCAAGTGAGTTTTATTGCCATTTTTGTAATTTATTGTTAACCTGTAACGGCATGTAGTAACTAAATGTGTAAACAGTGTGGAAGAAGGTCCACAGAATCTAATATACCCATTCCGGAATTAAAATTATGTGTTTCCACATATAAATTCATTTAATTTTGTTAAAATTTAACAAAATGACAATAAAAATAAATTAATAAAACAAATTATAAAACAGTGATGTTTATTTTATCACAGAATATTCGTCATTCGAATACTTTTAATAATAATTGAGCTAAAATATATAAAAACGTTTGTATATTAATGCATTTTAGCTTAGGATAAATTTACTAGAATCAAATATATATTTTTTTTCTAAATACTTTAGTTTTTTCTTCAAAAATATATAATTACTAAAAACAAACAATGAAAAAAGGAGAATTAACGAATATTTTATCCTAATTGCAAGCAACACTAGCAACGAAAAAGGGAAAATAACAGAGAAACATTGCCAGCTTAAACAAAAAACAGTATATTAGTTATTGTGCCTTTAACAAACGTTTATGAATACTATACTTTTATAAATGATTTTTAAAGCTAAAGTGTTTGTTAACAAATTTGTGTTTTAAATCTACAATAAGTTTTTTTATGCATATAGCCGTTAGTCTATTAATTTGGTTGATGCAACGACCGTAATTTCCTATAGTTTCAGAAAATCGAGCTCGTACTGTATTGAAATAAAGATAAAACATGCTGATTTTCGTTTTCTTGAATATTTTTCTTCGTCTTCTTTCTTTCAGAAGTTTAAAAGTTTAATTAATTGTTAATTGTTTTGCTAATGCTAACGAGTATAACCACATTCTATAAATGTATTTTTTTATGTTTAAAAAGAAACTTATTTTGTTCATGTTTTTGAAAACTGATATTGCGGAATAGTATTTTTAAAAAAAGTTTCCATTGTATTGTCATTCACGTTTATCATACCGCTACTATATCAGATATACGTTTGAAAATTTTGGTATTGAAAACCAGCTAAATCGGTCGACAAAACACAACACAATTTCTGTGCCTGGAACAATTTTATGTATATAGTTACGACAAGTCAAAAAACTTCTCCTACGACTAGTAATAAGAATTTAGTTGATAAATTTTATAAAAGCATTTAATTTAACATTTCTTGATAAATTAACGCTACATACATAATCTTAATTGAAACGCGTAAAATAACAAAGTAATTTTGATTCGTTTAAATCTTAAATTCATAATTACAATTTATTAGTATATAAACAAAAACACAAAAAAGTTTCAATACAAATTACATTTATGTATGTATATATAAAACCTATAAATGCAAAGTTTCTGATAATTTTGATGTACATATTATTTAATTGGCAAAGGCGGCAATGCCGGTAATGGCACGACCCAAAATCAAAGCATGAATATCGTGTGTGCCTTCGTAAGTATTGACAGCTTCTAGATTCATAACGTGACGTATGATGTGGTATTCATCGGCAATACCGTTGCCACCTAATGTATCACGCATGATGCGGGCAATTTCCAAGGATTTGCCTGCATTATTGCGTTTGATCATTGAAATCATTTCAGGTGTGTGAAGTTTCTTATCCTTGAGACGGCCAACTTGCAAACAGGCTTGTAGGCCAAGAGCAATTTCAGTGGAAGCATCTGCCAACTTTTTCTGTATCAATTGATTTGCTGCCAAGGGACGTTTGAATTGCTTACGATCCAAAGTGTACTGGCGAGCAACCTCGACGCATGCCTCTGCAGCACCTAAAGCACCCCAAGCAATACCATAACGAGCATTGTTTAGGCAACCGAATGGTCCTCTGAAGCCAACAACATTTGGTAATAAATTCTCTTCGGGTACGTAAAGATCATCCATAAGAATCATGCCTGTAGCAGAGGCTCTTAAAGAAAATTTGCCTTCGATTTTGGGGGTGGCTAAACCTTTTGTTGACTGTGAGCGATCAACTATGAAGCCACGCACTTTATCATCTTCTCCTTTTGCCCAAACAATAATAACATCAGCAATGGGAGAACTTGTAATCCATGTTTTGGAACCGTTTAAAATATAACATTTGCTTTTACTATCATATTTGGCTCTAGTTTCCATGCCAGCGGGATCACTGCCATGATTAGGTTCAGTAAGGCCAAAAGCACCTGAAAACAATAATAATGAAATCTTATCACTTATCTCTTTTACTTAGTTTGCGTGTGCTTATTGCTTATCTTTTAAGCAACTTTTTATTATTCACATGTTTTTTGTAGCAAATGAAGCATAAAACAACCAAATCAAAACTCACCAATTAATTTTCCTTGAGACATAAGTGGTAAATACTTTTCTTTTTGTTCAGCTGTACCATAGTCGTAAATTGCACCCATAGCTAAAGAGCTCTGGACACTCAAGGCTGAACGATAAGCAGAATCGACACGTTCAACTTCGCGTGTCAACAAACCATAGGCTACATTAGAAACACCAGCACAGCCGTAACCATTGAGAGTACAGCCCAGAGCTCCAAGTTCACCAAATTCTTCCATAATGGCTTTATCAAATATTTCGTCACGATTGGCTTTGGTCACTCTGGGTAATAGAGTAGTTTGACAGTAGTTACGGAAAGAATCGCGTATGGCAATTTCATCTTCGGTTAGTTGTGATTCCAAATTTAATGGATCCTGCCAATTATATTTTGGTTCACTTGCTTTGGTGGCAAAACTAGCTCTTGACACTAGTGGACGCAATTTGCTTAATAGATTTTGGGAAATCATTTTCTTCTATTTTTTTTTATTTTTTTTTTTACACTTTTGTCTTAATTTATTATTTTGTTAGATAATTATCCAGTATACAGCAAGAACCAAATCAGCTGGTCTGTTTTTTTCCACTACTGCTTCATACGAGTATTCTCACTGAACTAAAGCTGTGGCAGTTCGGTTGGTTGATTGGTTTATTCTCGTTAACATGTTATTGTTTGATATTTTATTCTTATCAAATTTAATTTCCCACTCTCTCCTTTTATATTATTCTCTACGTATATTATTAATATTTACGAGTACGATTAGTATTTAATGTTTCTAAAAATCTCTCTTCTCCAAGTACTTTACTAACTATATATATTCATAAATATGTAGATGCGTGTGTTTGGAAGTGCGTATGTATTATTTGAATAAATCTAATCATTTAAATATCATGCTTATGGTGTGTTTTAAAAAGAAAAATATACAAATTGTACAAACATACCTATTTTTGGTCTTTACTACTTGGCATTTTGTATGATTTTATGAATGTGAATAGATAAGATGTGAAATGAAAATTGTATTTAAATATTCTCACGCTTATTATTATTTACTAAAATAAGAAATGCATTATATTAAATTGTACCTATTACAATTGTTACTTCATTATTATTTGATACTAGTTTCTTCTCCAAGTACTTTACTAACTATATACATTCATAGATATGTAGATGAGTGTGTTTGGAAGTGCGTATGTATTTTTTGAATCATGCTTATGGTGTGTTTTAAAAACAAAAATATACAAATTATAAAAATTGTCTAAAAATTAATTTTCGGTGATATTCTTTGAATTATTACAGATTAATTATAATAATTGAACTTAAGCCTAATTAATAATTTGTACCACAAAAAAATCTATAAATTAAAAATTAAATATTTGAATTTCATATTTAAAAAAATGTGCTTGTATGCTATTTATAACTGCTTCATTATTAACGAATTTATTAGAATTTAGAATGAATTGTGATTTACTATTATTTAGGAAGTCGCGAAAATGACAGTCACTTTGAACCACTTCAAATTTTGTTTGCTAAGACTACTTGGAATTGGCTTTATACTATAGTACAATACGAAAGCCAGCAATGAATTAACCTATAGTGAATTTTGTTTTTAGGTGAAGCGTTTACGTCAACGTGTTGAAGAATTAAAGCGAGAGTTGGCTGCAGCTGAAGATGAATTAGATTCAGCAGTTAATCAAGTGCGACGATTACAACGTTCTAATGACGAATTGGTCGGTCAAAACGAGGGATTGCAAGTTCAGATACAACATCTTCAAACCAGGTTTGATTCATTCCTTAAATTTCCTTAACATATTAAACACCATTACCATTAAAATCTATAAAAAATAAGCTTAAAAGTTAATAATATTTAAACATTCTAACATTTGGAATGCTGCTAAATCTGGTATACATTTCAATAATACTAACATTTAATATAAACACTAAATGTCAAAAAAGACGTGCACCTAGTCCACAAATGCGCGGAAGTTTTAACGGTGTACAATTGCGTAATAAAATAGCAGTTGAATTACCAAGTGATTGTTTGCCAAACATTAATGATTTACGTCAGATATTCGATGATGGTTCGGCGCAAGGTAGCGTTGGTCTTCGTCATTCATCTGGCGCTGAACCATCATCAAAGCGCTCCAGTCACACGGAACGTACTCTCTTGCAACAGCAGCAAGCTAATAGTTTTTTCGATGCCAAAACATCACATGTTGAAGAGAATATATTTGAATCAAAAAGTCGTAATCTAGAATTCGAAAGGGCTAAACAAAAATTTGATAATCCAACGCATTTGCAACACCAACATCATCACCACCAGCGCGAACAACGTGAACGTTCATCTGGAAGATATGGGCCAAACAATAGTAGTAGTGGTGGTGGGGGGGTTAGCAATGGTGGTAGTGGTAGTGGCAGTAACGGTACTGCTGCTGCTGGCAATCCATTAACAACCCCAAATAGCAGAGCAAACCTGGCATTGCCCTTAAAAACTACCACAGCTATGAGTGGCCAAAGCAGCGGAAATTCCAATTCAAATTTGAATTCGAATTCAACAAATCTTTCCAAAGACGATATAAATCGACAGTTGTTTGAAGATCATTCACGTTCTTCGACGGTTGGTGGTAGCGGTGCTGGTGCAACAAGTGCTGATGCTAAATTTTATCAAAAAGATAATTCCAATTCTGCAACTGGTGGTGGCAATTATTCCCGAAACAGCATTAACTTGGATGGGCTTAAAGTATCTGATGATGAGGTAAATAATATTTATGCTTATATTCGCGACTAATAATAATGTTTTCTCTTTATTGAAACATTTATTAAGTATAGTACATAGTTACTTATAAAAATTGAATGTGTGTGTTTTCTTTTTATTTTTTTTTAATTTTTATACTTAAATTATTGTGTTTGTTTTATTCTTAATTTATTACATACATATATAAATCTTATATTAATTGCTTATCTGATCCGATATTTGTAAGTATTGCACTTTTTAATATGTTTTCACTTGGTAGAATTTATAAATTTTATTCAAAATGCGTTCCATACATCCAATCATCATAGTAAACAAAAATATATATTTTTTTTTTGCAATTGCTTATTTAGACTCCGTAATTATGGTTCAACTAGCTTACTGCTTGACGAAGAAACCGAAGGAAACAGTGAATGAAGGGTTATAAAACTTACATTGGGACTTTACTATGCTATTTTAAGTAAAACGTACATATAAATAAGTATTAATGAAAACAATATATTTTTTTTTTTAATTAAACTTACATTACAGTTTAGTATTATTGTATAAATTAAATATATATATACATATATATATATCATACACACTATAATAATAGGCAATGAAATATATACATTCATTCTACAGATATTAATTATTACTAAACAAATGTAATATTACAAATTCATTTTGAAAATCTTCTAGTAATTCCCAAAAATCAATGTTCATTTTAAAATATCAATATTCGCTGGCACGAAAATGAAAACATTTGTCTGCTTAAAGGTACATTTTAAAATTTGTAACTCCACTTATTACACACTATATTAATAGGCAATGAAATATATATATTCATTCTACAGATATTTATTATTACTAAACAAATGTAACATTGCAAATTCATTTTGAAAATCTTCTTATAATTCCCAAAAATCAATCGTCATTTTAAAATATCAATATTCACTGGAACGAAAAACTAAACTTTTGTCTGCTTAAACGAACATTTTAAAATTTGTAATTTAAGCTCAATTTTAATTTGAATTGTCTTATTAAGAAAACAGGTATCGTCGTGTTTTAATACTGGTATCGAGTGAAACAAATTTTGAATACAAATGTCGATTTATCGCAATCGAATCAACTTTTCTATTTAAAAATAATTTCGTTAGCGTAATTATAATAAAATGTACTAGATTTCGGCCTGGATACCGAATGCCATAATCGCAAATAAGATAATTACGATAAATTTTACACGATAACGGTAATTCAGCCCCAGGTTTTTTACACAGGCGAGAGCTTCAATATCGCTTCATTTATTTATATATACATATGTTATACATTTCGATATTTTTAATACCGGCATCGAGGGAAACGATTTTTTAATTCAGCGAGTGTTTCAGTATCGTTTGCCAATTTGAAACGGTATTAAATTGGTATTGCTATTAATAATATATCGGTTGCCATCCTCATATCAAATATCTAAAGTTTGAGAAGAAACAAATTGCTCCTTATTTTTGGTGTACCTACTGGTGATGAATTATTGGCTTGAAACTTTGAAAATTTCGCTTCTCAAAAACTGTTAAAATTGACGATTGAGTGCCAAAATCTTCTGGCTGTCCTCTTTGTATGTATTGTAATTGTTTGAGTTTGATATTGTACTGCCCAATTGAAGAAATATATCAGAGTAATATACGTCACAGTTTTTAACCCTTGCAAACTTTCGCATTTGTCAAAATTTCGTTTAGGATTTGTGTCATTGGTATCAAGCCTAAGATGTAACGCCACATCAACTGGCTGTGTCCAAAGATCTTTACGACGGAGTGTGGTGGGGTTATGGAGACCATCGCCGCGTGCTTGGAATATGTTGGGGACAGCATGGTCGATTAAGGACCACTTGGAATTGAGCTTGTTGCTCCATACAGATCTCAGTTGAGCCAGAACTGCTCTTGTTTTACGCTGCAGTGTTTGTTCCGCTTCAGCAATGCGGTAACCTGCAACCGCTCTGTTTACTGCATCCCTATGATATCGTTAAAAGCTGCTATGTACGACGCGCGATCCAGTGGATCATGTACATATCCCCTTTTATAATTGTCGTATATGCGAAGGTCTTTTTTGACATGCCTCGAGTGGACTCCTCGTAATGTGGAGCTGTTGTGTTCGTTGAACGGCAAGACCCTCATTTCCTCATTAAGATGGTGTTCCGAGAACATCTGTAGCGGTCCTGGGAGCGGCGTTCTGGCAGCTTTGAATGTTTCTCTACTGGGTAACACTCAGCGATGGTGACCACACTGTAACTGCATAATTGGCCACAGAACAGCAAATTGTTTTATATGTAGCCAACAAAACAATTTTCATCGGAATTCATGCATGAACACAATGTGAAATGTGGAGACTGGAATTGTGGATAAGTTATGTTTCCTAGACCGCAGCGATTACGATGTTGTTGTGCCTCAAGAATGCAGTTATCTCAGATATCTTATTCTGGGGGGTTACTACCTAATTCGATTCGAAAGGAAATCGTATGTATTTAGCACACAATTTCAAAAATTTCGTTTTCGGATTGAGTTACGCATGGCCCTGGAGGCCATGATAGTTGAACTGCAATATCTGAAGTCAGCTGGGATGGCCGTTGTGCAACATAGCTTTTCGATCATTCCAGACCGAAAAGTTTGATTGTTGTTGCTGAGTAGACAGCCCTCCGCCGACTGAACTCGGGTCATTCCAGTGCGTAGAACGGGCTGTCGTGGAAATACATGGGTAAAAAACGGTGACGTGAATTACTCTACCATATTTTTGTATGTTCTTCCTATTTTGTAATATAAAACTAAGCACTATTTTTTATCCAATCTTTATAAATAATAAAACAATGAGTTTATTTGCGAATAGTGAGGTAGAAAAATGCTAACATTTTGTTTAGAACTCTTATATTTATTGCCCATAACATATACGTTTAATATTTAAGGTATTTACAGACGACAATACTGAGTATTAAAATTTGTCAAAAATTCAAGTATCATAATAATATTACATCGTCTAGACAAAAATTGTATTAGATTTGTTTGATTTAGAAAAATATCAATCAACAAAAGAATAAAATATTTCTAATATAATCGTGTAAACAAGAAATGTATTTTTCGAAACGATTTCTTGATATACCGAATGATTTCCATAATGTTTTGAAATGTAGTGTCGTCTGTAAACAATATACATACATATAAAATATATATTTATGTTTTAAAATTTAAAATCTGAAAGTTTTTAATAAATCAGTATATAACTCATGTGAAAACTTTAAATAGCCTGGTTGACTTTTTCACCTGAGTCCATACAAAAACCTGACAACTACATCTGACTTTCGTTTTAATTTGCACATTGCGAATATTTTATTTCAAGTATCCTTTAAATTTTTGATAGAAATAATTTATATTCATACGCTAATCAAGCCAATTTCACATTGTGAAGTTTAAAATAAATAAATTTTATTAATTTTCATAAAGTCATACTTTAGAATCGAATATTTTTTGAAGTTAAAATGTTTTTGATAGGATATATGTATAATTGCAATATTGCAATAATTTCTTTAAGTACTCTTCCCGGTATATATCTGTTTTAAGTGTGTCAGTAGTAATAAATAACTTTTTTCCAAATCGACAATGTGCCTGCCAAACAAGGTATTTGGAAAGCTCTAAGTGATTCTCCCTTAAATGCATTATATAATTGTTCCCCTGTGTCGAGGGAGTGTTATTCGTTTATAACATTCCACTTCCAAATCTCAATGGTAGCGTACTTTGAATTTTTCAAATATAGCTCGTTAAAGTCTCTCTAGCCTTACATTTATGAGGATTGTTCCTACAAAATATTAACTTTACTAAACAATCAAGATAATATCAGGCCAATAAGCGTTGTCGAGAGTATTGGAACGTTGTACTATACACATATAAAACAGTTTTGGTTGTGATAACAGAATTTTTAGCTAATCGAATCATTCTGGTTTAATGGCCGATTTTTTTTGTAGTGGCTGACAAATTCCAGTTCGGATATTTCATTGCAATTCTTTTTTTTTAACAAATTTTTTTTAGCTAGAACTGAAAAAATTTTTGAATATAATCGTCTCATTCGATTGGCTACAAATTTGAACATCACAACGAATCTATTTTCTCTGTGTAGAACATTTCGAGGTACTGGTGAAATAGTCAACAGCGACGATAAAATAACATATAGGGCATTATACTTTTGATTTCCATTAATACATATGTATATACCAAAATTTTATTAATTAAAGTGCTCTAAATACGTACACATTTTTATGTCCTAATAGCGAGAAACAATAGCGGTATTCACCATTTTGTGCATTTGTATTGCAAATTCATGCAATGGTGTATTTCTGTATATTTTGTTAGTGTAAAGTAAAAATACAATGCATATACAATGATGCAAGGCCATTTGCACAAGATTGTGAACTCCGCTAATATGTTGTATGTTGGTTTTTAGATATAAATCGAAGTAAAACGATCATAAATTTTAGCTTTACATTGAATTAAAAAATACAACAAAATAAAAAATAATAGTTGGGGCTCGATATGTCGATCGAGTTACTTAATAGTTTGCAAATTTATAAACTTTCTCTAAATGTATTAGATACATACGTATTATGTATGTAAAAGAAAATGACAGAACCTTTATATTATTTGTTCTGATATAATTAGTACTAAAACTTATAATTTATTGTAATGTGAAATTTAATTAATATCTGAAACTTAATAAACATCACAACTATCAGTTTAAAATATTATATATTCATAGTCATAAATGTTATCGATAATATATTTAATGCGTGTTTTAAAACAATATGAAAATGCATGTACGTTAAAATATATATAAAATTTAAAGGAAAAAAATAAAAATCGAAATAAATATACAAACATATAAAAATTAAAAAAGTGCATAATTAAAATAAAATTAAACTAAAAAATCAAACACCTTAAAAAAATGGTTTGCAATCATACTATGATTAAAATTTGTGTAAATTAACAAGAGTGCTATTCGGCTGTGCCGAATCTTATATTCCCTTAACAAAATTAAATATTGAAAAAAGTATATGACAAACAAAAAATTTAATTTAAAAACGTTGGTGATAAAAAAATGATGGTGAAAAAAATTTCGGGTTGAAAAATATTTTTCTCTAATTCGATTCGAAAGGAACTCTTTTCGAATTGCAATGTATTTAGCACACAAATTCGAACACTTTCGTTTTCGGATTGAGTTATGTAGTAACCCCCAGGACTATATCTGAGTTGATGATTCAACGAACAGACATATATGGCTATATCGAGTCCGCTATCTATAACGATATATAGAATATATACATATGTATACTTTATGCGATCTCAATGAAAAATATGGAAATTGCAAACAGAATGACAAACTTTTAAAATACCCTTACCACTCATGATGAAATCTATAAAAAAGGCGATAATTAAAGCAGCAAATTGGTTTTGTATATAATAAATAAATTGAAAAGTCACTTAAGTGAAAGTAGTAGTATACTCGAAATAAGTATTTTTGACAGTTTAAATTAAAATGTTGATTAAATAATAACATTAATATTTGAACTTTACTCTTATTTATATTTTTAAGTAAAGTTGGAATTATATAATATAAAATAAATATATAATAAAGTAGAATACACAAATAAATAAAAATATATTTAAATTAAATACTGTTATCATTTTATAGACCCATTTGTGGATGGATATTTTTTTACTTACCTTTTCTTTCAAATGTATTTAAACACACATTTTGTTTTCATTATTTAAACTTATTCTTTTTTTATTTATTAATATAATAAATTTTTAGTACAAATTACTTAATAAAAAGCTTTAGCACAGTTTTGAAAGGTTTTCATTTTAGTGTAATATAAAAAAAGTTTTTTTTTAAATAAATTTTGGACTACATATTTCGGTATTTTTGTTTCGTATTTAAATGTTCAGTACTATAGGCAATTATTTAAATGTTAAGCTGAGAAATATGTATCTATATTTTGTATTTTAATATAAAGATTTTTAATAATGATTCAATTAAATACTTTAAATAATACTAAAGGTACAGGAGTATGTAGGATTTGGAAAACTATAAAAAACGGTCTTGTTTTGCAATTAATTTATAATTCTTTTACATTTTTAGAATTAATTTTTCCTTTATGCTAATTTATTTGAAATAAGATTCGACAATGAATTCGAAAAAATGGCTTAAGTGCCACCAAAAGCATAAATAGAAAAACAATGTAACAACTCATTTGTTGAATTTAGCTGTTAGTCCCTATAAGGGATACCTAATGGGAATGTTTTCCACAAACCTTGGGATTTGGAATGTTAAAAATTAGAATTACGAGATCTGATTTTTCGGTTTTTGATATATAATGGTCTAGTCATTTGTTTTAAGTTCTATGCAAAGCGTCCGTGAATACCGCACATCCCTCAAACAGTCGGTCGGATTCAAGCCACTCTTCCCTATCAGAACCATGATAAAATCGATTGCCGTCATTCCACAAACATCGTGCCTGTGGCCTTCAATTTCTTAAAAAAGTTTAGAGTGACCTTTTCGCAATGGTTTAACTAAAGCAGACTCATATAATTTTAGTAAATTCCTTACAACCACTCCCGCCAAGAATTCTTCAATGGACTGTAAATGCGGGATGATATTCAAAGACGCCTGAGGTGTGCTTCTAATGCACAACTATTCATTCTGAAAGCCTCCTATCAGATTGCAAATATATGAAACTATAGGTCTAACGACCGATGTGAAAATCCAGTTTACGATATTCGATCACAAGCCCCAATTCTGACCTATGGAGTTCCTGCAATGAGCCTTTACTGAGTAAAAGTTTTTACATAAAAGTAAATAATCACACTTGAAAATGTCCAGTCCCTGTTAACTTCTCTGCGTCTATAACAACCCAGATGAAATCCCTTACTGTCTTATATATTAGATCAACAGTTATCGAAATAAAATCAATAGGTTGGCAGTAACAGATTTTTTAGTTCTGCGGACAACTTACTGATATTTAAAGGGATATATTAGCAAGCCTGGGAATTTGGATATGTTTCAAGTAAAATTGTTGTGACACTTTCAATTAAGAAAAAAGTACAACATTTTTAATAAGAAATCTCGGAGAAAAAACTCCAACATTTGATGTGGTTTAGTTTAAACGTGCTTCGAGTGCAAGTGGGTTTAAACTCTGGTGTATTTCGTACAATTGGCATAGTTAAGATTACAACCCGTGGACTTGTTACAGTATGTTTGCTTGATATTATGAAACCTTTTTAAATAACTAAGCACTCAAGTAATTCTGTGGTTTCCAAAATAATGTGAGCACTTATGACATAAATATAATATTTTCATAACAAAACATGACCGAGTTAATGAAAAAGAAAATGTTTATAGATGTATTGAAAATAATTTATAGTTTTAAAAAAATTAACATTTCATGTTTTTGTAAGAGTTATTTTTTGGACTGTGGTTTAACTTTTATTCTTAATTAAGCTTAATTTAATCTTAATAAAATGTTGTAATATTTTTATTGTTGCTTTAGAGTTGGCAACATTTAAGCAGTTAATTTTCTAATTGTAATTCAAAATATTTATTAACGAATATATTAAATCTCATAATACTTAAGTAAATGGGGATTTAGATTGATTTTTTAATTTAACAGTTCATTGTTAAACTCACAACCCAAAAACTAAACCTTAAGCATTTGTATTTTAGATTTTTTTTTATTAATTTTTGTTTTCAATTATCGTTACAACAATTGTTTCTAAACAATTTAATACAAACACTTTTCGTCCACTTTACAAAAATGGTGGAAATATTGCGTCGTATAAAGATTTCTGTTAAAGGTACAATTTTTAGTTTATTTTGTAAAAAATGCTAAATTGTTTTATATTGTTATTAAATGTAATTTAAGCTAAACGATTTGATGGAAAATATTAAATACAATTTACAAATGTTTCGTCTTTTAAGGTCCTTTGAGATTTTCTTTGCTATACTTAAATTAATATTATTATTTTCAATAATAAATATATTTCATAAAGTACATACAAAATTTACATTTTAATATATTTAACAGAAATAAAGATAAACAGAATTTAACAAAAATGTTTTAACAAAAAATAATGTTATAGAAAACGATTTAAACCTATGGTTAATAAGAATAGGAATGTATTAATAAATACACTTGAAGCATTGCCACATAATTCTATATTGCTTTCCTGTGGGAGAAGAGAAAAAAAATATTATTATTGCCGCACTTGGATTAAATATAATAAAAGCTTCGAAAGAATTAATTCTTAATTAAATTTTCAAAATTAAATTAAATATATTCTCTTAACAATTCCATTAAAGCATTCAGCACGAATTAATTCGTGGTCTTAATTCCTTAGTATTCAAAACGTATTGACTTCATTCCTTTAAGAATTCATTATTTATAGAATTATTAATCCCTTAATGTACATTAAATTTGTTTACATTACAAAATACATTAACCAATTTTATTCTTCAATTCAAATCTATTACAAATAGGCTTAATGGCCGTAATTTCAACAAATATATATCTATCCGTGCTTAGTTATTTATAGACTAAAAATATTTGATAATTTTTACCCATATATAGTTATTTGAAATTAATGTCAAGTTACCTTTTAGGTAAATTTATCTGCTACGTATTTTATACCGTAGATATCTATTTGTTGAAATTACGGGCATAGCCCCCATTCATTTAGTTAACAATTAAAAACGAAACAAATTAATATTTTTTAGCATGTCCCATTCTTTCAACAATACTGTATTAACTCAAAAACTTTTAAGTGTTCAGCAGAGACAAAAACCTCTTTGTGGTTACATTTTAAGAGAATATGAAAATCCGAATACATCATAGTAAGCAAATTCCATTTGAAAGTATATTTACATTGCTCTTCTTTAAAATGTTTGCAATTATTGTAAAATAAATATATTTTTTGAGTTAATACCATTTTTTTTGAAACAAAATAGAATCAACACAAAATACAACCAAATTTAAATAAAACAATTTGATTAATTTTAACTTGAATAAATGCTGAAATCAAAATAATACCCAAGTTACTAAATATTTTTGTAATGATGCATTTTTTTGGTATTCCAATAATTAAGCAATTTAAGCAATGACAACTTAAATATTTGAGATATTTAATAACATCTAGTTTTTATTTTTAGATCAATAGGTCAATATGTTGGCTGACCGCTTGATATAACATCCATATTCATTTTAGAATTTGTATCAAACTTGACCCTTGGGTTATTGACCAGTTATTGAATATTTTTATAAAAATATGTATGTATATAAGGACTGAGATCGAAAAATTCTTAACATACATATATGTTAATAAAAATGAAACCACTAAATTTTACACTTTACAAAAAAAAAATAAAATATATATTTTTATAGTTGTAATCAATAGTAATGAAATTTTTAAACTTTTTCGGAAACCCTTCCATTAAAGTTTTTACAATGCTTTCTGGCACTTTGTTCGAAAAGGTAGTACATCTTCGTTTAAAATCTACCACACTTTTGGACACCTTTTTTGTGCTCTTCAATTCTCTTTTAACAGGAGTCCAATATCTCTCCACTGGCCTTAGCTCCAGGTAGTTTAGAGGATTTGCCTCTCTTGGTACAAATAACACATTATTGTTTTTGTACCATTCAAGTCCTTGCTTACCATAGTGACAGGATGCCAAATCAGGCCAAAAATAAGTGGACACATAAAGAGATCTTATGAATAGAAGCATCCTCTTTTGTAAACATGCCTTGATGTTAATTTCTGTATTTATAGAGCCCATTGTAACAAATGTTTGGCTTATTTTGCCGCAACTGCATGTTGCTTGCCATGCCAAGAACTTTTTGGGACAATTTTCAGCTTTTGGGTCTTAAACCTTTCTACAAGATTCCGTCGAGCATCAGCAACATAAAATTTCATACGTACGTTTCGTCACCCATTATGCAGGAGGTATATTTTTTGTATGAAATTTGACTTAAATTTTCGTGTTCTGTCTTTGGCCTCTAAATTTTTAGCAGTGTTCTTGTCTGCATTGGCTGCATTGGCTTTAACTTTTCGTACCAAATAGTCCGAGTACTGAGCTAACCGGATTGCTTTCCTACCGGGTGTGTTGGGAGTTCTTTTGAAAATGCTTTCTATTTATTGTTTATAGAAACATCATGTGGACCATTCCTTCTACATGAAGCAGTTTTACTATCAACGGACAAGTTCTCCTGATACTGTTTAATAATATTGGAATCAGTTTGACGGCAGACCTTTGATTGTTTGGCCAACTTTTTGTAGGACCGTGTTGGGTTTTGTTGAAAATATTTAATAATTTTAGTAAGCAATTTTTTCTCGTGACTCATTTTAATCAAATTTACAACGTTAAACATAAAAACTGACATGTTTTACAAAGGTAATTTGATCAAAGAAAATTTCAAATAATACTTGGGTTAAAAGTTTAAATGAAAAACGTGTGTTAAGAATTTTTTCGATCTCAGTCCTTGATTTTGATAAAAATAAAGAAAATTTCAAAACTAAATGGCCGTTATATTACTTATAGCAGATCGTGTTTTTACAGTAAAAGTAACAGGGAATGTGACCAAAATTCGTAAAATAATTGTTTTTATAAATAATTATTTACTTACATTAACATGACGGCTTATACAACTAATAGGACGTACTCGTGTAAATTCATGATCTCTTTTAAAACATGCCAATGTTTGATTCTCCTCTAGCGGATAGTTAATGTCCATTGGATTTACGGTTAGTATATGGGTTGCATCGCGCGGACACATTTGATCAATAACTAGTAAAATTAAATTGCTTGCTGGTATGGGAAGAACAACAAATGGCCGCTCACAGCCATGCGCTGTTATATTGTATACAACATTTTCCTTTTCGTTATAAAGCGTGTAAAGATCACGTTGCATGTCACACGGTTTCAGTCTTGTTCTTTGTAATGTCACCAAACGAACCCATTCGTTATTTTTAACATTCACCATATAATCGGTCATATTCTCGTCCACATAATGTTCGAAGAAATCAGCTGCAACAGCACTCAATTCAACCAGATACAGCACAATTGTGGTTAGTATCCATTTAAATGCTCTAAGTACGTGGAATAGAGGCTGAAAATTAAATATGTATAATATTGTTATAAAATTAAGCTAAACGATATTTGTTAATTAATTAAATGGAGTCTGTTCTCATTCGAATTAGGAATCAATTTAAGTTTTGTAATCAATGGAGGGTATAATGTGCTTGTGCTGATATTTGTAACGCCCAAAAATATAAGTCTGTTATTTCACCTACCCCCATACAAATGTCTTTTCGAAATAGGATTTGTTTGTCATAAAGATGTAATTTATATAGATATATTTTAAGAAATAATGTTCAACAAAAGTAATAATGTTAAAAAAAATAAATTAAGTAGAAAAATCAAGAAATAAATAAAAGTTGCTATAAAAATAAGAAATTTTTAAGAAATAACAAGTGACAGTGTTGTATATACCCACCACCAATATAATACTGACACCGACTTTTGTACATTTTGTATAAAAACATTTATTTTTATCAGATTTTGCCTATTTTCAATACCAAATTTTGTGTGGATACCACTATTCTATAGAAATTAATGTATGTCAGAACCATATTTCGAAAAGATATTTTTTACCATTTTCTTACCATTTCTTCATTTCCTACAAATTGTTATTTTATAATAAAAATAACGTGTGTAAAATTTCAATGTATTATCTGCAATGTATTTAATCGATCCCTGTAGGCGCTATCGAGTTTTCAACAGACAGACGAAAGGACATAGTTAGATCGTCTTGTAATTTTAAAAGGACCCAGGCTATATATATACTTTTGTTGGTCTGCGATGAATATTTCGATGTGTTACAAACGGAATGACAAAATCAATATATCCCCCATCTTTTTGGTGGTGGGCACATGCCAATATATAATATAATAAAAACTTACCGTTAAAACATTCGAAGATGAATTATTTTCACCATCTGGTACAAAGCAAACGGCTTGATAATCATAAACCGTGACACGTTTATAAACATTTTCCTCCACTAAACGATGCATTATGGCACCGTTTATTTCACCAAAGAATCTACCGGTTTCATGACGACTTGGCGATATAATTATAAAACCGTTATTATCCAAAACGTAACAATCTTTATCGTCAACAGCACAAGCCTGAAATGGGAAATAAATATGTCAAAAGATTTTTCGCTCAGAATTAAAGATCAATTACATACATTGCCAGTTATATTACGAAATAGTTTTAGCAAAGCACTATGTTGAAATTGAAAGCCAACTACGGCAGCTGGGGCAGATTTACCTCCTTCGGTATGGAAGACAGCATGACTGGCAGTAACAAGAGTTTCAGCAGCAGTTTCTCCGGCATCAAAGGGTACAGAGTAAACGAAACTTTCTTCTCTTACGAAATGTTGATCGACAGCACGTTTATACCAGATTTCATTAATGGCCTTATTATTGTGTTCACTAAACGATTCCCTGTATAGGAATATATATATAAAAAACCCATTACTAAACTCTAATAAACGCTTTAATATGGACAAAGTACTAACCCCGCTCCTAATTCTTCGGCCATATTCGAGTGAAATTCCTGCCATCGTGTGAGACCACTGTGAGTGGCTAAAAATGCCACTGTTATACCAAAACGTTGCTTAAATTCATTTCTATTTGATAATAAATATATATAATTTTATTAACACATATTTACAAAGTTATATTAAAAATATTAACACAATTCAGCTGTAAAAAAATGAAACATTTGAATATTTTACCTTGGCAACAAACCCATTAATACTGAAATGGGATTTGAAGCACTTGAACTACTACTAATCCAATGATCAAGTTAAAAATTATTACAAAATATCAATAATGTGCATTAAGTAATTAATATAAAAATTAATTAAAGTTAATTTTGGATGATTTACATGAAAAGCAAAAGAGAAATATAGAAGTAAATAAATTAAAAACAAAAAAGGGGTGCAGAATAGAAAATAAAATATTCGTAAGATTCGTAATTAAATTAATATACTTAGTTATATATTAGAGATTTGTTTATATTAATTCAGTTCCCATATACAGTGCCCTTAAGAAAATAGTACATACATAATTATTCGTAAGCAGAGGTAAACATGTTTTACCATTACTTCAACAGTTATATTATTTTGATATTTTTTTTAATATATAGTTGGTAATAAAAAATGGCTATAATCAAGATTAGCGAAAACTTAAAAACCAAATGAATAAACGATTTTAATGCTGGATTGAAGCAAAACACTATCTGCTATATATATATTCAATTACATGCCAATGGAGTGGTTTATCTAGGATCAGGCATGCGGAGTTAAGGACTGCACAAAATATCCAATGATTTGCGGTTCATAGAGCCTCCCTATCAGTAATATAAAGGGTCTTCCAGTAGGGAATTCCGCACTTTGACAGTTCAAAGCGGACATATTGTTGATGTTACATATGCCGAATTGGCTGTCATTTACACACTATATTTTGCCCATTTAAAGGACTGAATGGGTACGTCGACAAATAAAACTGTCGAATTTGGGACGATACCAATCCACATGATATGCAAGAGCGTGCAATGCATCCCGAAAAAAGTCACTGTTTGTTATGGATTTTTGGCTGGCGGCGTCATCGGTACATATTTCTTTGAGAACGACGTTGGTCAGGCCATCACCGTTAACGGCGAGCTCTAAAAGCCGATGATTACCAACATATTTTGGCCTGAATTTAATGATATGGACACCAACGCCATGTGGTAATAGGAGCACACAAATTCCACACAGATCATGCCACATTGGACATTCCGCAAGAGCGATTTGAGTGCATGGTTATCTCACGTTGACCCCGTTCGACTTTTCTTGTCGGGTTTTCTTAAAAATCACGTATATGGGAATAGCGGCTCACAAATCCAACATAACCCACGCCATCGGCCTGATTTATGCGTCAGAGACATGAAAAATTGGACATTTTGAATGCGCAAAGCGCAAAGCACGGTCCATACATACATGGTGTCGTTTCAAACAAATAAAAAATGTCGATGGTATCTCACACATACTTTGTTTTATTTAAATTTATAGATAGGCAGCGCTTAATGAAAGGCATTTGTATGAAATTAAACGTATGTATAAATGTAAATAAAGAGTGCCAGGATTGGTTAAACTGATTGAAACAGAAATATTATACTGTTATCTTTTCAAATACTTGACACAAGTACACACGAGAAGGGTTTTCTGGGCAAAATATGCTATGGCTGGAATCGGATACAGATCCATATTAAACGATCCATATGTATATACGTATACGCTGTGGAAAATATGTCTCTTATTTGAAGATTTGAAGTTTTGTAAAAATTAAACCTTCCATTGTTTTGTCATTACCATAATAATGAATTCTTTTTAGTTTGTTTTCTATTTTCAGAATTTAAATAAAATTCTTATTTTTTTTGTTAATATAAGTAAATAAAAGTATATATTAATGAAATACAAAAAAAAAATAAAAAAATTCTTAAGAATTTTTTGGGGTTTGTGACCTATTAACTGAATATTTGGAAAAGTTTAATTTTATTACCAACCACTGTACTTTAGAGTCACCCCGTTTGAATGGACGAAGTTTCAAACTAAAATTAAGGATTGGCTTTTTGAGGACATCATTTTTCAAAATTTGTGTCATTATGGAGAGTTGGATCAATGGAAAAAAGGTAATTTTTTAATGTTTTATGATTTTTTTGTAAAATATTAGTATTATATGTATTTTTCATGTAAAATATTAGTATTATATGAAAGGTCTTTAAAAATATCTTTAAATGCCATATCAGAATTATTTTTAAATAATTTTTAAGAAAATTTTCAAGTTTATATTAATTTGTTATAAATTAACTGGATCGGTTTTTTCCGTAATATAATAAGCTTTCCACTGGTATACACTTTATAATTTCATTAGATTATAAAACAAACATTTTAGTTTAACTAAAATACTAAAACATTTCACGAAAAAAAAATTTATTTATTTCTCATGCTTTCTTTTATGAGATTCATTTATTGTTTATTGAATAATAGAAAGTTTATTGTTTACGCCCAGGGTTGATTGTGCCATGGTTTACTACTTTATAAATATTTTGCGTACAAATTGTGTCTTAAACAAATAGATAACACCAGATCGGGAAGAACATAGGTTTTCAAAAATTCAAATAAAATTCGAAATAGGTTTAATTTGGAAAAACGGAAAACCCATTTACGGTGAAATTATATGAAAAAAATCACAAAATACAGTTCAAACCCAGGACAAACATTTTGAGAAACGGTATCTAAGAAATAAGCTTGGGAACATCAACAACTATACATACATACATAAGTCGTCGGAAATAGAGGTAAACTATTGTAAAAAACATTTTATCCCTCGCATTTTTGAATTCATTTAAAAAAAAAATAAAATCAATACATACAAAACACAAAATTACATTAAATTTTGTTTAAATTTATTTTGTGTTATGTTGATAGATATGCCCAATAAAACATCTTGTAAACTACTTATTTCTTTATTTCAAATGACTTAAATGTGTATGTAGTAATTGGTCTCAAATTCGTAAAATTTGCATTGTCAATAATTGATTTTGGACTGCCCTTCGTAGACAACCAGTCTTTCATTTTGCCCAATTCGAGTTGAGTTCCCTCCATGCTTCCTTTAACTGTGCCATCCGAAGTATTCATGATCCAGCCATGTAAACCTAATTCTTTGGCTTTCTTTTCGGCATATTTGCGAAAAAATACACGTTGAACTTTACCGAAAATCTCATAATCACAGGCATACAATTGTCTGGAACCCATTTTAATATATTTATTTTGCAAATTTTTACTATTTTTTGTATTATATTTTTAAAAATATGTCACTGATGGGAAATTTTTTTCAATAATAAATAGAAAGTTGAGCTTGACACAAATTTGTTTTAAAAATCAACAAATTTTGAAATGGCATAGTGAGTATGTAGTGTTGTCTGTGAAGCGATTTAAAAAAGCCCAAGGTCTTCCGAAATTGTATTGTATAATTAAGCATCGTTCAAATAAAATCAGGTTGCAGAGAATTTAAAAGATGTTGAACAACAATTCTTGAATAACAACAATAAACAGAAATGAGTATTACAAAAAATTTAATATACTAGGATCTCCCGGTGATCGAAGTTCGACCACTTTTAAAACGCTGTTTACCAATTTTATGGAAAGAATTTTGAAACAATTTTTTTATATTGTGAATATCTAGAGAAAATACCATTTATTGCTGGACAATAACATACTTAAAAGTGTACCACAAAAAAGTGTAGCCTATTTATATATAAAATACTAGCTTGACTCGGTGCGCTTCGCTAACCCTGTCGTAGTAAAAATCGATTCAGGCGTTTAGTATTTATTGTTTAAAAACTAAAGGTACTAATTTTACCAGTTTTTCCCTTTCTGGTCAAAGTATTGAAAAAAGTTATAGCCTATTGACGCTTCCAAATAAGGATCTATATACGTTCCAAATTTCAATAAAATCGATTTAGCCGTTTAGGCGTGATGCTCAAACAAACCAACAAACAAACTTACACAGACATTTATATATTTATATGGATTATTACTTGTAATCATACTTTTCTTGATTGAAACCAAAGCTTGAATTGAAGTAAATAATTTTAAGCTCTAATTAAAACCATTCAGACTAACTATGAAACTCTCCATGCTTCTAGAATGCGACTCGATTTAATGTGAACGATGCTTTATTTCGGGCCGGCTTTAAGCTTTTTTTATGGTGTTTTCGTTTGCATGGTGCCGAATGTCGAACATCAACTACTTTTACCTCTCGCCCTCACTTACATACATATACATTTTATAAGAGATATTTTAAATTTCACTTACCCTTTATCGTCTTTTGAGTTGAAACTTGTATTTTTCGAAAACCATTCTGTAACTCTGGCATCAAACACCAATGACTGCATCAGTTGGCGATCACCTATAAATATTACGTGCATTTTAATAAATATTACAATATGAAGAACTAATAATAATGTACACATGTTAAGTATTTATAATTGTGCTTTTATTTGAGAATTTTTGATCATGTCATCATGCATTTGATAGATACAAACAATTTTAAACAAAAATGTGCAATTCCTCAGCTAACAGTGCATTATAATTTTGCAAATATGATCGATATATAAATATGTAATATACACTTTGCTCGTACAACCAACTCACTGTACTAAAAAAATACTAATATTTTTCAACAGACTGACGGACGGACATAGCTAGATCGTCTTAGAATGTTACCAGGACCCAAATATTTTGAAGTGTTACAAACGGAATGACAAAATCAATATACCCACCATCAAGGGTATAAAAATTACCAAAAATCAGTTTTGCGTTTTTACTTTTTCACACATTAATTATTTTTAACACAAAAAAATTGAGTATTATTATGCTCGTAATTTCAACAAATAGATGTCTATCAATGCCTACTTATGGCTTAAAATAAGTAATTTTTATATATATCGTACCCTAAAATGCAAAACAACGTATCATCAAAAAATTCGAAATTGATTTTATTATTGATTACGATTCACTACAAAATTTTAAACTTTTACTATCAAAAATAACCAAGTTATAACCAAAATTTAAACTAAAGAATCTTTGAGTAATTAATTAATAAATCGTTTTTACATTATTTTTTTTTAATAAATTTTTTGCAAAGTAGCTTTTTTTACTTTTAAAAAGTAGTCCTTAGTAATTAAAATAAAATAAAAAAACAAAAAAATATAAAAATATATATATATATATATAACAGCTTTTATTTAAAATCAAAAAAATATTCTTATTTAAGTTTTTATTTCTTCATACAAATTTATATTGATGATACGTTTTTTTGTTTCAGAAAACAACAATTGAAAAAACGCAAGACACATAGCATAAAGTGTTCTTTGAAAAAACGATTTCTTTTTTATATAAAATATATTTCTAGTTTTATTGTTGTAATTCAGATTTCAAGAGTTTTCATTTTATAACTTTTTTTGATTCTCCTATAAACTTATGAAAAGTGATGTTACGTTATTTTGCATATGTAGATTTGAAATTAATGTCAAGCTACCTTTTATGTAAATTTATCTGCTGGGTATTTTACATCGTGGTTATCTATTTGTTGAAGTTACGGGCATTAGTAATTTTTTTATATAATTAGAATTTTAGATATTTGACTTTAAAATAAAATTATTTTGGCCAAAATGTAAAATTTGTGTCTGAATTACTATCCAATAACTTTGGTGCAAATTTCATCCCGATCGGAAGACATCTGTTTCAAAAGTTGGTTCACTTGACATGAAATCCCCGATATACAAAATTAATTAATTCGTTCAACTTTGCCTGAATTCGACACTGCTTCCACTTTGTATAAATTCAGCATGATAACAACGTCGTCGGACAATTTTGATATATTCAACAGACTTAGGTTTTTGTCAATTGCGTCTCGTCTCTATGTTACCCTATGGCTTGAGTGATTGTATTATATATGTATATATATAATATATAATCGAAGATACCGTCTAAAAATAATTTTAAATTATGAAAATATCGGTTGGCTACCGATTCAAAATGGTAAAAAGGTAACGTTAACTTGGATTATTTCGGTAACGGTAGTAGATGAAAAGTTATTTGAGGAGTAACGGTAATCCAACCTTGCCAACTTAGTTTTTTTTTTTTAGTTTATTTCGTGGATTAATAACATTCAGGACCATTTATAAATTTTGACGTCCAACGCCGGTTATAATTAAATATAATTCGTCGTACAATGGCATACATATTTTTACATCTGATCCAAGAGATTTGACACTTGAAATACCTAATTTGCATTTTAATAGCCCTGTTACTGTACTGCTCCGATTAGCATGTGTTCCTTATAAATTCTGAATAGTATTCGAACATACCAAATAATCTGAATCTATATATATAAAAATTAAATGGTCCATGTATGTAATGACATCACGTGAGAACGGCTGGAGCGATTTGGATGATTTTTTTTCGATTTGAAATGTTCAGGAGATGATTTGTAAAGAAAAAAAATTCGGAAATTTAAATTTTTAATATATTGCCTCCTTTTCACTTCTCATTTGTTATAATAAAATAATTTTTTTGGAGAAACTTGAAGAACTAACATTAGTAAATAGATAACGGGCGAAGACGGTGCGGTCAGCTAGTTTAAAATAAAATGTATTTGTTAATAAATAGTGGGCTAAACTCTAGTTTATGGGCGCCACGCTGGATCGTTACCGAATTTTTACCAGAGGTACATCTTTTTATGCTGAACATGACGGTATATTTTGAATATTTATATTTATATATTTTCCCTTCCGCACGGCCGAAGCCGTATTTCGACTAACAAATAAAACCCAGATTTCAAAAGGTCTATTGTTATATGATATCTTAAATTAAAGCTGTAAATCTTGGCTGCAATTAATTAAGTGTACAATAATACCTACCATTATAACGGTAATTTTTTAAATTAAATAGGTTTTAAAAAAATTTCCAATTGAAAATCTGGAATTGAGATCAAATGTTTTACTAATTTGGGATGCCTTAAATCCCATTTTAAAGCTATTTCGAAAAGCTTTCAAACGATATTTCTGATATAATTAGATTTTCAATTTCAAAGGACCATAACTCGAAAAATATAAACCATCAATCATGGTTTTTATTTTCCTTGGCGCCCAAAATCTAGATTTGTTCCAACGTGAGTTTAGCTTACTTACGATTAAAGCTAAATTAAAAGTTATTATAAATTGTAATAAAGTTAATTTTTAAGGAGGTGACATAAATATGTAAGGACTGTATGCATGATAAGGTATACTATAATATGCAGTAATATTTTCTAACTATTTAATGAAAATTTTAACGATCTTGTGCTTACGATTAATGAACAAAATAATGTATATAGTATGTAGGTGTAGCTAGAATGTGATAAACGTGAAGATGTAGATAGTAAATTGTAATTTAGTGCATTTAAATAACAAATACGAGTAGATAAATAATAATGATAATTTTTAATTGTGAAAGCTTTTCCACAGTATGAATGTTACTCACAATAGTAATTATCGTATGATGGAATGCGCCCAGCAGATGTGTTAGCTGTGGATTTGCAATTTTTGTTTTTTGTTGATCATGAATGATTTTAACAGAAAATGTTTATGTTGATATCAATATTTAACTCGACAAAAATGAAAACGTTTTTTTATATTTAGTATTTGATAATCTTGTTCATTATATCAGTAGATTTCTGAGATATTAATTGTGTGTTAATTTAATTAACCAAGAATTTGTTTATCTAAGTAATTCAACAAAAATTTTGGTATGTATTTGAGTTTTCGGAAGTATAATTTTTATAATTATTTTAGTAGATATTTTCAAGTATCTAACTGTGTAAAATTTCATAAAAATATCCAAATTAGTGTGCAACACTGAGTCCAGCTAAATTTTAGATTGGAAGCAGTTAACTTACGGATCTTTGATAGATCTAACAGATATAGTACATTCTTTGTGCTACTTATATAACAAGAATAATTAACCTTTATCATTAAACGTTTTAATCATTTTTGTCGAGTATATCAATTTCAAGAAGTAGTTTCGTTAAAAATAAATTAGTAAATGGCAGCCAATTTTAAAGTAAAAATAAAATATTTTATGAAAGACGTTTTTATGTACAGACAGAGTTATTATTCATAATGTAAGCTAAAGCTGCCAATTACAAATGTATATTGTTTGTTTTAATACAACTATTTGGCTATTATTAAATATACTTACAGTACATGGCAGCAGTATGTTCTGGAGGCAGAGCACTTCTACTTGATGGCCATTTCCATCCAGGCTGTGACATTTTACCCAAAAACCATAATAGTTCCTCTTCGGGGGTTTCAAACGTCATATTGCTGTGTTTGCAAAATAGCCTAAAGAGAAAATTGAAATTAATACGAAACAGTGATAACAAAATCCAAAAAATTACAATTTACCATTTTGGATGAATTTTCCAGCGTTTGCCAGTGAAGTAGCTAAGCGTATTACTGCCTTTAATATTCATACGGTGTATTTCGTCTTCCGTGCGTATTTGAAGACGATAAACACCGTATAGCTCGGGATATGTTATAACCAAAGTGAATGGTGTATTTTGTATAGCAGTCCAATAATATTGGCGCTTTACCCGAGCAACACGTTTCTGTAATTTTAAAAATTAATAGCGGGTATACAAATGTCATACATTATAGGAAATTACCATTTCATCGAAATGATTTTTTACCAACATCCATTTGCTACCAGTTGATTGATTTATAATGGAATCTCGAATCTAAAAAGTTTTCAGTTAATTAAATGAAATCAGAAATCAACAATAAGAAATATTCTTACCGTAAGTAGCACAGGATTAAAATCTCTGGGTGGTCGATCATCATCCAATAATTCAACTTCGATCATATCAACACTGTTATAAGCAGGCTTTAAGATGTATCGTTGAAACTAATGTGTAAAATATAAAATATAAAATTTATTAGTTATTCCCCTTTTGTTAATAAAATTAATGATATTGTGTACTAATACTTACGATTGGACGAAAATCGGGATGAAATAATATGTAACCATTATTGGTCACAATGAAAGCATAACCATTTACACCCAACTAAAATTTCACAAAAATTTTAAATTTACCATTAGTTTTGATTTTGAAATTTAGTACTTCTAAATATAAAATCTTACCAGAAATGGTGATAATAATTTTTTTATATCTCTAATGGGTACATCGGTTCCAGCAACACCCAATAAATTGGCAATCTTTGTCTGCATAATGGAATATTATAAAATTTGAATTATTAAATAAATACTCATAAATTAAACTTATATTTCTTGTTACCCCCATATTCTTAATAAATTCTTAAATTTATAAAAGATTTATAAAACAAAATGTTCAAAAAAAATTGTTTTATAAGCCATTGACAAATTTAAAAATTGATTATGAATAAGGCTTTCAATCTCTAATTGTATATTGGAAGTTAAAATAATCAAACAAAGGTCTAGAACTTACATCTAAAAATCATAAAATTACTATATGAAATTAATACTCATATATATAGTTATAAATATTAATAATAACAAAAATTACAGACAAAATAAAAAAATACACTTATGGAAATATACCTTACATTACAACTTAACTATTTTATATTCAATTTACAAACATAAATTAATTACAAATATTAAATTTGATTACTTATATAAATAAATTTATCTATTGACGTAAAAAATAGAAACTGATTTTCAAAATGTTTACCGATGAGGACTTTCTATAGTGTTTCGACCTAGTTTCCTTACAAATTTCAAGTGAATGCAAGGTTTGTGAGTCTTCTGAAGGACAGATATGACCAAGTATTTAGTATTATTGAATATAATAGGACTAGATGATTAACATTTAAAAAAATGTATCCTTTCCATTTTCAGAATAACATTTACCTTAAAAACCTAATTTTCATGATGTAGTGATTTTTCGTGAAGAATAATTTAAAATTGGAATTATCGTGAAATTCGAACGGATTAAAATATCGTATAAAATTTGGAACTTATATTGATAATAAGGTATTTTAATCAATGGGTTTATTACTTTTACCACTATCTTAACATTAATACCGAAATTTCTAAATCGGGGAAAATATGATCCAAAAATTTAGTTTTTTCATAAAACACGTTATTTACCGTGTGATACCTTATTAACTTTTAATGTATTTAAACTATATATAAGGCCTTTCAAAAATAATATTTTTTTTATAATCGGGGTTATGTCTTTTTAGAAATGTTTAGATAAATCTGAAATGTTTCTCCAAAATGTTCAAATTGAGAAAGGGTTGATTGGGGTCCTGTTCCATTAATTGAGCCAATTTTTATTTTTCAAGAATTTTAGTAAAGTTGTCTTTCAGAAATATATTCAAAATATATACGAGCCCAAAGAATTTTTTCTATAAGAGAAATAATATGAAGGCCTTATTGGAAAAAAAAACTTGAAAAATAGCATTTTAGATGTTCGAATTTGGATGCGTGTAACTTTTGATAGGGATCAGATAACCGTATTAACTTTTTTCTATTTGATTTGAAATTTTGTTAGATATATAACAGATATTTGTAAAGAAATTTCAAAGAAATCAAAAAAACAAAAAAAAAAAAATAAAAAAAGAAAAGCACTATCTAAATATAAAATTTCTTGACATTCGGATAAGTACTGAGTTTTTGGTAATTTTTTAAAATTTTATTGGCCCGAGTGGGGGCCACCCACTAGCCCTCATTCCCACTACGAGCCCATGTAAATACAAATCAACTTAAAATCACCTCAGCACTGATTGTGTGAAATTTCATTAAGATATATTTAATCGTTCACGAGCTACCGAATCATCTGCAAAATAAAAAGTTTCTAAAACAATGTGAAGAAGCTTTTAGTCTTACAAATATGACTAATCGTAGAATTTTTGCTAAGTTTTTAAGGGCGGTTTAATATATAAAGACAAATGTTTGAATTTTAAAAATAGTTTGAAAATACCAAGCATTTTTGTTTTTCGAATTTATAAGTAAATAAGCATGCAGTTTTATTATAATTACACAGGGATTTTTGAAGAACTTATAAACTTTTACAATAATATGGTAAATAATTATTTTAAAGGTTTTTTTAACCATCTAAATTTTATTTATATGTTTGTTTAAGGCTTTAAAATATTAAAAATATTATTCAAGTTTTAACATATCAAAATTGTCAAAAACCATAAGTCTGTTGTCAAAAACCTATCTCTTGCAACAACAAAATATAAGTTTTTCAAAACATTTTGTATTCCCGAATAACCTTTTAATAACATATTTTGTTGTTGTATCAGACATATGATTTGTTGTATTTTTGTTCGACAATACGGAGTGTCTTGTCTCTATGTATAATTCTCTATGGTCTATACTATTTATAATTAAATGAATTTTTCAAAATCATTCATATCTGTTCCAATACTAAGTAATCAGATTTTAATTGTTGTCCATGGCAGCAGCTAGATTTGAATCTAAACTAATTTATCCTCGCTCATGCTAACATAGAACAAACATTTTAAACTATCTTTAAGTCGTAGTAAATAATTAAATACAAAATTTTGAAATACATACAAATTCTACAAAATTAGAAAAAATGTTTTATAAAATTAAATAAGGTTTTTTCGAAAAAAAAATTCTAGGACCCACAATATTCATAATCAAATTTTTAAATTTATAAAACAAAATTACCATAAAAAAATTAGTTTTATATTTTGGATATGAGGTATAAATTTGACATCTATTAACTTATTCTATTTTTATGACCATTGTACCCGAAAACCAGTTTTAGTACAACATATTTTTTCATGGAATCGATGTATCTTTACGTATGATTGAAAAAGGAAAAAAGTAGCAGCGGAGTCTACCAAACACCAGTTCTCATATAATCTATTCGACTGTGCCGAATCTTTTCTAAACTCCTTGTTTGATTCTCTGATTTCATGTAAAAAAAGATTGTCTGGATTTTTGTGAAAATTTGGTAATATCCCAACTTAAATGTTTAATGTCTTGTCTGAACACTACCTCAATCTAGATCAGTGCTTTAAAACTTAGCACCCACCGAGGGCAATATCATACCTTGGTTTTTAGCTTATATTTCAGCCGATATAGTGGACCAATTTGGCTTCATATGGATCCAGAATATATATTTATGTGATCGCATATGAAAATCCCGGAAATTACAAACGGAATGACACAATTATATATACTATTATTATCCATGGTGAAGGATATAAAAATATATATAGGCGATAAATAAAACACAGTTGGCTTCGATATCACAGGATGTTTGAAGGGATATTTTGCCGGTAATCAGGTGAGTAAACACCAGAGAATTATATAATTTGTTAAGACAATGAAAAGCATAAAAATTCATTCATCGATTAAAATTTAAAAGTTTCAGTTTGTTGCAGATTAGGCCGAATATTAGGTTCGGTTTTGAAAAAAGGTTTATGTCGGACTCTAAAGTTTTTCATTAGAATCTCACTTTTGAGACTCAGACTATATATAGGCTTCGTATATTTGTTCGATATTGATGTTTTATATGTGGTAATTTGATACAGGTCATATGACTAATATCAAACATCTAGGCAGGTTTAATGGACACCTTGAAAAAACTATGTAATTTTAAACTAATAGATATATTTAGGGATTATTAAAAATTTGACTAGCTATGTATATTAAGAAATATATATCAATAAATTTTCTACCACTAATAAATTACATTAACTACGTTTTACATCAAATCTTATAAATATTTATACATACAACGAAATATGTATTATAAAGCTTAAACGATACAAGACGGTCAAAAACTCTAAATTTTGAGTTATGACAGTCTGGCACCAGGTTAGCGTTATGTTGTATGTACTTAAGTAAGTATATATTACTTACTAAGTATAACAGTATTTATATTAATCTATATGTAATTAAGGAATATAATTCTGATTACATCTGTATATAAAAATAAGTTTACAGATATTATATAAATTTAATATTTATATGTATGTATAAGCAAATATATAGTAAATTTTAGATACTTATGATTTACATGAAAATACACAATATTTGATTTTTTATCTGTTAACTCCAAAATGTTAACTACTCGTATAGTAGTATGTAATACTATGTATCTAGTTATTATATGAAGAGTTAGTTAGTTTACGGATTATTATTATTATTATGTTCGGTTAAAAATGAAGCGCTATAACAAAAATTTATTACAATATAAAAAGGTTGTCACTAATTCGATTATAGTTTGGCAAACGTTTACATTTTGTTATGTTGTTATTCTCAATACCTCACGTGTTTGCAATTCCCAAAGAGCTTCATTTATTAATACCAGTTCGGTGATATTCTGTTAGAAATTCGTGAATTTAATATTTATAGTTTATAATAAAATAAGTAGGTCACAATATAGGATTTATTGGGGGCAGGACAACATACATTTCTTTATATTGAGATTGTTATGGTCATTTATATTTTACAAATGAAAAATATTAGTTTACATAGTGTTGACATCTTCAAGTAATGCGAAAAAAAGTAAGTGTTATTTAAATACTATGAGTACTTACCGCATTCTCCCGTCGATCGTAAACAGGCATCGAAATGGTGGTCATAAAATGATAATCATCAGATTCGGTAGGTTGATCCCAGGCCTAAAAAAAAGATGGGAGTTGAATAATTAAACAATTTATTCTTAAAAGCACGATATTTAGTAGCAGGTCTCAAACTGTTAATTGCCTTTTATATTAAAAAAATTTCAGTACGACTAAATACCTAGAAATAAATATGTAGATCTATCGTGGTCGACCAGTAAATCATTCCATATATCAAAAAATCACAATTCTTAAAGTGAAATTGAAATTTTTTTTATTTTGTGTGGTCTCGTAACCCCAAATATCTCTGTATACTTTGTGCTACTAGAATCAAACATTTTCGACAAGGCATCGAACATTAACCGTTATAAAACTTGGTACACAGGTAGTTTGTGTTCATACAATATGTATTTTCCTAGAAATCCTTTTCTTTTCTGTTTGATTTTGTTTTGATAAAAAACATATTTCTACGATTCATCTGCTTTAATATAAGATTAATCTGACTAACAGTACGTAGATTTAGATTATATTGGATTTGAAGGGGTGTGTGCTATAGAAGTACACTTCCACTCGCAGTCCCATAGGATCCATTGTGATACCCTTTATAAATATAATCCGGTGTAAACTTAATGTGAAGAGAAGAAATGAAATTGGAGAGAAAAACGAATAAAGTCAGGGACCATAAAGTTAATTAAAGTGGAAAACCCAGTTCAAAGAAAAATAAGAAAAAGTGGAACTTCTCATGCATCTATAGATAGATTCATATTGCACGTATATTTTATAATTTATTCGTCCATGATGATTTGGCAAAAGGAACTGAATAAATAACATTAAGCCTTTTTTCTCGTAGGCTTAAAGTGGAACATAGTTAATAAAATGTAAAATAATAGTTCGAACTAACTTTATAAAATCCTTAGCGGATTTGTCAACTAGTTTACTTTAACTTCCACTTGGATTCATTGAAGTTAAATATGACCCTATAATAAGGCAATTATCAGAATTTATAGTTATTTTTTAAGTAATTTAACTAATATTTAGGCACTTACCTTTTTCATACGTCTGTATTCACGTCGTCTCACTTCATCTGGATCTAACATACGGAAACTTACTTTACGATATTCTAAAATATTTTCCTTTTGATCTGCATTTTGCTCTAACTGCCATAAATAATCTGACATTTCCATATCCTTAAATACATATACACATTTAAATTTTTTACATAATAACAATTAAAGGTAAATTTATAGAAAATTTTATTATTTTACAGCCTCTTTAAACATGTGTATGTTCAAGTGGACTTGCACAAACAGATATGGAGTTTATTCTTACCACAACATCAGCATATACTTGTGTCCATACCACTGGATGATCATGTCTACCCAATACTAACGGTCTAGCCATTACTGGTATATAATTCAAAACCATTTCACGCACTTCTGCCGTATCGCTCAGGTGCACATAGTAGCCCTGATTGGCACATGCCATCCATTTAATATCCTTAACATCCGCCACCTCTTTGCCAATTAAATACGTAAAGACGCGCACCGGTTTATAGGGTAAATTTTGCCAATTGTATATTTCGAAGATCTCTTCATAACTAAATGGTGCACCATCACTGACAATCATGATTGCCTGATTGCACTGGGCACCATGTTGTTCCGTTTTAAATTGTTCCAAAACCTCAAAGGCTTTTGTCAATGCAGCGGAGAAATTGGCGATCGACACGGTTTTAACTAACTCAATTCCCTCTTTAAGCTCTCGAATGTTACCAAGATTTGCCTTATTTACATATTGAATTATGTATGTATTTACACATATACATTTATGTATGTGAGAGTGTGTGTATATTTATATTTGTGTACCAATTGTTTTTTCGTATAAGGTCAAATATTCAAAGCAAAGGTTTGGCGGTGGGTGAGTTATTGAGTTTTAATTAGTTAATTAAACAAACAAAATAAGTATTTGTTATTAATAAAATTGTTGCACAATTACTTCGTGTTAAAAACGTAAAAGAGTTAAAACAAATAATTATTTACTAAAATTATAATGTTAGTTAGTTTGTTAAGATCATTGTTATAGTCGAGATGAGGGGGATTTGCCGCCTTTGACGTGTGATCTTTCTTTTATACATATTCTTCACTTAATGATAGAAAATCTGCTTTTGTGTCTCTCTAATATTGCTTTGTCGTTTCTTAATTGAAAATCATATTCTCATAACTAGAAGTGGTAAATGGTTTTCAAAAATATCGAAAAATAAAAAAAGGTAGTAATGGTCAGACCAAATAAGAAAATTGTACAGAACTCGGGTTGGCAATGTGGTATGAAACTATAAATATGTAAATCTTGAGATAAAGGACATTATGGGAGTAGATTATAATCGGTTTGAAATTATTGTTCACATGCTCTTTTGAAATTGAAGTCATTCCTCGACTTTTATCAAATCAAATTAATTTTTTAAATCTAAGAAAGTTTGTTTAAATTTGTTTATTATTATTACAATTACTATATAACACCAATCCGACCCACACTGTCACTGTGATTTGACCAATCTGTTGGGACAAACATCATTTATATGCAAACTGCTTCTTCCCAACTGCTTCTTAGAACTAGTTCCAAGCGTGACAATTTCAAATCTAAGAAGATTTGTTTGTTCTGTAAAGCTTCTCTAGAATTAGTTGGTTGTGCAAATAATATATTTTTTCTGTTTTTTTTTTTTTTTTTTTTAAGAATCAATATTTGAGTATTAATTAAAAAATTAACTTGAAATGTGCAACAAATCTCTGATTTTGCAAAAAATTAAAAAAAATGTCTTTAAAAAAGTACCACAGTGAACAATAATTTCTTCTTAAAATTTTCCATGACTTAATATTTGCAGACAACCTTATATTTGTTTTAGCCATCTGTGGGGAAAAAAATTATTTTATATAAAGAAAGTTTTTCTCAACAACTGTTTTTTTAATACACTTACAAACATTAGGTCGACTCATAGAAAAAAGTGATTTTGTTACCCCCACAAAATAAACCTTGGTTTGTTTAAGGATGTCTCCCAAAATATTTTTGGTCTAGTGATAACCGTTCGTGAGCTGGACCATTTTCAAAAAAAGCATTGATTTTCGTTTTAAAACTATTTCTATAATATACCCTTAATATAGAGATATTCCATAATTTATTTAAATATTTAAGAAATAATTTTTTTTTCAATATTCGTACTAGTTCGCGTATTAGCGGATATTCAGTGTGGTAAACATTATCACTATATGTTTCAAATGTTTGTAGTGGCCAAAAAATTGGAATTTTGCAAAATTTGTGTATTTTTTGTGGTAAAGTAGTTTAAAATTAATTAAAATTTGGAGTTAATCCAGTTTGTTCGTTATATTGCTTGAGACATTGAAATTTGGCACATATTTAAATAATATTAATTTGTTCCTTTATTTAACTTTCAGTCAACTTAAGTTTACTACATACCATCGAAGAAAATATATTAATTGTGCAAAATTCCAATTTACGATGTTTAAAACATGATATTTATCAGATTGGCTGTTCGATTACATCCGAACTATCACGAATATTTACGATTATTTACTTGTCAAAATAATTTTTTCGATACCCATATTGAACATGTTTAAAACATGATATTTTTCCGAACTATCACGAATATTGAAAATAAATTTAACTCACTATTTCTTAAATCAAGTAAATTTTTAAATATTTAAATTTACTTTGAAAAAAATACACATTCTCATAAAAAGTCTTAGAAAAATCGTATAAATTATGGAATATCTCTATATTAAGGGTAAGCTTGGACAAGACAAATATAGAGTTGTATGCGGCTGGAAGAATCATTTTAAATGATACCCAATATCATATGTGTTGTTTTGGGAGAAAATAGAAATATTTTCAAAAAACTGAAAAATACTTTTTTTTGAAAGTGGTTAAGCTCACGAACGGTTTTCTTAGACCCTAAATATTTTGGGAGACATCCTAAAGCAAATCATGTTTAATTTTGAGGTGGGTAACAAATCGCTTTTTTGCATTCCATATGAAGTGAGTCGCTCTAACTTACAAACTAATATTATCTATAAACTTAATAGCTGTCCAACTATAACAATGATATTTCATACGAAGGAGAAAAATACTCTCATAAAAATTTATTAATTTAAATACGGGTGAACTATTTGGTCTTCGTTAACTATTTAAATCGCTTTAATAAGACTATTTCTTAAATACAACTCGATATACATACTACATTTTCAAATTGGTTCCTATTTCTATATGCCTACCAAACAAAGAAATTCTGCTTAGTACATTGCATATATATGTGTGTACATTAGAATGTTCCAAAGAACAAATTTTGTAGGATTACCACTGAAACTATGCATTATGAGCCGAATATTGGGAAAATCAGAAAAATTTGTTTTAATTTTCCAAAATTGTTCTCAAACATTTCGTAATTTAAATTTTTTTTTAATTTTAGTCCATATTCAACTTGTTCAACATTTTATGTTTTTTCGTTATTCACAAAATCAATACGCATCGTTGTAGAGGTATTAATTTGTATACCCTTCACCATTTTTTGTCATTAAGTTTGTAATTTCAAGATTTTTCATTTGCGACTCCATAAAGTATATATATTCTGGATAGTTAATAAAATATCGAAGTAGATATAGCCATGTCCGTGTGTCCATCTGTCTGTCGAAAACAACTTTCTGGAGCTTCCAAATATCTTACATACATGATTGATACAACAATATATTTGCTATAGTCCAACTTAGCTTTCTATTTAAAATCAAGAAAATCGGCCCAAAATGGCTGATATATAAGCAACCTAAATTTTTCAAAATTTTACTTTGGTGAAGGGTGTATACGATTCGGCACAGCAGCATATAGCACTATTACTGGTTTATAAACATTCCGATTGTAAAACATAAAAAGATGGTCGTTGACCCAATAAAAATTCAAACCAAAATATTTTAGAACAAAATGTCCGTTCGTCCGACGTTTACAACAAATAGTTATTGCTAATTGCTAAATTATATTGAATCGGTAAAAAGTTTTGAATCAAAATATATGAATAAATTGTAGATATTCTAAACTAAACTAAAAGTTAAATTCATTCTTAGATACCGTTTCTCAAAATATTTGTCATGGGTTCAATATTTGGTGAGCTGAATCAAAGGATAATAAGGTTATTTTTTAAGGTTTTTGTGATTCATATTTCTCTCAAAGGAAACATATGGAATATTGATATCATGTGAAAGGTCTTTCATAAGCGCTTTCAATGCCGTATTTTAATTCTCGTACAAGTCTAAAATTCAGAAGTAATCTATTGGAGAGTCAGTTATCACATAGTAGTATCTGAAGTGTTGTATGTTTGGATTTTTTTATATTTCCATTAAACTTAAGGAATAATCATTTTACTCATTATAGAGTATTTATATATAGAGTGTTGATCAATCTGTAATCATTTCAAAAGTCTTAAGGACTAGCTTCTTTACTCACCACTAATATTATCTGACAAAGTCAATTTACATATTACTGTACCTTAAAAGTTACTTTAAAAATAATTTTATATTATGCAAATGTAAAAATTCGACTTCGTTTCAAAAAAAATTGTTTTCTGATAATGTGATATCATGCTTTTTTTAGAAGGTTTTTTTTTTATTAGTGATCACAATAGTGTATTTTGTGAAAATTCCCAATCCTTCACCTGCACTTCTGCAACTAAAACTACTGATTTTGAGCAACATTTATTTAAGATCAATAACTGGTGATAATTTTTGAAATCATACTTTACCATTCGATTCGCAACACTCGAAAAATTAAGCTTTATTTTCACACTTTTAGAATGCACCAGCAGTGTGATCGATTAATTAATTTCTTTAAAACGGTTAATTATGAACCGATCCTCACAAAAGTTGGTAGAAAGATTTAGGCTCATATATGTAAAACTTATTTATGTCCAATTTCATCACCATATTAATTATTATAAGACAATTATGGATACATTACAGTATAATTTCAGAGTATTTCAGGATTGTCGGATAATTAACATATTTATGACTGCTCAAACAGTATTCGGTGGGAAATTTGTATGGGGCTAGGTAAAATTGCCCATTTTCAATAACAAACAAACTTTAACAAACCTTTTTTATTGTGGGTATAACAATATTAACACGTTTAATTTATATTAAATAAAAATACATATGGAATCGTATGGTAAAGTTACTCTGTAGAAAATATCGCTTAAAATCAATGGTTTCAGCTGCAGATATGCAGAGAAAGGATTAGCGTTTTCAACAAAAAAAATTCATAATCAAAATTTTGAACCAAGGCCTAGTTTATAATATATGTATGTATATCGAGTAGTGATGCTATGTATTTCTGTGTTTCAATCTAAGCAGGATAATATATAGTATGTGTGTATGTATATAAATTTGTTTAGTATAAAAAAAGTACTTTTATTTAGTACGCATTATCTGAATAAATGTTTGATTTTAATAGATAATGTGAACTAAATAAAATGCTAAGAAATTAGGAAAAGTGTAGGTCTGTGTGTGAATAATTCATCAGATACCAAACTATTAAGGTGAACTAAAAAGCGTTTAAATGATAGCGTGTTCTTAAGTACATTTATATTCTAAGTTGAGGATATTTTTTGTTTCTTCTAAACATCTACTTGTACTTAAGTAAACGGCTCATTGGGTATAAATTAAAAATTGTGTAAAATATATAATGGTGATTAATTAATTAAAATAAAGAAGGAAGTTTGAAAATTAAACATACATAATATAAGTAATTAATTGATTAAGTAATAAAACTATATAAATATAGAAGTGGTAAGAGACAAATAATACACAATAATAATAATAATAAAAAATTGATATATACTTGAACAAGAGTATCCTCAAAACATCCAACAACAGGCTTAACTTTATCGCTAAAGGTGAAGATGTTCACAAAGTCATTTGTACCTAATGTATCGAGTATCGTATTTACAACATGCTTTGCGATATCTAGCCTCTGCCCAGTCATAGAGCCTGATCCATCCAATAGGATAATGACATCCTTTGGACTTGTCGCCGCTTCCATAAACCATGAACGTAACCGGCAATCATATAGATCAACCGGATCCGCTTTCCATTTCGATGCCGGGAATTGACGCATAAAGCCGGTCGAACTACCAAAAAATTGCCACGACAGTGTTGGATCTTTTTTATAATTGTCTCGAAATATTTGATCCAAATTCTCTGACCATTCAATGGCTTTAATCGTATCCGATGCTAAATTTTTATCGTTTATTTGTTTTTGTTATTTTTTTCATAATGTTTCAATAGGAATAATTAAGCCAATTTGAATTTTGATCAGTTAATTTTTGTTTTGTTTTGTAATTTTCGAATCGGATCAGATGTATGTTTGTTTGTGTATGTGTGTTTATGTTAATATGAAAAAATATAAAAAAAGTTAAAAATATATAATTATATGATGTTTATCGTAATTTTTTTTTTTTTAAGTTTTGTTCTTAAATAACCTTGTGTTTAGCATTAAAATTAAAATAACAAAAAGGTGGTTGTTAGTAAAAGCATTTAGAAGCCATACTATGCGTGGTGGACTTTTAACAAAACTATTTACACAATCAACTTTACGCCTGCTCATTTCGGTATGTTCGAGATGTTAAAATGATTCTTGAAATCAACATCTACGAGTATTCATATATTAGGTACTTAGTTCTTAATGGCCATAAACATGTTTGCGCAATATTTTTTGTTAAAAATCTTTATAATACTCCGGGTTAATTTAATTTTTATTTTTTTTTTCAATATTTCGAAACGTGTGCTTTTAGCATCGGCATAAGTGTGGGAAATGAAAACGTTTTTAAACGGGAAATTTAAAAGAAATGGAACAAAAAAATTCAAACCTCTATCGTAAACATTCGTCGGCACATGCACTGAGCTAACACTCATATTGATAGGTGTATTAAAAAATTCAGCTTTGGGTGTTAGAACAATCTCTTTTGGTTGAACGAAAATTTTTGGTCCCCCCGCATCTTCTAGATCTCTTGGAGGCGCTGTGGGTATTGGTTCGTGCGGTTCAATCATTTCTTTTGCATTATAATATGAAAAATTTTTATCGGGCTTTTCACTTTGATATGTTAAGGCGGTATTTTCGGCAGCATCCATTATTCGCTAAATTTTCAAATTAACAAATTATTATTTATGTTTTTCAAGTATGTGTATGTATGTATGTAAATAGTTGTATGTGGACATCTAGTTCAAAATTATTAAACTATTTATTTCAAAGTATGTATTTCAAAATCATTGTTAAGTTACACATTTGATTTTTGTTTACTTACGCGCACAGCACTTATTTTTGAATCCATCATTGTTTTGATTTCATTAGCCATATTTTCTACTATTTTAGCTCCCGCTCTTGAAACAACTTGGGCTTGTTTAAAACTCTAAAATATAATATAATAAAATATATTAATGTTGTAAATATAAATCTTTTAAAAATATGTATTAGTTAAAGATAAATATATAATAACATAGTTTTACTATTTCCCAATATTTTGTATTGACATTTTTCAAAGATACTAATAATAGAAAAAGGTTGCGATAAAATTAATGAATTTTTGAACCTTTACTCTTCTGAATTCGATAATATTTGATATACATGTTTTCAATGGCCATACAAAATTAAAAGTTCTGCTGAATTTCGCTTGGTTTTTATAAAGGTGCCAAGTTAAAATGGACGTAGATTTAAAAGTTGTCTAGAAATCCGTTTTTCATCAAAACAGTATATTGCATAAAAAATTGCCTTTGCCTTTTCCAATGATTTTCCTTAATTGTAATCCACTGTATATCTTGAAATTCATGACCTTAAATGTGTATTTTGTTTTCATAAAAATAAGTTTATACTATTGTTTTTCGCAATAGTATATAATAGTATGACAAATATTGGAAATGGGATTCTAACGATATACAGTGGTATAGAAAAATACAAGTAAGAAACCATATAATACCCTAAACTGAGTAAATGAGCAAAAACCTTTTTTTTTAATTTCAATAATTTGTTTTCATGAATGATTTTCAGGAGTTGGCCATATATGGGAGCTAGGACTAATTATACACCGATCGCCATGAAATTAGGTCGTGTGATTTCTGAAGCTTTTTTCTGTTGAATTTTATGTGGATACCAATATTTTGAAGAGATTTACGCTCGTTAAAGTGATTTTCGGAAGTGATCGTTATATGGGAGCTATGACTAATTAAGTACCGATCATCATATAATTTCGTGACATAACTTCCGTGTATATAAAACTTATTTGGGCGAAATGTGTGTATATACCTATATAAATTAAACAGTTATGACCGATAAAGTCCAATATCGGGAGGACATTTGTATGAGGGCTAGGTTAAATAATGGACCGATTTCAGACAGTTTAAATAGGCTTCGTCTTTGAAACAAATGTATGTACTAAATTATATCGAAATATCTTCAAAATTGCGACCTGTACTTTGCGCACAAGGTTTATTATATTCATCGGTCGTACGAGTAATTCCTTAAACCAAAAAAACGCAATAAAAAATAGCTTATAAAAAACTTATAAACTTTTATTAAATTGAAAACTCTACTTGTAGTACTCACTGAAAATTTGTAAACTTTGTATTGGGATCAAATCAAATGTTACCATTTTAAACACCATATGCTATATTTGTGTAATGGTATGTTAAAAATGAGAAAATACTCTTTAAATTAACCTACTTTCAAGTACTACTTAAAAAAATTGGGTAAAAATCAATATGTGATGCTCCAGCAATAAACTAAAATTATTTAGTATATATTTGGTAATAAATTATAATAAAAAAAATGTATACACATACCTCTTGAACCTCTTTACGGCGTGTTATAAAATCACCTAAATGAAACAGTTCCATGCCCAGTTTATCTGCCCACGAATGTACTCTGAAAATTTGATAAGATATCTTTTGTTTGTAAGAAAATTCCATAGAATTCGTTGTGTTATAAAGGAATTATATTTACAAGTTGTAACTGATTTTTTCACCAGGCACTAAGTTGGCACCATTTGGATAAAGCACAAAGAAACAGCATAGAACTTTAAATAATATGGTATTTAAATTTCTCAACAACATTTTGCTTATTTTATTTTAAACTAATAAAAACAATAATTTAAAGAAATTTCCTTTTAGAATATTAATCACGAAAAAAATCAGGCAATCGTCATATCACTTCCTTGATTTCCAATGTTGTGCGTTTCGAGAGGAATATTTCGTTAATCTTTATTATGAATATTACTGGTTTTTCAAAATATTTATATTTAATGGAAATTTGTATTTATTTTATAATTAATATTTATTTAATAATTAGTTTTAAATTTATTTTAATTTTTTGAAAAGTAGTGCTGCTCGTTGAAAATTTTGTTCTGTATCTATACTTTCAGTTTTGGAATTTGTATCAAATTGATGAGTTCATCAATGCCATTGCATGTGTTACAAAGAGACCTCTATGGGTACGTAATTTTTGTGTAGTCTATACTCTTCTAAACCTCTAGTACGCAGACGTTAGATAATTTGACGCATGTCATGTTATATTGTTTATGTTTACATTCTGCACGGATACCGGCACTTGGTAGCATGCAACAGGAATTTGTTTACATTCACTTTGTAAATAATAACAAAAGTTGGAGTTGACGCATTCACTTTGTTTACGTTTGTTTTCATTGACGGCATTCCAATAAATTATTTGTGAATGAAGATTGTTGTCGTGGAACACGAAAACAGTTTTTTAGGACTTGTTGTTTTATCACTGGAATTTTACCGTGTAATGCACGTTTAAGTATCGATGTCCCGCAAGTAGGTCACTCAATGTTCATGACACTAAATTCGAACTAGAAAGTCAACAAATTACTATGTTTAATAAAAGTATGGTAAAAAAAAAACAATGAAACTACTTGTAGTCGGTCAAACCCTTTCATAGTTTACTCTACACGATTCTTTTTACATAATGAAGGGGAACTTTTTTGGCATAAACAACAATTTTTATACATATGTACAATCATTTAGTATTTAATAATACATATGTGTGTATATACTTTTATGTACTTATCCAATAAACCAGAAAACGATATGATAGCAAAACTGATATTACGTTATGCGATTATATCATATATTATACCCTACACCACCATAGTGGGGAGGGTATATTGGGTTAATGCTGATGTTTGTAACGTGCAAAAATATTGTCCTAACACCTACCCTAAAATATACCAATCTGAACAGGATCACTTTCTAAGTCGATTAAGCGATGTAAGTCCGCCCATGTAAACCTTGTAATCAAACTACAGGTCGCAATTTTAAAGATAATTCGATAAAATCGAACAAACTTTTATATTACCCCAAGGACTAGGTTATTGAATTTGGTTAGAATCGGTCCATTATTTCTCCTAGCCCCCATACAACTGCCCTATCTGAAAATAGTTAAGCTGAACTGGTACTACTAAATTTAGTACCACAATTCCATAACTCACATATATACCATTCTCGAAAATTTCATTAATGTGCATAAATTGCAATGGACTTAGAAATATGTATATATCATTAGATATCCATATTGTTTTTATTAATGACTTAGTATAGGCCGGAAGAATGCCCGATATATTGATGAATGAATCAAGTATGTAAGTTATTTGGGGGCTGCGGAAAGTTGATTTCAACATACAGAGGGAACATATAACGATTCAGAATATATATACTTTGTAGGGTCGCAAATGAAAAATGTAAAAATTACAAACGGAATGTCAAACTTATATACATATACCCTTGCCACTCATGGTGAAGGGTATAATAAATACATAATAGCAAACAAATATGGAATTTGAGATCCTTTTTATGTATACACGGATGCCAGATCTTACAACGTTGTCAGAAAAATGTTCAGTAAATGGTTAACAACCATATGTTTCAACACATAAGTTCACATGGTTGATCACCATTTTCTAACAACGTTGTAAGATCTGACAACCGTGTATTATTAGCTTTAGTTTTAATAAAATTTGACTTATAAAAAACTCTTACGCTGATTGTAGATGTTGGAGAAATCGAAAGTAAGGCATGATAATGAATAACAAATTTCTCAGTTAGATTTTGCATACTTTTAATAGTTTCGTTAGGTTCTGATAAAAGACTTGTTTCAGTCATAGAGAAACATACAGCGGAAACTATAAAAAAAACTCAAACATAAAAATAACTCAAAAATGTTACACATACGAGTGTTGTTTTTGTTTTCACATAGTTTTTTTTACTAATACATTCTCACCACTTAGGTTTTTGACAACTGAGTTAGGTCTTTGACAGAAAAACTTGTATTTCCGAACTTGTAAAAGCATTTGTATATACGAAGGAAATTGTCTATCATATTGGACAAGGACGACCTGCGATGTTTTACAACTTTACGTAGCCTGCAATTTTTGCTGTTTTTTATTTGATTTATTAAAAAGCTTACAGCACTTACGTACTTGATTAATGGCATTGTATATTTCTACTTAAGTTCATACTCAGAAACTTCGGTTAATCGGTACATCGACACAAATTAATAGTTTTATATGTTATTTGAAAATCGGTTAACAGTTAACCGACCAGACTCACCTTTCTATCCTAAACAAGGTACAAAGACTAGCATGTCTTGCAATTACTGGCTCTATGAATTTCATTCCTCAGGCCAGTCTGGAGACGATGCTAAATAAAACTCCCATTTGATATATATATCAAATGCATTTCTGCTAAGTCTGCTCTACGACTCAACGAGCGGACTGAAGCATGATCGTATTGGTTACGGCACCATCCTACAAAAGATAGGCAGGCCATTCATGGAGCAAGAAACGGACTACATAGTACCTACACCGAATTTTGATAGGACGAAATGTCTTCTCATCTGCATTCAATCACTGGCACAACTGACACAACATCACGTCGAGTTGATATGGGTCCAGTACATGAGGACATCCGGGGAAATGAAGTATCTGACGAATGCGCAACGAACGGATCGTCCCTAGACGTAACTCTTTCACACTCCCTTGGTGACCGTATCGAAATTGATAAATGAAAAGGCTTTGAGTGAGACGGAACTCAGGTGGTCAAATATCATCACTTGTAGAATAACCAGATCCAGTCACTAGTAAATATGATCAGATTTATTAGAAGTACCGGCTGGTTCTCACGGGGATCACAAGAAGCACATAGTCAACGAAATTAGGGAGGGCAACTATTCTCCCTTTATGTATGAAATTTCAACATAAGGAAATGGTAATTCTTAGGGTATCACAATGGGCCACAAGGCCACCGATTGAACTCGGTAACTTGCGAGCTACCCACGTAACCTAACCGACCAAAATTAAATCGGTTAACCGGATAACGGTTACTCAAATAGTCTAAAATTTTAACAGTCACCACCTATAAACTGTAACTAAGAATTAGACAAAAAAGTAAAGTTGAAACTGTAATGAAAAAAAGTAAAAATTAAACGCAATGTTTAACAATTTAATATTCATTTATTTTTTAAATCATGTACATATATTATAGTTTTTTTTTTATAATTTATAAGCAAAAACATACTTAACTTAATTATTTAGTTTATGTTATCACTAACGCTGTTAGTTACACCCAACAGCCCTGCTAAGGTTGTCACTAAGATTTTCTCCGCAACATATAGAATACCGTATATAATATAAGTTATTGGCTATTAAAAAAATAGAATAAAATATTAACAAATTATTAATTTTTTTTTAACTTTATAAGATCATATTTTAGAACATAGGTTAACTGAATTGAAAGTCACTGAGCTCACAAAGAAAACACCAAGGTTGGCTACCAATACCCTAAAACTACCATTTCAGCTTAACCACCGTTACCGTAAAGCTACCGAAATAATTACAATTACTGCTAACGCTAACATACCGTTACCTCTAAATACCGTTTCCGATATTCTATAAATAATTTAAATTATAATAATACAAATTTTTCATTTCAATAATTGAGTTCATTGCAATCTACAAATTTTAAACTATAATAAAATATCATAGCATAAATAAGAATGTATATCAAGTAGTCCGACATTTTGAAATTAGTACCTAACTATATGTATGTGTTAGTAAAAAAGTACCTAACTCTAAATATGTGAGGTATGTGTTGGTACCTTTTATATTTTCTGCAGGTAACAGAGTTTCATAAAAATGTTTTAAATTTTAATTTGTATGAATTTTCAATACAATACCCTTCTGGATTACAATGAGACTGTCTGATAGCTGGTCAAAAGTAGTCAACACATTGGATTCACGTACCGGTTACATACGTCTTACCTTACTAGCTACCTAACTGGATACTTGATCAGCTACATAACTAGTTATTTTAACATTGTCCTTGAAATAGACAGTCCAATTACCGATTGCTTGTAAACAAACCTTCCTCCAACAACTCTCCAATAGGTAACTTCTGGTAAAATAACTACTTTCTGAAGTATAGTACAAAATAAACTTTCAAATCAACGACACTAAAGTGATAATTGACTTTACGCTAGGTTACATGGGATGTCAGTATATTTAATTAAAATGAAAATAAACTATATGAGAATTATGTATATCAACACAATTTCTATAACATCAGCTTGTACAAATTACTCACAAACAATTGCAGCACAAAATAAACGTTTAAAGTTACTACACTCTAGATTACTTAGAGACACTCAAGTGACAAACGGGATGTATAAAGTAACCAATTGACTTCTCTCTGCACTAAAAAGAGCACATACGTGTCAAATGATCCAAAATATATAAATTGGAGTCAGCCAAGTGATCATAAAGTAGTGACATTTACTGTCTATAAGTGATAACTACTTGCATAACTGTTGTTGAAGGAGAGAGAAATGTCAATGGACAAAATTACTCTCTTTTCACACATATTTGTGAAAAAAAAAATACATGACAATACATTCCCATGAATTAAGTTTTAATGACATGATACTAACTTTGTCGACTTATTTGAATCATTAATTAGGTTTTTATGATATGATACCACCTTTGTCGACTTAGAACCAAAAAGTATATATCATAAGATTCTAAGACGATCTACCTATCTCCGTCTGTCTATCCCAAAATTTCACCTAGCCCCCATACAAATTTCCACCGGAATACAGTCTTGATGAATATTTCCTGGATATTTTTCACGCGTAGGAACCCTACTCTCGATAACATATTTCTATTGCGAATTATTTTTATAACAAATCATAAATTATTACTCGTACCAACGGTTTCGGGATACAAAATAAAATCTACTTGAACAAGAACATAAAAAAGATACAAAAATGCGGTCTTAAACAAATTATTTTTAAAGGAACTTTTAAAACGTATTTGATATTAACACTTTTAAACTGTTTATATTTTGTGGAGCCCCGTCACTTTTATTTCCCTTAAATTACATCATTATTTACACAATCTTACCGTAATAAGTAGTAATAACAGAAAGGATGCCCGTTGTGCCAACACCACAAATATTGAGAATCCAGTTAAAATTCCCAGCAATGTTATTAGGGCCAATACCTCAACTAAACGCACTGCAACGGGCATTGTCCACATACATATGTAGATGGATTTGCGAAAAATTAACTTAAAATTTATGAAGTTAGCAAAAAGGTTTTTAAATTTATTTAGAAAAAATGTTTTTTTCTATTTTATTTTTGAAATTTCAAATTTTTTTTAACAACTTTCAATTTCTACTTTGATGAGTATTTTAATTTATTAAATTTGACTTTTACACCATTTTCAGCTGGAGAAGAAACTCTATTCAATTATTTTTAAACCAAAGTCCAAAATTTTTCCCAAAATCAATACCTGCAATATATACAGAATAAAAATAACAGAAATTAATATATAATTTTATTTAAATTTACTCCCTTCACCAAACCATTGTGTTTCTTTCCAATCGATTCAATTTTAACTTCAATTTATATGAAAAGTCTCTTCGGGTATAAATAATTCTGGAACAGTGTCATCTTTAGCTTGTTCTTTTGATTGCTCCATACCAAATATGAAATAGTAAAAGACAATGATGCAGTCTTGAATATTTTTATAAATTCGTACACTTTGGTGAAGGGTGTAATTGTAAATGAATCTTGTTCTTACTAAAGTGTCCACAACAATTGTAAGTGACTTAAAGACCATGTCCGCTATGTCCTCGGGTTCATAAAATTGTAGAATACGAAAAACTATCTGAAATTAAATAGTTGAAATTATGTTATTATTGTATATGCTATGTAAAATTGAAACTTATTCTATTTTTGATCCATGGTGCTCCACTTTGGAACCTTGTGATCCCACCCTCGATGATCAATAAGGATCCAATTCAATTCCACTACAACTCTTTATATATTTACGCCTGTAACGTGAAACTATAAATATAATTCTTCACTTTTTTATTTTGTTGTTGCGATATCAAATGTATTTAGCACGTTTATTATGAAATGAGCTCACATTTATTTCAAAAAATGAAATTTTTCATCAACAATTTCCAAAAATAAATATTTCTTTTGTTTTTTGTCTTTTGTATTTTCTTTTGATTCTACCCAAAGCGTAACATTCTACCTTTTATTGTTGAGTCATGGTTTATATAAAAAAAAACTCCTAAAATAATTTCGAATTCTTTTTGTGTATTTCAACATTTGCACAAACACACATATACACCTTTAAATATTTCGTACTTACTATTGCCGATGCTATTAAAAACAATGGCCAAATAATGGTCATGATGAAACGGGCCACCCATATCATTGAATACCAGGCTATTAAAAATAAACCAATGTAAGCCACAATCGTACTCATGTCAGTGGGAATGCTCATATTCTTCACGATCCATTCATATAGTATCTGGTGTAATGGTAAATCCTGTAATAAATTTAGTAGTATATTTTTAAATTCAATATGATTTCATTTCTAAAACTTACGGTCCAATTTCCTTCGATCGTGTGTGTTTCTATTGTTGACATTATACGGGAAATTTTGAAAATTTATTTAAAAAAAAAATCGTCCGACACAATAACTAAACGATACAAAATAAAATCAAAAATGTAGTAGATTGTTTAAAATTCAAACAGTGTAATCATTATTTGGTTATCTTATGCGGTCTTATTATACCCTTCACCTTCGTGAGAAGGCTATATATAAGTTTTTCATTCCGTTTGTAATTTCCACAATATAATTTACCGACCTTAACCCGAATTTTTTTTCACAAGAAACTTTTTTTGTCATACATTTTTTTCAGTAATAAATTAAAAAAAATAAATTTTTAAATTAAAAAATTTTAAAAAACAATTTTGAAAACTAAAAATTTTAAATTAAAAAAAAATTTTTTGAATTTTATTTTGAAGTATAATTTGGTGAAGGGTATATAAGATTTGGCACTTGTTAAAACTATTTATTTTATTATTTATATGTAATTTATCAGCAACTCAGATAAGGCACAAAATCATCTGTTGATTCCAATTATTCGAGTTTAATTTCAATAGAATATTCGAATGATTCAGACATTTTTAAATTTGTTTAAATTTTTCAAAAGAATAACGATTAAAAATTATTATTCGAATTATTAAATAAATTTAATTAAAATGTATTTAAATTAAAAAGTATAAATAATATTTAAAACTGTGTTAAATTTAGGTTATTTTTCCAACAGTATTTATTGTTTTTCTAATTTTTTATATTTTTCTTTAAACGTAATATTTGAGTTTATTTTTAATTTAATCGAATAATTTTTACCTCTATAAAACACTCTCGTTTTCGTTTATTATTTTAATTTTCTCTTATTATAAACAAATGTTTTTTTTTGTATTTTCGTTGCAATGGATGACGTGTACTTGATTATAAATGGGGCGAGAGGTATCTTTAACAAACAATGTATGCACAGAATTTATAATAATCGCCGTTATCAATTATGCTGGTGCAAATATCATTAATGTGAAGAAGTTTCACTTTTTAAACAACAGCTGGTTAAATACAACTGGTTAATCCACAAAATATAGTAAAATAATTATTCGACTGATTAAAAATTACTCATTTCAAGAAAGAATGGTTGCCCAAGCCCGACCATATATGTAACACCCTAGACCGAATATGACATTATAATGGAAAGTTTTCCAAATATTCAATTAACAGGTCAAAATCCAAAAAAAAAAATCGAGGGGCTGATTTTTTGATGGCAAAATATTCAGTGAAGAAGGCGACATTTGTGGTATATATGTAACTCTTTGTAACTTTTCCACTTTAAAAAAATTATATTCAACCGTGTTTGCTCTACAGAAAAATGATCTCAAAATCCGAGTTTTTAGGTGGGTTGAACCCATATTATACCAATTTTTTTATAAAAATTTTATTTTTTGTTGTCAGTGTCATACAGAAAATATACATAGAGCGGAAACTAGAAAAAAACTCAAACAAAAAAATTACTCAAAAATGTTACACATACGAGTGTTGTTTTAGTTTTCACATTTTTTCTTTTACTAATACATTCTCACCACTTATGATTTTGACAACTGAGTTAGGTCTTTGACAGGAGAGTTTCCCATCTATGTGTATTTATCTATAGTCAGTGTCAAAAAGTTTTTTTGTCCAACTTGTTATAGAAATAGCATCAAATGTTATCGACTAACTTCTTTCGACATCGAGAAACTGGTGATAAATGAAGTCGGATGATTTGTTAATGTAATTGTTAGTATAAATTAAAGAGTCATAATATCTGCTGGAAACTCTGTGGTGTAATTTTTGGGCATTAAGCGATTCATAATAAATTATTTTATGTCCCTGCACATGTATTTGTGCAGGATATATAAATGCATATATCAAATAATTCACAATCCATCTCTTCAGGTTGTTTGGCAGCTACGTTTGGAAAATATCGATGGTGGCCTTCGATAAATCCAGTGCCACCAGGACCTTTCTTTCACACTGGTTTTGCTGATGAAGACCTTGTGAGACTTGAGTGGTTATGGCGGTTAATTCTGCGGTGGTTCTGTGCATTTTCCGGAAACCATGCTGAGGTGTCACGTCAGTGTGGGCAGAAGTAGAGCCTGGAGATAACAGGGAGATCGATCTGTACGATACACCCGGATTTAAACAGACATTTTCCAGACGTCTGGTGTAATTAGGTTCTTGACGGAATGGTTTACCATCTTCGTCGTAAACTCGACTCCCAGCTCATCAAGGTGTTTCAGCATGAAAATTCCATCTGGCCCAAAAGCCTTGGAAGGCTTGGCATTTTTGATGACTTCTGCAACTTCGTTAGGAAAGAAATGTTGTGGTTCATCAGTGAGTAAGTTGTGAAGTTTGCGAACAACGCTTCGTTTCGCCTTATCTCTCTCTCTCTGGATGCTCAATAAAAATTCGGCGAAAAGCTTGCGAACCCTGTTTGAATCGTGACCCTCCTTCTTCGTGGGGTTTGAGAGAGATCTGACTGTGAACCACAACTTGGCAACACCTTCGCTCAAGTTGCAGTTTTTCAAATGATCCATTTCCGTTTGTCCTTATTTACCAACCTGCTAATTTCTAGGTTCAGCTGAGCAATCCGTGGGTTGCTAGGGTCGATACTGCAGATGTTATCACGTTGCTCTGCTAAGACTGCTGTCGTCTCTGCTGCCAAGTGGGGACGTACAATTGGAATTCTTCCACCCGGTATAAAGTGAGCAGCTGCTGCTGTGACAGTTTCAAGGAAAATCCTCTCAGCATTGTGAACAAATGCTTTCTTGTGGTTTATATATGTGCGGCGTTCAGAAATTATAAAGTCGATCCAGGGATATGATTATGTGAAGGTGGTCTGACCGAGTAAAACTACGGCTCTCCAAGATGTACAGTAGATCAGACCTTCGCTAGCAATTGTGATGGCTCGCGATGCAATCTGCTCATCAATAGAAAGAGCTCTATACTGCACGTTGTTGTCTATGATGAACGCGTTTTCTCTTGTGCGTTCTTTTCGGAGGATGTTGAACCCATTTTGACTTTGCATACTGGAATTGTGGGTGAGTTTTCGTCTCCTGGACCGCAGCGACCACGCTGTTGTTGTTCCTCATAAATGCAGTTATATCGGATATCTTATTTTGGAGGCCGTTGCAGTTAAACTGCAAGAGGTCTGAGGATGGTGTGGTTTTCTTCCGAACTGAAAAAAATTGACTGTGGTTACTGGTTAGTTATTCACATCACCGTTTTTTATCCTTGCGAAAAAGCAAATTTTTGCACAACCCCAACAACAGCAACATAATACGTATAGTTGATGTGGTTGTGCAAAAGACTACAGACTATTAGTTTTTTCTTAACAATTTATAATTATCAATACAACTACACTAGCTCCATTTCCATAGTTGCAGAAAATTTAAAAAAAGTTATATCCCCAATGTACATGTTTGTTGTCCACTGTAATCATAATTATAATAAAACTACAAATTCAGTTTTAATATAATGGCTAATGCCTTTATTTTTCACACTCAATAGATTGAAATGGGTTTCGGTTTATTAAATTGAATCGATAAAATGTTTTCACATTTTTTCGTTTAAGTAATTTCATAATCATAGACACATATTTAATTAATTTCGGTTTTACTTTTTTAATAAATATCTAGAATTATTTCATATTAAGTTTCAACATTTTATCAACGGATGTTGTTCTAATGAAATTGGCCTCATTACAGGTAGTAGATTAAGGGAAAATGAAAAGAATACAGAAGATTCTCTGCAATAAAGCCAACAACTTTAAATACATTTTGTCCTTCCATGCGATAAATTATTACTATTTTATTGTTGTTTATATATGCCAATGTACATATTTTTTTTGAAGTTGTCTATGCATGTGATGTACGTTGATGCACTATTATGTATATTGTTGTTAAAGTAACTACTGCACAAATTTCTAATGAATTCAAATAAAAATAAAAACATACAATTATAATAAAGTATTAAATTGATTGATTGATTGATTGATTGTGTAAATCATTAATTAACATATACATAAGTAGTAAATAAAGTTTTACATTTTTGGAGGAATTTATTTATTGTTAATTTGCTTTACTATTATTACTTCACTTTATGTGTAATGTTTAGTATATAGTATATATTTTTTTAGTTTTATAATAAAACTTATTTAATAGTTAATTTTGTAGTGTATAGATAACATCTATATATTTTTTTTTTTAAATTGGTATTCAATGGATATTTGCAAGTATTTGTTTTTTCTTTTTAATCTTAATTTACTTTTTAAAACTTAAACAAGATTTTGTGGCAAATACCAATTTCATTTTGAAATTTGAAAATGTTTATAACAAATAAGTGTTCTTTTTATTTATTTTTTTTTTTCTCGTATATGATTCTATGAAATTTTAGATTGTTATGGTTGTAATATGTCGAACATTTGTAAACTTAAAAACTACAAAAAAAAGAGTTTTATATATATCATATTTTTTGTTATATATAATAGTAATCATAAAAAAATTAAAATATCTTAAGAATAGAAAATATCGTCTGTGTTGAAAAAAATTGCAATGAAAAGTTGTTCATATATGTATAGTACTTAGATATTATGTATATACATCTACAATATATATAATATTTCAATCTTTTCTTTTGTACAATTCTTGATGTATGCTTTCATCCAAACGATACAAACACACGGCAGCCAAATTAGGAAACGAAAATATAACCTACAAATAAAATAGAAACAGTTATATATTAAAATATCTATGCATGTATGTAAAAATTACAAGAAAAATTTTTGTTGAAAAAAAAAAAAAAATTGTGTTAAAATTTTTTCTTCAATTTTGACCCATTCGAATTTCTATGGCGTTATTTAAATAGTGGTTATAGCGGATATATTGATGTATCAATGATGGAAGTTATTTGGGGTGTTCGGAAAAATAACGATCCATAATATATAAACTTAAACAAATCACTCATGGTGAATGGTATAAAAACATTTATGGCGTATGTAAAGCAACATTGCACGATATTTACATGTGATTTAAAGTGATTGGGTTTCATATTACTTCTTTGAACAACTAAGTCTACTTACAGTATTTGATAATACGATTTTAATTAAATTAATATAAGAAATTTGTAATTATTTTGTTAGGACGGAAGTGGTCTTTATTTAGGAACTGAGTAGTAATAAAGTTTTGTTTGAATTTTATATCGATTCTAGGGTTTGGGGTTTCCCGGATTGTTTTAAAAATTTAAGTATGTATTATATAAAATTGTATCATTTTATTAAAAAAATGGAAGCAACTCACTGAAATTTAATTGTATTAATATAAAACAAGAAACGCGGATACACATTTTGAAATCACTTGTTACTAAAATTTTATGTTTGCAAGTGAACAAGGTTTTTTTTTAAATAGTTCTTGAAATAACTATTGCACTAAATAATTCACCTTACATTAGATTTTTAATTTTTGTGTCAAAGTTTACAGTCACAGAGAAAACTCTTTTCACAACAAAACATTATAAGGACCATGGCAGAACTAACAAGGTACAATTAATAGAAAGTATGTTCTCAATTGTACATTCCTTATAATGTCAAACAAAAGAAAATTTGAAAAAAACAAAACGAAATGTCTAAGTGAAAAATAAATTAGTTTGTGGTTGTATTAAAAAAAATATTTATGTATTTAAATTTTTTCGTAAAATATTTAATAAAAATTGAAATGTGTCCAAATAAATATGTTGTTTTTAATATGAGGTGTAAAACATCGCGGAAACAAAAGAAAAAGTGATGAGAGTAAATGCGTTATTTGACGTTGTAGGGGTAAATATTGACAACTCTCCGTAATAATTGTACCTGGTTGATTCTGCCATGATAAGGACAATCGAAACGTTTTGTCCGATTTGTACTTGACTTAAATTAAGCTAGACTTAGTTTGAAAAGATTTGCACCTTTTTGGTGGTTTCTTTTGTAATATTAATTGCATTTTGTAACTTGTTTCTAAAATTTTATGATGATGAGGTCAATATGGTCAAATAAGCGTTCATACATTTGCTGTCCGTAACTTTTTAACTTTCATTAGCTTCACACATCATGGGAAGAACATTTGTGGATAATAGCTTTTCATAAAAAGTGTTCATTATAGCATCACATATCAATGAGTTGCCTATACGCTTACTGTTCCTACTGTATCCTAAATAGGCTTAAAAGCATCCACTAATATTTCTAAATGTAAAACAAGCTCTTCATCAGCACCTTTTTATTGCGTTTTTATACCCCACACCCTATATTGGGTTAGTGCTGATGTTTGTAACGTGCAAAAATATTGTCCCAACACCCGATTTAAAGTATACCAATCTGCTCAGAATTAATCCATGTCCTTCCGTTCATGTAAACCTTTAATCAAACTACAGGTCGCAATTTCAAAGATAATTCGACAATTCGATTGCCCCAAGGACGAAGCTTATTGAATTTGGTTAAAATGTATTCATTATTTCTCCTAGTCCCAATACGAAAATATTTAAGTTGAATATAAGCTGAACTCGAATTACCAAATTTTGTGATAAGGCCCTCTTCAGAAAATCACTTTAAATAGCATAAATCTCTTAAAAATTTTGGTATTCAAATGAAATTCAATACAAATTTGTTATATATATTCAAAAATCATGTCACCAAATTTTATAACGATCGGTCCATAATTAGTCATAGCTCCCATATAAAACCCACTTCCAAAATTCCTTTTAACGAGTATAGATTTCTTAAAATTTTCGAAATACAATACGGAATATTAACAAAAATACATAAAAAGAATTAGGGTTTTTACTATATAATATATAGTAAAACTATATAGTATATATTGAACGAAATTTTATTAAGTTAGTTTTTATAATACTTACGACAATACACATTTTGTTTTAAATAAAAATTAACAGTGATCTTTCGCTGACCGATTCTTATTTTTACAGCGTTTTACTTGTTAATCGAGAGACCCTCAATGCTGGCCAACAACTCGTCAGCGGTCTGTGAGACAACCTGTTCCTGATCATCGCGGGTACTAAGATTTTGTAAACGTTTCTCCAAATTCGAGAGATCTTCGAGTTCTCGCTGTTGCTTAACCATATATCGCAGAATAAGGGCAGTTAGCATACACATGTCCTCAAGAATTTTACTGGTCTCTGGAGTAGGATTCTCGTATCTGGTACGGAGTAATCGTAGTTTAGCTTCGGCAAGTTCCAGTGGCGATTTGCCGCTGCGGTCGAACATATGAACACTGGCACCGCCCTGCAGGAGAACACGTACCACAACATTAAAATTATTAGAGCTGGCCGAGATGACGGCCAAATGTAGTGGTGTATTGCCCAACGAATCAACAACATTTGGATTAGCTCCGAATTTGAGCAGTTGCTGTACGATTTGTATGTAACCGCGACATGCTGCCAAATGCAGCGGACTACGCTTGTACTCATCCGAGGCATTAGGATCCGCACCGGACTCCAAAACTCGAGTTAACAACTCTATGTTATTTGTTGAGGCCGCATAGCGTAATTTCCGTCCCGTCGATTCGGCAAAAATGTTGTTGTAACTAAAACGCAACCTACTCTTTATGCACGTACGGGGACGCATTTTGAAGTTGTGACTGCTAGAGGGCAGGGTACTAGGATGGATGATGCTAGACATAAAGTCCGATGACTGCGATGACGAGTTCAATGGCAGTGGCGGTAAGGTAGGTAGCGCAAAATGCTCATCCGAGTTAAGATGGAATGCATTCGGATTGATGGTAGGCCACTCGTGGGTATTAGGTGACGATGTTGGTGTGGGCGGCATTATTGGCGGTGGCGGTGTAATCATTATGCTAGCAGTCACGCCGTCATTGCTATCGTTGCTGGTGTCCACACCTGAATCATTTGCGGCCATAGTGGCGTGCTCTGTCTCCACCTCCTCGGCTTCGTCGACGAGAGGTTGTGCTGGATTTCTATAGCCCTTAATTTTGGCGTCTAAAATACTTTTCACTCTTTACCTTAAAATAATTCTCGACAATTAGTCTCAAGTCTTGTTATTTCTGTAAATTTTTTTCAGTTTTTTTACACACGATTATCAAACTTTTCACAATGAATGGATGGTATTATGGTAGAAGAAAAAATTTGTTTTGTGTATTTTGTGTTTTTTTCTCGTCTTCGTTTCCTTATTTCTATTTATTCAATAACACGAAAAGAGAACGTCAAAAATATAAGTATTCATGCACCGAACAATAATAATAAAGAACGAAGGGATGAAAACAAACAAAGCAAAAAACAAATGCACATACAGGGTGGTGCAAATAATAATATAATATTATACACATTTTAATACACTAAAAGAAACAAATATTTATTGAGATTGTTCAATAAAATTCCTCAAAGAATAAAATTTGTTTTAGAAATTGCACTCAAACGATGCGTATTGAAGAAAAATCAATGCTAATCCAGAAAATTCAAAGTTGGGGAACAAATCAAGATCCCTGTGACAGTTTATATTTTCATAATTTTTTTCTGTTAATATTTATATTTTCTGTATTGACGGCCTTCAAACGGGGGAAGGGTTTTTAAACTCTCGAACACTGGTTTCGCTAAAATCACTCGTACTGTCATATAAATTCAAAAAGTAATTTTTCACAATGTTAATAAACAGTGTTATATTGTAAATATTAAAGGTATTTTAAAGCAATATTCAATGATACCCATAATGGTCATATTATTTTCCAAATATATTAGAAATTTACTATTATATATATTGACGTTACATTCCAATAACTCTTAAACTAAGGGCAAACATTTAAATGTTTTAGTGCTTATAATTATGAGAGCTATCAACAGAAAACAAATTATTAAAATGCAATCTGTTTCGATGATCTTTATTTATGCCAAAGTTGCTATTTTGTCGCTGCGCATATAATAACAGATATGTGTTTATTAAGGAACTTTTTCTATACGAATCAGACATAGCTTTTTTAAACTCCTAAACCAATAGAAATATTCGAAAACGATTTATTTAAAAATAAAGTCCGATTGAGTCCAAATTCGAGAATTTTCAATATAAAAAATATTTTAAAGAATAGCATTTCAATAAAATATTAAGCAAAATATATATATATGGTTTAATCTATACAGCCCTCAACTTTAAAAATTCTAAGCTTAGATTGTATTGTAAATTAAAAACAACGAAAACATTTATAGAATAGAATCAAGAAATTGTTTATATTTTTTTGGAATACTACATTAGATGATATTAAAAAAAGTTTTCATGTTTACACTAAAATTAATTTGAATTAAATTCTAAAATAAATATAAAATTCTTTAAAATTTTCTTATTTGTAATACTGAATATATTTATAGATATAGTATAATAATTGATACTTTTAAGAAATTGTTTATGTAAAAAATATAAATATTTAAAGCTTTTTCATAACCAATTTTTAAGTTTATTACAGGTTTATAAAACAAATTTTGTATGGAAATTTTGTTTTATAAACGTTATATAAAATAAAAAATTAATTATGAATAAGGAGGGGGTTAAACTTTCCAACTAATACGTACATAATTGAGATTAAGGACTCGTTTAAATATTTAAACATTTTCGAAAAGTGCATTAAAATATTGGCACCACAATTAATTAAAAATAATATTAAAATAAATTGTTGGCTTAGTAAGTACTTATATAAAATAATTCAAATATCATACGCAGAAAATTATATTTCTTTAACAGTTTGAATTCAACTCTTTATCAGATATATATTAAACTGGGGGAATATTTTGCAATTGCGTAAACTATATTTTCTAAAATTTTTTCTACCATTAACAAAAATGTTATAAATTTTCATCAATTAATTAATTCTTAATAACATTTTTAAAATCAAATTAAATTTATCTCTTTACTATTCCGTTAAAGAATTCATTACAAATTAATTCATAGCCTTAATTGCTGTGTACTTGTATTAAATTCATTCATTTCAGAGTTGTTTTTTTTATAGAATAAATACCTTATTCAAAATTTCTTTAATTCAATTCTTTTACAATGAGGCTTAAGTCCACTTTTACAAATGATTAAAAGCAAAACAAATTTGTATTAGATTTGAATTAACAAACATTTTTTACCATAGAAATTGCACTCAAACGATGCGTATTGAAGAAAAATCAATGCTAATCCAGAAAATTCAAAGTTGGGGAACAAATCAAGATCCCTGTGACAGTTTATATTTTCATAATTTTTTTCTGTTAATATTTATATTTTCTGTATTGACGGCCTTCAAACGGGGGAAGGGTTTTTAAACTCTCGAACACTGGTTTCGCTAAAATCACTCGTACTGTCATATAAATTCAAAAAGTAATTTTTCACAATGTTAATAAACAGTGTTATATTGTAAATATTAAAGGTATTTTAAAGCAATATTCAATGATACCCATAATGGTCATATTATTTTCCAAATATATTAGAAATTTACTATTATATATATTGACGTTACATTCCAATAACTCTTAAACTAAGGGCAAACATTTAAATGTTTTAGTGCTTATAATTATGAGAGCTATCAACAGAAAACAAATTATTAAAATGCAATCTGTTTCGATGATCTTTATTTATGCCAAAGTTGCTATTTTGTCGCTGCGCATATAATAACAGATATGTGTTTATTAAGGAACTTTTTCTATACGAATCAGACATAGCTTTTTTAAACTCCTAAACCAATAGAAATATTCGAAAACGATTTATTTAAAAATAAAGTCCGATTGAGTCCAAATTCGAGAATTTTCAATATAAAAAATATTTTAAAGAATAGCATTTCAATAAAATATTAAGCAAAATATATATATATGGTTTAATCTATACAGCCCTCAACTTTAAAAATTCTAAGCTTAGATTGTATTGTAAATTAAAAACAACGAAAACATTTATAGAATAGAATCAAGAAATTGTTTATATTTTTTTGGAATACTACATTAGATGATATTAAAAAAAGTTTTCATGTTTACACTAAAATTAATTTGAATTAAATTCTAAAATAAATATAAAATTCTTTAAAATTTTCTTATTTGTAATACTGAATATATTTATAGATATAGTATAATAATTGATACTTTTAAGAAATTGTTTATGTAAAAAATATAAATATTTAAAGCTTTTTCATAACCAATTTTTAAGTTTATTACAGGTTTATAAAACAAATTTTGTATGGAAATTTTGTTTTATAAACGTTATATAAAATAAAAAATTAATTATGAATAAGGAGGGGGTTAAACTTTCCAACTAATACGTACATAATTGAGATTAAGGACTCGTTTAAATATTTAAACATTTTCGAAAAGTGCATTAAAATATTGGCACCACAATTAATTAAAAATAATATTAAAATAAATTGTTGGCTTAGTAAGTACTTATATAAAATAATTCAAATATCATACGCAGAAAATTATATTTCTTTAACAGTTTGAATTCAACTCTTTATCAGATATATATTAAACTGGGGGAATATTTTGCAATTGCGTAAACTATATTTTCTAAAATTTTTTCTACCATTAACAAAAATGTTATAAATTTTCATCAATTAATTAATTCTTAATAACATTTTTAAAATCAAATTAAATTTATCTCTTTACTATTCCGTTAAAGAATTCATTACAAATTAATTCATAGCCTTAATTGCTGTGTACTTGTATTAAATTCATTCATTTCAGAGTTGTTTTTTTTATAGAATAAATACCTTATTCAAAATTTCTTTAATTCAATTCTTTTACAATGAGGCTTAAGTCCACTTTTACAAATGATTAAAAGCAAAACAAATTTGTATTAGATTTGAATTAACAAACATTTTTTACCATTGAAGGGTTGAATGAATATGAGTTGATCCAACAATCAATGAATTCAATTCAAATAAAAGCCTTTGAATGAAGCTTAAAAATGTGTTATGTTGGGAATGGTTTTATGGATAGATTTTCTGAAATTTTAAATTCTGAATTATTATTTTAGTGAATTAAGCTTAAATTATTAGAAAATTTTGTCGTGTTCTATTACAAAATATTAATATCTAATAGTTGAAATGAAACTGCTTAGTAAATATTTGTTAATGCGTAATTTTCTTTTGTTTTAGCACTTTAATCAAAAGCTGCTTTACGTGTAAATGATGTTAGAGATGAGATTTCACTGGGATTTGAATCCGATGGTAAATTATTAAATTCAATTTCCTCATTAGCGGCTGCAGCTACAATATTCTCATTCGACTGTGAGGTTTCATTTGAATTGACACAAGGCCACTGCTTGTGACTGGGTGCGTATAAAATAAGCAATGCAAAAATATATATATTCCACATTCCATAGACACCGGTCAAAAATGCTGAAGTCAATTGTATTTCGATATCCTCGTCCCACTTCCAGTGACCTTCGGCCACTTGACCCATAATGAAACCGACAACAGTTAGAGCAGCACATAATAAAGTGGCTAGCATGAGAAATTTGAAACGATAAATCAGACCTAAAGAAGAAAAATAAAATATTAGACCAGATCTTATTCATTTAAAATTAACCCTTTTTGAAGACATTTCAAAGAATTACCTTCATAATGTAAACGCCTAGCTTGCGACATAGAGGGCAATGATGTTCTTTTGGCACCAATATTCCGAAATACCTTGCCCACCATAAAGCACAGGAAGAGGAAATAAACACCGGCCGAAATGCCCGCCAATATTATGAAACTTAAAGCGACTTTAGCTCCCAGCGGTGTTGTCCAAATCGAATAGAAGGGATTGCGCAATTGAACACCTCTCTCACATATATCGAATATAAACAAAGACAGACAACCAACCACAACGGCAGACAAATGTTTCCAATAGCGTGACCGTATTGAATTCTTTTGTGGCGATTCTTGTATAAGCATATGCTCTCCCGCGAATACCAACCAAAACGACAATAACATGGCGTAGAATATACCTTGACGAACATCACTGAGTAAGAGCATATAAGGCATTTCCATGCTCAATGTTAGAAATTCTAGGGGAAGATTCAAAAACGTCAATGCTCCGCCTAAATAAATTAGCATATATTCCAAAAGAGCTGGCGAACGCTGTAGTATGTGGACACGGCGCCAAAACCAAATCATGATCGCAACAATGAAGGGAAAGAGAATGGTTTTCAACGACAGCCACACCTTGGTAAAACCACCATTTTGATAAATTGCCGTTAGTGTTAAGTCATGCATATGTCCAATGTTCAAATTCATCTTCATGTCTGTATCTATGGGAAATCGTAGATTTAGTAGATAATAGTCATAATGCAGAGAGCCCAATTCAAATAGGGGAATCATTTCACAAGAATACAATGTTTCCTGTTGACTTTTGTGCACTGGATGACAGTCTAAATAGCGCTGTTCTATGGAATGAGCATATAGTTTCCAATCACTGGGGGCATCTTCCTTATTGCGATAGGCTAAACGTGTATCAATGGTCAACTGTAGATCTTTTGGTGGTTCCATTAGGCTTCCATCCGAAACATATGCCAAATCCACTTGTAACACTCCAATTAAATTTTGTTGCCATCTGGAATAATCTAATTGCTTCCCATCTCTAGGCAATGGCATCTGAAACAAGTAAACTATTCCATTGGCCATTTTGGTATCATGATTTTCGATTTCTTCTTGCGATATGGATGAACATTGTCCGGCTCCACGTGAATACAACCATAACGATGTATCATTTTGACGCTCCTTTTGATCTCGGCATACCATGCCCAAAATGTTCTGATGACCGGCCGGTACTGGTGCAAACAGACCACCCAACAAGAAACAAGCCACTTGACAAAGCAACAATAAAGCCACCAATATGGATAACTTGCGTCCACTCAGATTCTCCAATATTGTCCCAGACATTATAATAATTTCTTCACAATATTCACTGTCTATACTTTTTCTATTCACCGTCTATACTTTTTTATAAAGTGTATTTCCTTATTTTATTCAATTTATTTTAGAGTTTTTTTTGTTAGACTATCATTTTTTACACTTCAAAGCTGCCGTCTTTGTGTATTCCTCTGTCTACTTTGATAGACGCGAAATAAATACATACATACCAACAACTCTTGAACAAACATAAACAAACAAAGCGGCAAGGCGAATTGATACAAGGTGGAGTCAGTCAAACAGTTGATTACTTTTATTTCGCTAGTTTGGTTCTAGCGTCTGTCAAAGCTTGTTTTTATATTTCAATATCTACATATTGTATGCTTATTAACAAAATATTTATTTTTTACATAATTAAGTTATGCCTCCACTATTTAATTATTTACACTATATTAAGTTTAAATACATATTTTTTAATTTGTGTTTTTTTTTTTGACATTTGGTAAGACTAATTTTAATTTTTTAGAACTGCCACCATCTTTAATGAATTCCCCATGGTAAGCGGCCATTAATTTTGATTTCTCACTTGTTTATTTTTGACATAAGGAGTGAGATCGTAAAATTCTTAACACACGTCACGTCGAATTTATAAAACAAAAAAGGATGGGGGTAGTGCACTAATACTTAGTGATAGTGCAAAATATTGCTTAGTGCAATTAGGAGCCTCATTACACATTATAGTAATTGATTTTAAAAAAAGCAATATTCAGTTTATTGCTTTTTTCTGCACTAATTTGATTGTAACTACAAAATTTTAAGTTCAAAATGATTTAAGTTTGTTTTTGTGCACTAATTCAAAACTTATGACTAATACTTCATTAAAATTTGGTTTCAATTATTTCATGACCACTAATTGTTGAAAATTTATTGAGAGTATGTTAAATGCAGCTTTTTGTTTATTGCAAGTTTAAATTTTGCACCAATTGAGTGTAATTAGTGCACTAATTCAGCGTTTAGTGATGTGAAAAAATAGGATTTTATACTGCACATGTATTCAAGAATCGATAAGCTAGATTTTTGAAGGATATATTAAAAAGTCTTTAATACTTTTTCAGTATTATAATTAAACAATAAAATGTCCTTAACTGCATCCCGGTACTTGTTCCATGTTTATTAATTTTTAGTAAAAACAATGATGGAAGAACTACTTCTAGAATCGTTCTTAAGGAAGGGTGTTAGTTTCAATTACAAAAAAAATAATAATTTTCTGAATGTACGCCAGAATCTCCTCAGGTTCATGTGGTTCCGCCGGAATAACTGCGACTGATCTCGGTCTGCGAGGTATCTCGCTTACCGGGATCACGTTCAGTTTCGCGTCAGGCCACAATTCCCCTAGGGACGCAATTGCTAGTTTTAGCAGCATAGCTGAGCACTCATTAGTACACGCTAGCAGTTTCACACGGCCCTGATACCAGCCAGCATCATCATTTTGCGGGGATGAACCGGGATTCTCTTTGAGAATCTTCCAGTATACCCCTAGCATACCCTGACGGATTTTCAACCATTTATCCTGGGAGATAGCACCGTCTTCTGCACTCCTATCGATAATGGCTCTCACAAGTGGATTGCGGGCAACCTCACTATACGGCCTTCTTACCACACGATACCAAATGTAACGTAAATTTTATGATTACTTTTTCGTTAGAAATAAAGATTTCGTTTACCCAACCACAGAAATATAAAAAAAAACTTGTATATTAGGGGCTTAATTCATTTTGAAACTTTTTATATTTATTGAATCGGGTTATATAAAATAATAATTAAATTTATAACCAATCTAGGTAATTATAATCTTTGGATTTTGGTTTAAAATTCAAACTCGAATGTATAAAAAAAGATAATAATAATTTGTAATAATATGTAATTGGATGGAAATTAATATTGTCGTTAATTAAATTACTAAAATAAATTAATAAAAAATATCAAATAATTTAGACCGCCCGGAGAATTTAGTTTCAAATCTATTTATATTATATAAAAAATCTTGTGTTTTTTTTTATTAACAAGAAATGTCCATATATGTATGTATATAAGTATTGAGAGCCAATTTAAGTGTAAAGAGGCCAATAAATTATCAAGTTTATAATTTTGTTATATAGTTTATTTTTTCTTGTTTTTTTGGCGGTCTAAATTCGTCTTATATGTTATTTTAAGAAATTAACCATTTCTATAACTCTGTTACGATTCGCATACATATAAGCTTTGGTACACCACAACATATTTATTAATTTTTGATCGCTCTTTTCATCCATTGCAATATCTTCGGATAGTTGAGGATTAAATCTGAAATAGATAGAAAAGCAAACAAGTTAAAAGCTATTCAATGTAAATAAAAAAATTTTCGATTAATAGATATTAACTCAACAACAATTACTTTTTGTTTACTATAGGAAATGAAAAAAAAAAAAAATATGTTTAATATATAATCTTGAACCGATTTCGATTTTCATCACAAAAAGAAAATTAAATATAATAATGCTTAAGCTATTTTCGCTGTCAATGACAATGAGGTACAAATTTAGTAAGTTTACTGGGAAATGTATAGAGATACCAAGAGGTAACTGCGACTATGTTGACTAATGCCACTCACAGGTACCTTTCGGGGATCAGCAACCGCTGCCATTATAAATAAAGTCATATGTAGCTCAGATGAAGTATGAAAAATTTGTACGAAATTGTAAATTAGCTTTTTAGCCGCCACACAAAAATCGCAAAATGGTGATAAATATCGCATTATATCTATATATATTATGCAGTTGTATTGGGAACTACAAAACAATATGTTTAACAATTGGCCACAAAGTGCTACAGTTCTTTATTGTTAACGTATATATAACTATTTAAAACAAATCAACAAAATTAAAATTCATTTTTTTAAATAATTTATAATTAAATACACACATATATTTCATTAACATACATATATGAACATATAAATATAACAAATATTTACCTATAATAAGGAATGCCAATTGTACTACACCAAGCACGAGCCCGATCAACAACTCTGCCATCTGAAGCTGTTGCTTGATCAACAAGCAAATTACCTTTAATGTTACAAATTAAAAAAACATAACATAAATAACATTAAGCTACTATTAATGTAAATAAATATATTTGGTATGTAAATTTACCAATTGTTGAGATGCCATAAGCCAATTTAGCTGTATCCCAGATACTTTCAGGACGAAAAACATCAATATCTTTTAGTTCGGTAACAGGAATTTGACCAGTACCCAATGAAACCACCACGGAAATCTAAAATAATATTTAAATAGTTTAATAATAATAATTTCAGAGAATTTATGTAAAATAAAAATATACCGGCACAGCTTCACCATCACGTCCAACGCTACGCAAAGCCATATTGTATTCATGAATTTCTGTCATGGCGTCTAAAGTTGGATTGTTGGCAATTAAGCCACCATCTAAAAATCTACCAAACGCTCTAATAGGAAGAGAAACAAATTAGAATTCTCTACAAAATAGCCTTGTTTAATATCATTAGTTTGACAAACCTAAAATAGGAGGGAGCAGCACCAGTGGCGCGTGCTGCTCGCCACACTAGCTGGTCTTTAGGATCTGGAGGAGGAACACGTCGATTGGCTGAAAAAAAATAAACAAGATTATTTAGTAAATTTTGTTTCATTATGGGGACGAAACGAAAAATTTCGATCAAACAAAATAATTTTTGAATCTTTACTCCATAGAGAAAATATACATAGAGCGGAAACTCTCCTGTTAAAGACCTAACTCAGTTGTCAACAACCTAAGTGGTGAGAATGTATTAGTAAAAAAAAAACTATGTGAAAACAAAAACAATACTCGTATGTGTAACTTTTTTAAGTAATTTTTTTGTTTGAGTTTTTTTCTAGTTTCCGCTCTATGTATATTTTCTCTATGCTTTACTCTCGGAATTCGAGAATATTTGTTATACAAAATTTGAAATTTAATAATTACATAAGCCGTTAAAAAGTTATATACAATTGAAATCATCATTCTAATATAAAACCTCGACAAAAGATAAACCAAAGCGAATTTAAATTTTTTTAGCTATTTAAAATTTTGTATGACCATAAAGAAAATATGTACCAAGTTTTAACAAATTTGGAACGGTTAATCGAAAATTTTTGTTTCCTCCCTATGATTTCATAAAGAGTTTAAATAGATATTTGGAAATTCAGCTTTCACTCTTTATAAAATAAAAAAAATCTGTACTTACTTATCGGTGTAATAATACCCAAAATATCACTAGCACTTGTATAATTACGGAATAGATGTAAATCAACTGGTTTGCGATCGGCCATGACACCAGTTACCATCACTTTCGGATGTTTTATATCGGTCATAACGGTAAATTCTCCCAAATTATCTTTGAGTATAGCCTCAAAGGTTTCACTGGGATATGGACGTGAACCAACGAAACATTGCTCTTTCATGCGTAAGTACAAACCCATGCATTGTCGCATTGTCTTACCACAGCCCAGACCTAATGCCAGTATACCACCTGTACTGGTACCGGCTATCCAATCAAACATATGAACAATGGGTGTTTGGGAGAGTTTTTCGATTTCTAAAAGCATTTGCACTAAAAGTAAACCGCGTATGCCGCCGCCATCTAAACAAAGCACACGTCCTCGACAGTACGGTTTATCACCTTTTTGTGATGTTGTCGAATTCAAAGAAGGATTCGAATGTGAGGGAGTCATTGCGGGATCTGAAGTAGCTTTGGCTGATACTGCATCTTCTGCGCCAAGTGAATTTAAACTAGCCACGCTATTAGTGGGAGACTCTAAACAAAATAGCAATCATTAAGCTAAACTTATTTTCTATTTTAAATAAATTCGTTTGTGGTACCTTTTTTAGATTCAGCATTAGCTTTGGTGGTAAACATACCCAATAAAGCATCCATTATACTTTGGCCTTTCTCCACCTTTTCGGTGTTAACAACAACCGGTGGTCTACACAATAAACAGAATTACATACAAAATAATAATATCTATTTTCTTATTTGCTTAAAATTAAAACTTACTCTTTGTCCTTCATTTCATTTAACATGCTATTAGCAGCTGAGTTGAAAAATCCCATAGCTGTTTGACGACTAGTGGAAGCCAACATATTTTCTATATGTTCTCGAGTTTCTGGAGCCTCAGGAGCCTCTGGCGGTATGCCATTATAAGTACCCTTAGCGTTGCAACCAGGAGGGCATTTCGATTTATCAGCAGAACAACTTTGAAATACATGAACAATTTCTTTATTTGAGTTATTTTTTAATAAAAAATAAAATAATTACCGTTTAGCTCCCACAGAATGCAAAATATAAAGAATTTCATCTTCCTTGCTGCCGTTAGCATCATTACCTACCATATGACGTGGTGTTTGACCATTTTTATTTTTCATATTTATGTCGCAGCCAAATACTACCAGACACTGTACGATCGGTACCAATTTCTGATCAATTGCAATATGTAACGGTGTATTGCCATCCTTATCGACCACATCGATATCGGCGTCATGTGCCAATAGAGTGACGACACATTCGAAACGATTACGTGCAACCATAACGTGTAACGCTGTACGCCCATCAAAATTTGTTGCATTCACATTACAGCCCTGCACTATTAGAGCATTTAGAGTTTCACGCGATGAACACCAATGTAATGGAGTACCGCCAAATTTCATGTCTTGCGTGTACAATTTATTGGCATTGTTCTGCTTAAGAAATTCAGCTACTGAGGTTGGTGTCGATGTCTTGTAGAGTTTACTTATATTTTTAGCCTCAATATTAACATCCGCCCCAGCTATAAGCAGTGTCTTTACGCACTCCGGTTTATCGGAGAGACAAGCTAAATGTAGGGGAGTATAACCATCTGAATTACAATGATTTAAATTAACTGTACTTTTATCAATAAGAAGCTAAAAAAAGATAATATAGAATATATTAATTGAATTAATAAGAATTTTAATGTTAAATGCGAATTAATTACTTAGGGGCTAGAAATTTTATAAAAATGTTTTATAGAATATAAACGATATTAACTGGATTAGGGAAACAAATATTCTTCAATGCTTGATATAACAGTGCCAGTTTACAGAAGTTATGGTTCGAAGTTTATATTTTTTAATAGATACATGCAAAATACCTAAAGTAAAGCTGCTAATATATTTTGAACTGTTAGTCAGATTTTAGCTAATGAAACCTAGATTGTAAAATTTTTATTCGAGAAATCCATTTCTCATTAAAAACAGGATATTGCCTAGAAAATCGTCCCTGAACAAAGGATATCTCATAGTTTCATTTTCCTTAAATATGTGCCGAATCTTATATATCCTTCACCAAATTTTGGTTAAAAATCGATGTTAAATAGCAACCTATAGTGGATATATTGATGTATTGTTAAAATTGCATGAGCGGTTAAATAGTTATATACAATTGAAATTGTGCGATTTAAATTTCGAACTTCGATAAAAAACAAACCAAAGCAAATTGAAAATTTTATTAACAACTTTTGTATGATCATCAAGTTTTAACATTTTTTGGAACGGGTAAGGTTCGATGCATTGACGAACATATTTGTTTCCACCCGTATGTATTCTTAAATATTATTATTGTATTTTCTTTACTTACATTTAAGATTTCTTTATTAGTACTGGCAGCATAATGAAACACTGAATTGCTGTTATTGTCTAAATGTTCCATTTTACAAAGGGGTAACAAAGCTTTGACCATTTCCACATTTCCACACTTAATGGCAAGCTGTAAAAGAATGGATTAAAAAAAATATTTACATTTAATAATCATTGTATAAAAATATATAAATGAATCTATACCTGAAACGGTGACATAAAGTTAACGTGATCTGCATAATCAATAAATTGTAAGACTTTTGGATTGCTAATATAGTCGACAAGATTGTAGTAGGCAACTAAATGTGTTATAGACCAGGAAGGATTTTCCGTTAAAACGTCGCTTAGCTTTTGCAAACCGTTAACATTATAGAACTATAAAAGAAATATAGATTTAATAGATAAGACATTATTAAATCAATAGACTTTTCTTGTTTTATTTTATTTTTGGTGTCATTGGTGTAGTTGGTAAATTGTTATTTAAGATAGCTATTTTTGCATGAAGTAAATGCTTACTTTACTGGGTTGATATGGAATTTTTTATTTTCATTAGGGTATAAAATGGTATCTTCGTTAATGGAATTGGGTTGCAAATTTATTTTGTTATTATTTTTTTTTTGTTTTCTCTCAACCATATTTTACTAAATCTAAGCATGTATTCTTATTTTAACTTTCTTGGCAACACACTTGTGAGGTTTTGTTTTTTGTAGTTTAAATGTCTTTATTATTTATTAATTTAATTGGTTATTGGCTGATCACATTACTATTAATTTTTAAATTATTTATAAATTGTATAATTTTATTATTATTATTATTTGTTATGTATAATCAAATTGTGAGTAGTTTATTGGAACCGATTATGGCCAATTGGCTAGGATTCTGTAACTGAATGAATAAATAAATAAATAAATAAATAATTACCTCTTTGACTATGCTTACGAATAGGGGCAAGCGGTGCAAGAAGGCATTGAACTTTTCTTCAGTCTCTTGTTGTGATGGTGAACGATATAAACTAAACGATGATGTATTCGAATCCGTATGCGGACGTTGTAAAACTATTTCATAACACTTTTTATCATTCGAATTAAAGGGTGGTGCATACATAACCATGGCCTCATCTCGTGCTAGCACCTGTAGCATGCCCAGAGATTCACTTTTTATTTCCAACACCTTATTTGGCGGGGTATCAGCGCCCAACAAACGTTGCAAGGCTAAATAAAATATATCAATATTAAATTTTACACAAAATACAATACAATTTTCAAATTGAACAAAACATCATTAATTGAATAAAATTTTGGTGAGAGTTAATAAAGCCAAAGCATTTTTATGGAATTAGAAATAAATAAACAAAGCTTAACTTAATATAAAGTTATTAATTTTGAGAAAATAAAGTGTGTTAATACCAAAGCCAGATGCAAGTATTCCAAAACTCATCCATGACATTTTACAGCGTTTCTGGTTAGTTTCTTGATTTGAAGACTCAATTTTGTTCTTATTAGCCTTTGAATGTTTTAATGATGATTATCTTGATTAGTAGATGAATTGTGAATTATTTTATTTATGACTGTTTTGTAGCTGTCTGTAGATTTTTAAGAATGAGATCTTGGAAAAATAAAATGTTAAAATCAAACGAAATATTAATTTAGCCATTAGGGGGAAAAATTTGTATTGTTAGAAAATTAATAATTTACAATAACTATAGGTATAAAAAAGTTGCTCCATAGTTTAGAAATGTATATGTTTAACTGAATGAAATTGATTAGACTCTAAATCATTTTATAAACTTTTAAAAATCGTAAAAATATTATTCACTAGGATGGCCCCAAAAAATCTTGTAAATGCGCTCTACTTAAATAAATGTTAGTTGGTTCCAATAAAAAATTAATCAAATTTGGTAGGTATAAATCAGATAAATCAATCTAAAATTGACAGTTGCTCCAAAATACATTTTCGTGTCGAGCTCACGTAAAAATATGTATTAGGAAATATCGAAATTTCTGGAATCAAAATAATGGGTCTTACCCTAATAATGGACATGCACCAAAATAATGAATAAACTAGTTTTTTATATACATACATGTGTAGTTGTGACAAGAAAAACTTAATTAGTGATAATAACTTTTATAATTCTTACTATTTACTACGGTATCGTTTGAAATATCGAACAATTTCTTCAAATATTTGTATGTCGAATAAAACGAATAGTCATCAAATTGAACAAATTTCATACTACATTTCTTAGTTTTAAATTTGCTACCATGTTGTATGTGTATCAATTTTGTCATTCCTTTTGTTAATTACTTAAATTAATATCGAGTGCTGTTTTTATACCCTACACCACCATAGTGGTATATTGGGTTAGTGCTGATGTTTGTAACGTGCAAAAATATTGTCCCAACATCCACCTTAAAATATAGGATCACTTTCTGAGTCGATTGAGCGATGTCCGTCCATCTGTGTAAACCTTGTTATATCAAACTACAGGTCGCATTTTCAAAGCTAATTCGAAAAAATTTGGTACAAGCTTTTTTATTGCTTGAATTTGGTTAGAATCGGTTCATTATTTCTCCTAGCTCCCATACGATTGCCGTATGTGAAAATAGTTAAGTTATCCAAGACCAAATTCAGCACAAATAAGTTTTAGATAACCCGCATAACTCGCACTACCGAATTTTTTGAGACGATCGGTACATAATTATAAAAGGTCCCATATAAGGCCCACATCCGAAAATCAATTTAACTAGCACAAATCTCTCAAAAATGTTGGTATGAAAAAAAAATTCCATGTCAATTTTTATAACGATCGGTCCATAATTTAAAAGAAAACTGTTAATAATCATTTTCTCGGTGCAGGGTATCATATGGTCGGGCTTGACCGACTATACTTTCTTACTTGTTTTTAATACATATGGGGCATTTCACGTCAAGTGAACCAACTTTTGAAATCGATGTCTTCCGATCGGGATGAAATTTGCACCAATGTTAGTTCTATTAGATAGTAATTCGGACACAATTTTTCAACAAGATCGGTTAAGAACTCTCTGAGTTATAGGAGGTCAAAATTTGACATTTTGGCCAAACAGGTGTTTTTTCTTATCCATATAACTTATTACCTATTGTTCTTAGCAAAATGTGTCCCAAATAGTTTAGATAGCTATTTATTCAATCTTTGGAAAAAAAAATTAAATAAAATATTTTTGACTTTTTTTTTAAAAAAATCAAAAACATTTTTGACTTTTTTTTCAAAATGGGCCCTTTTTATTATTTTTTTTTATTTTTTTTAAGAAAGCTTAGGTCTTTTCCTAAGCGACCTATATGGTCGCTTAGTGGGATGCGAGTGGGATATCTATCAAAAAAAATATTTTTTAACTCAAGATATGAAATTTTTTCACTTTTTTTGCAAAATCAAAAACTTTGTTGACTTTTTTTAAAAAAATGGACCCATTTTTTAATTTTTTTTTTTTGCTCAGAAGAAAGCTTATGTGTTTTCCTTTAACACCTTTTTTGTCGCTTAGTGGGATGCGAGTGGGATATCTATCAAAAAAATGTTTTGTAACTCAAGACATACAATTTTTACTTTTTTTTTTGCAAAATCAAAAACTTTTTTGACTTTTTTTCCAAAATGGACCCTTTTTTATTTCTTTATTTTTTTCTCAAAAGAAAGCTTAGGTCTTTTCCTTTAAAACCTTTATGGTCGCTTAGTGGGATACGAGTGGGATAACTATAAAAATAAATGTTTTGTAACTCAAGACAAAGGTTTTTAAATTGATTTTTTTCATATTTTCATATTTCAAACCTTAAAAAAAAACCACTACAACTGACCGATAATAGCCACTGGAGGGGTGCAATGTGAGGCCGACCGCTATTAATTTTCCGCTCCCAAAATTTGTCTGAGTTTTGCATCTTGCGGCTTTTTTATTCAATCCTATAGGTAGTTTTCAGTGCAATAATTTATATTCGTGAGCGATTTTTGGAAGTGGACCTTATATGGGAGCTATGTCAAATTATGGACCGATCATCATGAAATTAGGTGGTGTTATTAATGTCTATATAAAAGTTATTTATGTTGCATTTTATGTGTATACCAACATTTTTAGGAGATTTATGCTCGTTAAAGTGATTATCGGAAGCAGGCCTTATATGGGAGCTATGACTAATTATGGACGGATCATAATAATATTTGGTGACATGAATTCTCTATATATAAAACTTATTTGGAGAAAAACTAGTGTAGATACCTATATAAATTAAACATTTGTGACCGATAAAGTCAACTTTCAGGAGGACATTTGTATGGGGGCTAGGTGAAATAATGGACCGATTTCAGCCAGTTTTAATAGGCTTGGTCCTTGGGTCAAACAAATTATATGTACCAAATTTTATCGAAATATCTTCAAAATTGCGACCTGTACTCCGCGCACAAGGTTTACATGGACAACCAGCCAGCAAGACGGACGGACGGACATCGTTTAGTCGACTCAGAAAGCGATTCTGAGTCGATCGGTATATTTTAAGGTGGGCTAGACTAATATTTTTGGGTATTACAAACATCTGCAAAAATTTAATATACCCTCGCCACTATGGTGGTGTAGGGTATAAAAAGTGATTTTTATTCCTGAGGTTAACATATTATGGGTATTACAGTATCGAGGCTATGAAATTTTAGTTAGGTTGTTACATACCATCGGAAAGGCTAATGTGTCTAGTTTCTCTGCGTAAGTTTAATTTTTAAGGTTTACACACAAATATGAAAAAAATCAAAATAGTGCATATCCTAAAAATTTAAAAACCTTTGTCTTGAATTACAAAATATTTATTTTGATAGATATCCCACTCGCATCCCACTAAGCGACCAAAAAGGTTTTAAAGGAAAAGACCTAAGCTTTCTTTTGAGAAAAAAAATAATTAAAAAAAGGGTCCATTTTGGAAAAAAAAGTCAAAAAAGTTTTTGATTTTGCAAAAAAAAAGTAAAAAATTTTATGTCTTGAGTTACAAAACATTTTTTTGATAGATATCCCACTCGCATCCCACTAAGCGACAAAAAAGGTGTTAAAGGAAAACACATAAGCTTTCTTCTGAGCAAAAAAAAAAAATTAAAAAATGGGTCCATTTTTTAAAAAAAAGTCAACAAATTTTTTGATTTTGCAAAAAAAGTGAAAAAATGTCATATCTTGAGTTACAAAATATTTTTTTTGATAGATATCCCACTCGCATCCCACTAAGCGACCATATAGGTCGCTTAGGAAAAGACCTAAGCTTTCTTAAAAAAAATAAAAAAAAAAATAAAAAGGGCCCATTTTGAAAAAAAAAGTCAAAAATATTTTATTTAATTTTTGTAATTTTTTTTTTCCAAAGATTGAATAAATAGCTATCTAAACTATTTGGGACACATTTTGCTAAGAACAATAGGTAATAAGTTATATGGATAAGAAAAAACACCTGTTTGGCCAAAATGTCAAATTTTGACCTCCTATAACTCAGAGAGTACTTGACCGATCTTGTTGAAAAATTGTGTCCGAATTACTATCCAATAGAACTAACATTGGTGCAAATTTCATCCCGATCGGAAGACATCGATTTCAAAAGTTGGTTCACTTGACGTGAAATGCCCCATATATGTATGGAGAATTGGATTCTCTGGCTGACAGATTTTATAGACGTAATTTTATTTATATGGATGGGGCTTTTCGATATTTTAAAAAAAATCGCTAATGCACATAGTCGAGTATATATAGTTCCCACGATCCACTATGTATGTATTTCTTATTATATCATTCACCATTAGTGGTTATGGTATATGTATATAAGTTTGTTATTCCGTTTGTAATTTTCACATTTTTCATTTGCACCACACCACAAAATTTATATATTCTGGATATTTATAGATAGCGGATCGTTATAGATGTCCGTCTGTCTATTGAAATCAACTTTCCGTAGCCAAATATGAATGATAATACATCAATATATCAGGTATAGTCCTGGTATATTCGGACCCATAATGGGTAAGTCTCGAGAAAATAATTTTATATATTTAGTGAGTGAAAATCTAAATACAAAGAAAATTCTTATGAAATTTATCTTTATGGTTAGTGATGCTACTGCTATAAATTTAGACCTTGTTTCTTCATTAATTTTTATTGCCATTTTTAAATTTTCTTTTTTTTACATTGCGGTTGGTTGGGGAACATTTAAAAATTTAATAAATTTTAATTAAAACTTATTTGTGTTATTTATAGCAGTCTGTTTTTTATATAATTTTGTTATAAATTGTTTATGCTTATGTATTTTTACTAAAGGTACGTTACTAAAGGCACATTGATCAAATATTTGACGAAAAAAACGTAACCACTATTTTCAATTCTTTCTTATTTGATATAGGATGAGTTTTATAAGAGCAAATGACGTCAAACAATATAATAATGATATTATATTGTGATATTTTCTAAACTGAGGCATATTTGTTAAAAGGAAAGAGAAATATTGATTTTTTTGGTGGCTAACATTTTTTCGTCGAATATTTCCACAATGTACCTTAAGTAATATGTAAGTTTGACCTTGAATACTTTGTATTACATAAAATACTTATGATAAATATAAAAAACAATTTGTTGGAAAATATTTTTGATAAACAAAAGTTTTGGTAAAAAATATATTGGGGGAAAAATGTTGGTAAATAATAAAATAGTTTTTTTGCTTAGCCAGCTGAATTTCTCGATTTTAACTAGGAACCTAAGTTAGAATATAGCGTATATATTGATGTATCAATTTGGTGGCTTCGGAAAGTTGATTTCAACATACAGGCGGAAATGGCTATATAGACTCCGCTATCTGTTAATATCCATAATATATAACTTTATAGGTTCGCAAATGAAAAATCTGGAAAACTTAAAATAAAAGTACAGTTGGAATTATGCATACTTTTGCTACAAATATCATAATGGGTAACTTTTTATACCATAGATACCATAAAAACCTGAAAACAACACGAATACCAACAAAGTTAATAAAAATTATGAAATAAGAAGCAAACATCGCAATCAATAGCTGGTCAGATGACAACAGAGAAAGAAATTGCATAACTTGTTATAATTTATATCTCATGTTCTATTTATGCCGACCACTGATTTAAACTAATAAACATACACAATATACTTCCTACATTTTTGAGGTTATTTTTTCATCAATGTTCAATTCAATAGTTGTTTAAGTTTAAAATAGCAGTTACATTTCTTATTATTGCCTAAATCAATAGAATTTTAGCACGTAAAGTGAAAATAAAAGATTTTTGTTACAATTTATGAGATACAACTTTTTCCAGTCAATGCTATTATATTCCTCGGTTCTGTATGTAGGTATGTATGTATGTACATTTCTATAAATATATGTATATGAACACTTAGATGATTAAACGCTCGAATAACTAATGATGCTATTCAATAGTCAGAGGTTTTTTTTCACTGTATTTGTTTCATATTTTAATAACAAAAACAAAGTCCAAAAAATACTGTATCTACAATCGCACAATTTCAACGATTATTTTCCAACCAACGACATATGATTCAATTAGTATACAGTGTATCTACTATAATTAAAATATGTATATGTACCTATAACTTAACTTTATGTTATTAAAGTAAAAAAGCATTCAGGTCTAGCTCAGTTGGACTACTATTCTTGTGATGGTCAAGAAGTAAAAGCAGCTAGAACTGCCTATTCTGGAAAAAAAATTTCAAGTTACTATTTTCGTTTAAATTTATTTTTGTTTATTATATTTACTACTACACAATACTTTATTCATACTACATATTTTTCTTATGTTTGTAGATAGTATGTGAAAATAAATACATTGAATACATACTTCTGTTGGTTTAAACATATTTATACTAAGCATGTTTATATATAATTTCGTATAGTTAGAGAGCAACAGAAACAACATAAGTATTATGTCTCGTGTGACAACGATTAAAATTAAATAATAAAAAAAAAATATTAAGAGACCGCAAAGTACAACATTATAAAATTAGTTACATTGAAATCTTTCCTCAGGTTTCGCTGAAATCGGCGTTTGAATTGTTGGACACGAAAACCACTCCTCGTGCGAATGCCTTAGTTTTTTGCAAATTTCTTGAAAAAGAAAAATTGCCCAAAATTAACCTCTGCACTAATTAAGAGCTATAAGTTAAGTTTATTGTCAAAATAAAATCGGTTTTATTTTGACTTTTTGCTCAATTTAAATGTGTTCTAAGGTCACGTTCGACATAATGGAATTGCACATATGAAATTTAAAATTTGGAGAATTTTTTTTTTTGTAGATGAAATAATAAATTATATCGCTCTTTTCTAAATAATAACTGCTATCATTTCCTCCTTTTTGTGTAGACAATAACGCCAGTTTTAACGACATACATATTTTAAAATTTGTCTAGCTTTTTGTAAAATAAAACAGTCACCACTAGTATATATCCTACACACATAAACATTATCGAGTATACTCGTATATTAACTAAGCTTTCATATACATAACTGTACATAATTAACAATTGTATGAATCATTTGGAAATTAATAATGTTTTGTAGAAAATATAATTGTAAACAATCATGACAAATCAGATTACAAAATACATATTGAAACTTTTATGAAAACTATATTCCGTAATTTCAGTTTTCAAAAACATATGACTATGTTTTCTATGAAAATATAGTAAATTTTAGCACTTTTAAGCATTAAAGTTAACTTTATAGTATTGACAAAACAGTTGAAACTTTTTAACCAGTATAAGAAAGAAGACTAAATAAAGTATGTAAGAAAAAGATCATATTTTTATTTATAAATTATTGCAATATTTGAGTTTTTAGAAAAGTAAGTTTTTAAATAGCTATAATTTTCTATATAGTCCTTTAAGTTAGTATAATTGTTTATTTTTTATTTTAAATTTTGGTGAGACAGGTACTGTAAAAACTCTACTCCAATACAATAGATAATTGATAAATCCTCATTACAAATGAGGATTTTTCAAAAATATTTAAACTGGCTGAGACGGAAATGAAATACTGTTCTCTATGCCAGGAATCGGATACAAATCCATTTTAAACGATGTTATGTATCCATACGCTAAAGAAAATATGCCCCCTGTTTGTATATTCCAGCTCGACAATGACCCCAAACACACCTCTAGACTTGTTACTCTACTCCAATACAATAGATAATTGATAAATCCTCATTACAAATGAGGATTTTTCAAAAATATTTAAACTGGCTGAGACGGAAATGAAATACTGTTCTCTATGCCAGGAATCGGATACAAATCCATTTTAAACGATGTTATGTATCCATACGCTAAAGAAAATATGCCCCCTGTTTGTATATTCCAGCTCGACAATGACCCCAAACACACCTCTAGACTTGTAACCGAGTGGTTACAGTCCAATCAGTGGGAAGCCCATATAAATTGTAGATAATTCTAAAATAAACAAGTAAGAGTGCTTTATTCGGCAATACCAAATCTAATATACTCTTTCCCAAAGTATACTTTAAGATAAATATTGAAAACAAGTTTTAGTGTGAACAAATTTTTTCTTACAAAATTTCGTGAATTTTGTTAATGGTAACTAGTTACCACATACATTACTTTGTAATGTATACTATTAGAGTAGGTACTTATTTTTATACAGATTGGTAACTGTCTTTTGCAAAATTAAAATTAATAAATATTTTATACCTATATTGTTTTCTAATTTCATTTAATTAAGTTCTTTTTATTTTGCTAATAATTAGTGAAATAATGACTGAATAAAAAATAAACTAATATAAACGAATTAAAGTATAACTATATTAATAAAATACTAATAAAAACAATACAACATGTTGATTTGGACCTATTAGTTTTCATATTTGGAAGAGTTTCCTTTGTTTAAAGGCTAGGTATGAATATTTAACACAGATTTTTATTATCTTCAACAAGTGTAGAGTACAATATGGATGACAATACTGCCTTAATAATTTCTTACTTATTTAAAAATTCGATTATGGTTATGCATTGTACTTTAAAACCTTTTTATGACGAGATTGCTGATTTATAAAGAATTGAACTTGATAACACAACCACTTATATTACCATACTTATTCTAATTAATGTAGTCTCTATAGAAATAGAACAGACCATGTATGACTGCATGGTCACAGAGTATATATATACTCTGTGGCATGGTTCTGCGAATGTTTGTATGAATATATGTATGTCGTCGGCATGTTCATTATTAAAAATACAAGTTGCTGGATATCTATGAATATATTACTAGGGTACCGGTATTAAATGCACTACTTAATATTATAACATTGGTTTTAAATTGTACATGAAAATTGAAATTGCTTAAACAATATTAGTTATGAGTATAGAATTCAGCATATACACATGTGCATACATACTATGTATGTACGTACATAAATATTATGGTTTTTGTGTATGCATAGGTGCGTATTAGTAAATAAAACAATAACAAAAAAACTAGTATTATTAGTTGTCAAATAAAATCAAAACAAATCGATGATTATTGCAGAAATGTGTAATTGATTATAAGTGTAATTGTTTTGTATCTGTATTTTAAGCACTATGTATTATTTAATTGGGCTAACCATTTAACATTTTTGATTTTCTTTTATTGTTGTTGCTATGTGTATAAGGTACTTTCACAATTTACTTCCTGTTTTATAACTTTATTTTTATATATTTCTTATTAGACAGCTATGCAAATTGTTTTTATAGGGATTCCCCAATTATTTCACTATATTTTGTTATCAATTCATAAATTTATTTTTATTAACACAAAGTTATGGGTGAATTATTTACTTAATTCTATATTTTTAATACTATTTTGTTATAAAAATCGAATGTTTTTCTAGAAATTCAACACATATAACACAACGCAGTTAAAAACACGGAATTCTATTTTATTCGAGTGAAAAAAATGTCTTTTTGATATACCACTATTATTGCTGTTGGTATAAAATATTTTCTAATCAGCTGCAAAAAACAACCAGTATTTTTAGAGTTGTATTATGATACACTTTCAAAAATAATAGCATACAAATTAAAATGAAACAATCTTGTGACTCATAACACGCAGAGCTTCGAGTTATTTAATTAAATTATAGCTTAATTCGCTAAAATCTTAATTCAGAATTATAAATATCAGCAATTCATTTCAAAAAACAAATAATTTAGCTGCATTAACAGGCTTTATTTTAATATAATTCATACATTGTTGAACTAATTCATAACAAAATTCATTCAAATTCCCTCATAGCTAAACTCTAGTTTATGAGCTCCACTTCGGATCGATGCCCAATTATTACCAGAGGTAGATCTTTTTATGCTGAATTGTGTAATATTGTTATTTTGGCCATTATTATGGCTTTATATTACTGAATTGTGATAATAAATGAAAATGAATTGAATATTTTGTATTTTTTTTTTGTATTTTCTCCGATTTTATCATTACATAGCTTTATACATATATACAGATATAAATTTTTTGCGACCCATTAATGCCAATATTAAAATTTTTGTGTTTTTATTCCGATTATTTTTGCACAAATTTCTGTTTACTCAAAATATGTTAAATTAAAGTTATTAATTTTTTTGAATAATAATATTATTCAAAAGACTTCAGGCTTTCATTTAAGGTATCATATGTCCGCATTTACTTTCCTATTCTCGATTTAATATTTATGTTATTTTTATTACATTTTGACAAAATGTACATCATTGGATATATTTTTAAATTATATTTATCATAATATATAAATAAATTTTATGCGAAGCCGGTGTTCGACTTACCATATAGTTTAAAACGTACATACATCATTGGATATCTTTTTAAATGATATTTATCATAATATATAAAAATATTTTATGCGAAGCCGGTGTTCGACTTACCATATAGTTTAAAATCTTAAATTGAAGCTATGAATCTTGGCTACAATATAGTGTAGTTACTTTCATTACGGTATCTTTTAAAATAAAAAAAAACTCGATAAATTGGGTCCAAATGTGTCAATAAATTGGGATGCTTAATAACTAATTTTGAAGGTACTTCAAAGTGCTATAAAAATGTTTCAATCCGATAACAAATATCAAAGATATAATAAAATTTCAGTTTCAACTTCAAACACCCATAACTCCGAAAACATGGACCGGCGAAAAAAATGTTTTAACATTATAAATATTGTTCTGTTTGGATTTTATAAATTAAAAGCACTATTTTAAAGGAAACAAAGCAAATTTGACAGTTGATGTCAAAAGAAGTGTTTTTTTTATTTATTAGGGACACGCTTGGACCCACGTCAGCTGCACTTCTTCTTCACTGCCTGGATACCTAACCTAACCTATTTATTAGGGACGGATTTACATATATGCAATGAATGTTATGTAGACTAATTAACTATCCGAATCACACAAGTTGACATTAATTTGTTTGTGCATATTTTTTTTTAAATTTTACATAAAAATGCATATTTATATGCATATTATCCCAGTTTTTAATAAAATATTTTTTTTCGTAGTCGCTGCACAATATATTGTCCCGATAAAAAATTATTATTGCGAATTTATTAAAAGTCTGAACCGGATACTATAAGAAATGTTACCACTTTTTGAGAGGGTAAAAATCTGAAATGGATACTATAAGAAATTTTACCACTTTTTTTTACAAAGTTCAATATATAAATTTTTGCAACTTTTTGTTTTTTTGCTTTAATATAACAAAAACATAATAAATTAAATCGGTTTTTAAATATCGGCGAAATTAAATATTTATGCAAATACCATAGTAGCTGGTATACAAATTAAGTTAATAGGTTACAACAAGTTACTAATTATGAAATGTACATTAGGGAGGTCCCGTTTTTGTAAGAAGTCAGTGCTGCCTACGAAAACAGAAACACTATTACTCAAAATTACTATCAGTTGTTGAGCTCGATCGAAGAATAAAAAGTCCGAGTCATAGAGAAATACACATAAAGCGGAAATTAGAGAAAAAAAATCAAACAAACAATTTAATGAATAATAGTCACACATACAAGTGTTATTTTTGTTTTCATGTAGTTTTTTTTTACTAATGAATTTTCACTACTTAGGTTTTTGACAACTGAGTTAGGTCACTTAAAAAGAGAGTTTCCGTTTACGTATATTTCTCTATGCTCCCAGATTTTTAGATTTCACATATCTTTCACAAGTATATTCAACAAAAAGTGTTTTTAATCATTATCTGAAAGTATAATATGAGAAGGTTATATAAGATATATCTCTCCTGTTTTCAATTAATTTTGTAAATAATCAAAAGCAAAACAAAAACAAATTGAATGAAGAAAACATATTTTAATTCAATTTGGATTAGATTTGAATTAACAAAAATTTAATCATTCAATGGTTGAATAAATTTAATTATAAGTTAGTTCAACAATGAATGAATTCTATTCAAGTAAAGACTTTGAATGAAGTTTAAGCATTTGTTTTGTCGGGATTGGTTTTATGAAATAAGTTGCTGACATTTATAATTCTGAATTAAGATTTCAGCGAATTGAGCTTAAATTGAATTAATTGATTCGAAGCTCTGAATGAATCGCACCAGTGCGGCTCAAATCTATGTATATATTATCTAGTTTTGCGTAACACTACCAAAGCATCTATTATTAATTTTTTGTAAATTGTCAAAGTTGAAGATTAATAGTAAATATACATACATATTATTATAAATTAATTAACCTACTGAAGTTTTACCGATAAACTACAGGCCATTCATTAACTGTCTGCACACATCATTCAGAATTTTAAATAAACAGTTAAAACGATTTTTATAAATGATGGTGCTAAAAATGGAAATGTTTTAGGTTTTTAATAATCAAACATGTAAAATTTGCTCATTAATATGAAACGAAGATAGACTTAAAAGAGGTAGAAAATAAAAGTTTGCATTAATTACTTATCTGTATGTATTCTAATGTAATTTGTATAAAACAAAAAGTCATGATGGTATGAATATGAAATGATCCAACAAAGAAAGTATTTTCAGATTTCATTCTTTGAAAAGTTCCATTATCGTTAAGATGTGGTCGGTGAAATTGTTAATTCTGTTTGGTTTGTGTTGTTGCATTTGCTATGGCCAGGAGGAGTTTTCGAATTCGACAGAAGTATTAAATTTAAATGTTGGCGATCACTTCATAAATTCCACGAATACATATTTTAACCATTCTGGCAATATAAATCGTATTATTGGGGGAAGACCGCTAAATATTGTTGAGGTTCCCTATCAAGTAGCTTTGTTTGATAAGGATTTTTTTATTTGTGGCGGTTCCATAATAAGCGCTGATTGGGTTCTAACAGCAGCACATTGTGTCAAAGGTGGCGGAAAATTTAAAATAAGAGCTGGCTCTCGATTTCTTGGACGCGGTGGAGTTATACGATACGCTCAATATGTTATTGTTAATTCGGGTTATAATAAAATAACTATGAATAATGATATTGGATTGATTAAGCTTAAAAAACGGTTCAAATGGTCACCCAAGGTGAGACCAGTGCGTTTGGCTAATCCGAATTTTAAACTTCCACGAAATATGCTAGTTAGCGGTTGGGGATCTTTGAGGGAAACCACGGATATACCTTCCAATATTCTAAGAGGCGCAACAGTCCAACGAGTTTCGCATAAAACCTGCAGACAAAAGTTCAGAAAAGAATTTCCCGTATCAAAATTGGTTGTTTGTGCCGCTTCAATGGGAAAAGATGCCTGTCAAGGAGATTCGGGCAGCCCCTTAACTAATAATGGCATTCAGTATGGCATAGTATCATATGGTATTGGATGTGCACGTAAAGCGTTTCCAGGTGTCTATACTAACACTAGAAAGCAGTTTGCATGGATTAGAAAGGTAATTCGACGTTATGGTGGCTTTATCCCAAGATATTTGTTAAGCTAAGCGAATGTGTAAAATATCTAATTGTTGTTTTTATTTAATAAAGAATTTATATTGATCAAAAATATATACATATAACAGTTTTGGTAAACTTTCCAATGCAACACAATTGTCGCGATATCACGGCTTTGATGGTAAGTGTTGTCTTTAAATTTCTCAATTTTAATTGGATAATAATATCGAGGGACTATATTTAAAACCCTCTATTTTAGACAATACAAGTTTTTAGAAGAGCAAAAATACTGTTTATTACTCTTATTTAAGATGAATATTGCATTTTTTGTTCAACAATATATTTTGTAGGACGCTAATAAATTTGCATATAATTTATTATTTATGTTAAGGTTGTCTTGGTTCAATACCAAACTGCTTAGGACAACGATACATTTTTTTTTAGGAAATAGGCAAAGTTTATTTGTGTATTTTGGACGCCAGTGTTTTACACAGCCATACAGACGAACTTAGAATTTCATAAGGATCAATAAAGTATATACTTTGTTGCGTCTTATATAAATATTTCTCAATGTTATATACGGAATGACAGACAAAATTTTGTGGTGACTATACAATACTACCTTTTTAACACATTCGGCTTCAATATGATTTAGCTGGACGTCCATAGCTGTTATAAAATTAACAAGTTCCTGGCCTTCAGCTACATTGGCTGGTATATTAAACAAGTTGATATCAAATCATCTCGAAAGTCTAAAAAAAACATTTTTAAATAAAAAAATAATTCCACACAACTATGCCCAGGATATAAAATAGCACTTTTTTGTACCATCTTATGGCTTTTATGGGACTGGAATAGTATGATAATAATTGTTCGGCTCAATTAATTCCTGCCATGTTCCCATTATAAGCACCAATCAGGGCACACTTAAAAAGTTGACTGCATCCAAGGTATATTAATTTTATATAATTAATATCAAGATGTATTAACCTTAAAATGCCTTGATTAATATACCTTGACTGCATCACTACAACAATACAAAAACAACATATATTTTGTTTTTGTTAAAAGATAAGTGAACTGTCAAAGTTGCTTGTTGTTGTTTTTGAGTTTGTTGTATTTTTCGCAACAACAAATACAAGTGAATTGACAGTTCACTTGTCTACACCACTGAATATAAAAATAATCAGCAGTTTCATCGCAGTCACCTTTCTAAGTGTGCCCTGGCACCAATGTTTACTGGCAAGGCGAATTTATAAATAAATAAAAATTCGCCTTGTTTACTGGTTTCATGTTCTTGTTTGCAAAATTTTTCGACTTTTGTATACATACTTTTTTTAGTTAATCGACTTTTGCAGCAAAAGTGGACTTATATATAACTTTAATGTGAGTGAACATGTGAAAAAATATACTGGCAACTCTATGACGTTCCCTATGATATCACTTTCAACTGAATGTCATGTGTAAGAAGAAGAAAATGACAAAAGTATTTTCCAATATGAATCTGTCAAGTGAAAAAAAATCGAAGAAACAAATTTAATGCAAAAGCAGAAAAGAAAGGGAGTTGTTGCGATTTTATATTAAACGGGCCGTGATACAAATTAAAAAGAAAACATATATATACACATTTATAAAAATAAACATCAAGTGATATATTTTTAGAACAAATACTCGTGAACTAAATCAAACAAATCCAAAAGGCAATATATAATGCCGAAAAGTTTCAAAAGAGTGTGAAAAAACAATAAATATTTCACAAAAAAAAAACGGAGCATTTTAAAAATTTTGCTGATTTGTTAAAAAGAATTAAATAAATAAGAGCTTTTATAATAAAAAAAACAACATAAATGTAAGTAAACAATTTTTAAGAAAATTTCATTGGAATTATTTATTAATCATCTCTATTATCATAGTTGTCATCATCAACACTTCATAAATACAATTAATTAAACTAATTTAGTATAATAATGTAAACTGATGCATCATTCATTCTGGTGATTACGAAATATATTTTTACGTTATTCCCTTAACCCCCACTGATGTGTTGTTGTAGTCTTCCTTTAACCAGACATTGCAGTTGAAAGAGTTTTTACTGTAAAAATATTAAATAAAATACAGTAGTAACTGCAACAACACCTACAATCCCATTTGAACCATGTGTTATATATTCATAACACCCTCTCTAGACCCCACCAGCCCCGAACATGTTGTATTGCGCAGCCTGAATTATGTGCTGTTCACTTTTCTTGTTGGTTTTGTTTTTGTTATTTTGTTTGCTTTTATTTTTTTATATTTACCGTATGCATTAGTAAATCCGTTTAGTGGGGTCATTCGTACTTGATTTTTATTTTTGTTGTTGAAATTTTGTTTGTTTACAGAAATGTACATACCTACAGATAGATGTATATGTATATATTACATCCATATGTATGTTCATTTTCACCTTTATGTATAAACGTAGGATTGTATATTCCGTACATAATTTACATTATTTACAGTGTTTTAGATTTTCTAAAAGGAATGAAAACATTTTCCATTTGAGTTGTCAGTTAGTTCACTAATGAAATTTGTTGCCCTAATTTGAAGGTCAAGTTTAATGTTCACGGCTATATTGGTGTATTTGTATATTGCATTATAGTACATATTTAGGGTTAATTATTTAATTTCCCCGAAATTTCTTAATGACTAGTGACCTTTTTCAAAGTAATCAAGAAACATGTGAAATTTTTTAATTTAAAATTGGTGAAAACCTACGTTTTTTAATTCTAATATTCGCGGAATTATTCATTTTTAGGGATAATCAATATTAAGTTTCTTCCAATAGGGACTTCTGAACTTTGACTGTTGCTAGCGGCCATATAGTTGAAACTAAATCTGTCGAATTGGTTGTCATTTATCCAGTTTATTTTACCAAATCACCATGGACGGTTATAGCCTTCAACAACACGTTTTTATCAAAATGGTTGTTCTGTTTTGACCGTAATTTTCATAAAAAATTCGTCTTCAGCGATGTGGCCCGTTTCTGGATGCATGGGTACGTCAATCTAGCAAAATTTGAGACGATACTAACTCACATGAGATCCAAGAGCGTCCAATGCATCTCGGACATTCTGCAAGAGCGATTTGAGGGCATGGTCACCTCTCGTGGATGGATACGAAATAGATACAAAATAATCCTTACAGACTAGAAATTTAAAACTAAATTAAAACTAATTTATAATAAAGTTACGGTTTCTCCTTGTGAGGGTTGTGAGGGTTCCCCTCTAGCGAAATTGAGAGTAAGCTGCAAGCCTTTATGAATAGATCCCTGCGCTACATTTTACGAATATGGTGGTCAAACAACTTGATATCAAATGTCGAATTATACCGAAGGAGTAATGTAATGCCAATACTTGTTGAATTACGCTAGCAGCAAGATTCATCCAAAAGCACGGAAATTAGCTATCATAAGAATTGAATACGAGAGACATTGAGAGACGTTACTTGCGATGAAAAATGGATCCATTACAATAATCCGGAGCGTAAGAGGTCGTATTGTAAAATTGTGCAAAATATAAACTTTATAGCAATGTTTTAAAAAAGTATATAATGCAGTGCAATCTCGCTAATCGCGACACTTTTCGAAAAACTGGTTCCATTTTCGCAACTTTTTATGTTTTTTTTTTTTTTTTTTTTTTTTTTTTAATTTGATTACAATGTCTATAACTAAAAACGGGAAATCTCCTTGTTTTTCTATATTTACCTTTTTCATTGATTTTGATCTTCAATTTTGTCAGTCTATTCGTGTCATTTTTGTGTAAATACATCTCTTAATATGGAAAAAGTTCAACATATTTTAAAACCAACGATTTCTCAAAAATTAGATTATAAAAAATTTAAAAGTGGAGATTCCACAAATTCTATTTGTGCGATTTACAAGTTACATAAGTTTTCGGTTTAACATATTATAAGAAAATTCATTAAAAAAGTTCGTATGTGCAACAGAAATGGCTTGGAAAACGTTGCATCTTAAAGAAAGCTGAGTACCCAACAATGGAAAAAAATGCTTTATAAGTGGTTGTAAAACAAAGGGATAACAATTTCAACGAGTTTACGACCAAAAGCCAGGCACATCTATTCCAAAATTTATCAAACCAATTGAGGTTTCAATTGTTGTGTAAATACAAAGTTCGACATATTTAAAGTCACCGATTTTTCAAAAATTAGATTTTAAAAAAAATTTAAAGTGGAGATTCCATAAATTCAATTTGCGCGATTTACAAGTTGCATAAGTCTTCGGTTTACCGCATTATAAAGCAATAAAATTCATTAAAAAAGTTCGTATGTGCAACAGAAATGGGCCTATCAAACGTTGCACCTTAAAGAAAGCTGAGTACCCAAAAATGGAAAAAATGCTTTATTAGTGGTTGTAAATCAAAGGGAACAAAATTGTCTAATATCAGCAACGATTTTACGATCAAAAGCCAGGCATTTGTATTCCAAAATTTATTAAACCAATTCAGGTTTCAATGCCAGTGAAGGATGGTTAAAGAAATTTAACCGTCGACATGGAATTAGAATTACAGGCGAGAAATATACTTCGAAACCTCATCTTATTGATACATTTTTAAAAGAGTTTAAGGATTACGTTGATGAGCATGAGTTGACTATTCTGAATAAATGAAATAAATAAAAAAAAAAAAATAAATCTACAATGCTGACGAATCCAGTTTATATTATAGGATGCTTCCAAATCACAACAGAACACTGCGACAGGTCTGGTCTTTAATTAGTCGCTAAAATAGAGCTTGCACTGTAATACATATGTATTAATGTAATAATGTTTAAAAAATCGTTATTTTTTTAAAATTAAAAGTTAAAATTTCAAGAAATTACATTTGTTTACATTTGTCTGAACACACATGTCACAGATTACACAGATATGAATCAGTTGGTTTCAGTAATATGGCAACAGAAAACAAACAAAAGAAAATGTCGAAATGGTTGCTGTTTGAAAAGCGGGAGAAATATATATCACTCACGTTGCCTATTGAAAATAGTATTTTTTCTCTCGCTCTGCAAACCACAACCATTGAAAAGTGGTTGTAGAACGTCAAAATAATCATACGGTTCGATACTTCTTTTTTATGAACTGTCCTTTGTTTCATATCTGTAATAATCTGTGACACACGGTACCCGTATACGTAAGACAGCAATTTAAAAAAAATTGAGAGTCGGAATACTTGTTATACTTTGGGTTTTACTGTGTTATTTTCTGAGCATTCTGAGCGACAATACTGAGTATTAATATTTATCAAAAAAGTATGTATCATAATACAATTTCATCATCTAAATAAAAATTGTATTATATTTACAAATAATACAAATGGTTTTTTTGTATTCAAAACTTTTTATTTTCATATATCTATTTTTTTTAATAAAATAATTGCAGAAAAACATCAACCAACTGTTGATTTTGAATACTACCGTGTAAATAAGAAATGCATTTTTCAAAATGAGTTCTTGACAAACCGGAAGGATTTAATAATACATATTTAAAATTTGAAAAATATTAATACATCGTATTAAAACATAACAATACTGTGCACAGTATTGTCGCCTTTAAATACGAGTACCTTTAGAAAAAAAGCTAAAATTTGAAAATTACTTTCATAAACAATGTTCGAACATATGTAAACAAAAGTTTGCTATTGAAAATAAAGACACCATTTTTATCTTTAAATTAAAAATAAATGTTTGATAATAATTTGTGTATATTGTTACTTATATACATAGTTGTTTATACCAAATGTTTTGTTGTTAAGTAAACTATAAAAAGTTAAAGTAAAAGTATTTAAGGAAACACGCAAACACGCAAACAATAAAATTAGGTGATTTAGGAATAATTGAAAGGTGAATTGAACATTGATATAAACCTATATTATTAGTTCAAATAAGTGTCACAAGAATTTTGTAAAAGCTTTTTGCATAGAGAACTCTGAGTTATAAAATAAAAATAACAATAATCATATGTTTGATACAGCAACAAAATATATTGACTAACATGTATTTTGTTGTTGCAAAAGTTATATTTTTGACAATTGACTTAGGGGTTACCCTATTATGAAAATTTATATTTCCTAGTAAATATTTGGTGTTATTTAAGATAATACATAGATATTTGAGATCCTTATCCTCCCAATTATTAAATTTTATTATTATCTAAATGTCAATATTGTGTACATTTTTATTTACTTGTAAACATTTGGTCTTATTTAAGATAATAGATATTTGAGATCCTTCTCTCAATTATTAACTTTTATTATTTTCTACATGGTTCATATATTTTTTGTTATTATCTAATCTACATGCATACATATGTACACAAATCTGTTACATTTTCTTTATTGGTATCTGCTATACGTTTGAATTTAATTTAATATTTTTTTTTTATTTTACAAAAGCCGTAAAAAAATTTGAATTTATTTAGAATGTTTGCTATCAACACTTTGCCATCATAATGATACAATATAGTGACGACGTAACACCTCCATATTCATTTTAATAAAATATTGTAGTTTTTTCTTTCTTTCTAAATTGATTTAATTTTTCTTTTTTTTTATTTCATAAATGAATACTACAGCTTAAGTGAATTTACAACTACATCCAGTACCAGTTATCGCCGTCTACCACAAACGAATATTAAAAATAATATTGTGTACTCAGTCATAATTATCAAAGTATCTACGACACAAGAATAATAAAAAAAAAATAAACAATAAGAAGTTTTAGCATAATATTTTAGAATTGTATTGACATTAACTAAAACGATTAATAACACTAAAACCAATATGCAAAGTGTTTCGAATGGTGGTAATGCTGAAGCCGGCGGAGGTGGCAATGGTGCTAGTGGTGCTGGTGGTAAACGACCAAAAAAGGGCATTTTAAAAACTTCAAGCAGTTTTGATCGTACTGGCGCAAGGTAATTTCAATTATGAATTTATTTTTTAATTGTTCATGTATGTTTGTACTTAACTGTAGGTATCAAGAAAGTATTTTATTTCAATTAATGAAGTTTTAATTAGGTGATTATTTATTTTGTGTATGTTTGTCAAGTACATATATTGTGTCGCAGTGAATATAAGCTAAAAGTAATTAGTGAAAATTTATAGGAATTTAAATACATATATCAAGCCGTAATTGTAGTGTTGACTGAAAGACACCAGCTGATCACAACAGTTGGTTTTTATACCCGACACCACTCTAGTCGGGAGGGTATTATACGTTTGTGCTGATGTTTGTAATGTCCGAATTACAGGTCACAATTTTTGAAGATATTTCTATAAAATTTGGCATATACATAAATTTCTTTTGGCCCAAGAACAAATCCTATTGAAACTGGCTGAAATTGGTCCAATATGTCCAATACAAATGTCCTCCCGAAATAGGAATTTTTTGGGCATAAATATTAAATTTATATTGGTATCTACAAAAATGTTGCTACAAAAAGTTTTGTACATAATATACGGCAGTCCTATCTCCTAATTTTATGATGATCATACTCATAGCTCACTGGATCTATAACACAATTCGCCAAAAATGAACTGATTTTAATTAAATTATTTTTTCAATGCTATGTTTCACTACGGCAAGCCGCTGCTTCAAAATCATTTATTGGATGTATGAAATCGATGACTTTCATTAAGGGCCATTATTACAACTTGCCCTTATGTTCGTAACAGGAAAATATAACATTAAGTAATAGAAAAAGGCAGCTTTAAAGTTAACTTTTACTATTACGAACATAAAGGTAAATTGTAATAATGACCCTTAGTCTTATTTTTGTGCCATCAAAAATATCAGCTTTTAGTTTTTATGAACTAAAACCTGGAAACTTTCTTGAAAGAAAGGCAAAACCTGAATCAGTCAAACCTCAAAATTTCTTGAAAGAAAGGCCTAATGGATGCAAAATGATATCTCTGGAAACTAAAGGCGGTTTTATAACATTTTCCAACCGTCATATTTTCTTTCAGAGGTCAAACTTTATTGATTCAAGTGTCATGTCAACACAAAAATAGCCGTTATCTACGTGGTTTTCAGTTCTGTCCAAATCATAAGTATACCACTGTCTTAAATATTTACTACACACTTTACACACAATGTTGGGAATACACGGCTTATTAATCTCCATCATAAAGTGATTGAAATACGCGTTTCTCACTAAGTCTGTTGCAGGTTTTCATTTTCAATAGAGAAAGGTGTAGTGAATCATTCAAGAATGTTTGGAATACTTGGAAAGTACGTAAGAACTTGTTATAATTGTTAACACCCAAATAAAAATTGATTAAAATTCAGAAGCAGTCAGTTGAATGCAATAATTACAAATTCTTAGCACGCTGTAAACTAAACAGTACATATCAATATGTCAGTGTACAAACGAGCTAAGCTAAATTTATATGAAAATTTTGATATAAAAAATAAAAGGAGAAATATAACAAAAATATACAGTAATTTTAATTTTTCATGTTATTAGCCTACGGACGTATTAAGTCCATTAAAAAAATGGGTGTTTTATTACGCAATTTTTTTTTCATTAAAAATTATAAATTTTAACATCTTAATCAATTTTAATGGAATATAATAAGTAAGTTTTATATTTAAAAGCAAGGTTGGCTACCGATTCGAAATGGTTAAATGGTAAGGGTGACGCTAATTTGGATTATTTCGGTAACGGCAATTGCAGTTATTTCGGTAACGGTATTTTAACAAAATTTGTACGTAAAAGATAAAAAATAAATAATTTTAGCATTTATAATAAAATCTGCAGAATGGCGATTTCACTATCGTTTTTATTGGAAATTATGATAGCGAAAACGATATCATAATTTCCCGGCAAAACGATATTATAAGGAAAGGTACATTTAGTCTGCAAGTACTTTTTTTATATAATCTAGATGATATCATTTCGATATCCTTTTAATATTGTTAGGTTTATTGGGTTTTGTCGATTTCATTAAACTTAATTATTGAAATCAAAAATTTGTATTTTTATAGAATATCGGTAACGGTATTTTCATTATTTCGGTAACGGCAACGTTAGTTGAGCTGTTAGGGGAAACGGTGGTAGTCAACCTTGTTTAAAAGTGCTAAATTTAAATGATTTATTGTCTAGTTTATTTATTTTAACCAAAAAAGTAATTAATCACGTAGTTTTAATAAATAAATGGATGATATAGTATTTTAAAATTAGAAATTTTACATATCCACCAACATAGCTAGCTACCCTCAAAAACTGACGTGATAACAGTTGCTTTAAATCAAGAGATAGAGTTGAAACAATTAAAAAAATCTAGCATTATGAGTCGTATTACAACTGACTTGTTTGCAATTAAATGTCGAACGTAAAAAAATTGTGTTCTATAGAATCTTTTGTTCTTGCTGGCTTAAAGCTGAAAACAAAACAAATACATATCAACACATGAGGGTTATGAAGCCCGATAGATCTTGAAATTGTAAACAAACAAGTAAATTTTATTCAAAACAAATTTTTTACTCGAAAGATCTTTACATGGCATATTGCCGCCGCAGCTGTTGTTGATGAAGCTTTTTCTGGACGTCCAATTTTGGGCTACTTTGTAAAGCATTGCTGGCCTTATGTCACGAATAACACGAACAATGTTGGCCTCCAAGACGTCAATTGTGGCTGGTTTATCAACATATACTAGTGACTTCACGTAACCCAACAGAAAATAATCGAGAGGTGTCAAATCGCACTACCTTGGAGGCCAACTCACAGGTCCATTTCTCGAAATCAAGTTCTCGCCAAATAAATCGATGGTTGCGGTCGCCGTATTGCACATAGTGCCATCCTATTGAAACTACATCCCGCTCGGATCCATGTGATCCATATTTTCAAAGAAAAAATCATTGATCATGGTGGGGTAACGATCTCCTTTGACCGTATCACGAGCTCCGGCTTCATTTTTTAAAAAATAAGGTCCGATGATATTACAAGCATATAAACCGCACCAAACGGTGCATTTTTCTGGATGTAATGGATGCGGCAATTTTGTTTATTAACAAACCCGGTGAACACAATTTTGCTATAAAACAGTCGTCTGTAAGTTGCGCGAATCGATGACTGATTTTCAAAGTAAATTTGGGTAATTTGGTAGCGTTGTTAATGCGTCAATCTATTCATACATGTCATAATGTGAGCGCAGTATGACAGTTCGTTTGACAGATTACACTTTCGTATGTTCTTTCGGGCTTAAAAAACACCCATTAGAAGCAAAGTCCGTAATCTCCACTTTTTTTATTTCTGTAATAAATAACAAAAAGGTTCATTCATTCGTATATTATGTTTTGCTACTCAGTATTTTAGAATTAAATGAAGATACAACAAAGTAAGTCTGAACCAAACTCATATAGAGGTTGTCGGGAAAATTCGATAATAAATTTAGAGATTGCTAAGTTTGCTTTAACCAAATGAACATTGCAAAGATTGAGATATGTAGTTTTATTAGCTCATAAATGAATAAATCAAAATGTTTGTTTAAATTAAAGATATTTAAATTCAGCCTTTTTGGAATTGAAAACAAACATTTTTTCATAACAGTTAATAAGTTGAAGACCATCTCATAATGAGAGCAAAGTAAAGGATAGATAGTTACCTTTGTATAGTAGACATTGGTGTCTTTGAGGATAGTAGACATTGCTGTCTTTGATTTAATCGATAGTTTTGGATAATTGATTTATATTTTTTAAAATGGCATATTGACTAATTATAAGCACTCATGAAATGTTACTAGATGACATTATTAGATTATAAGTTTTCCAAAACAGTGAAGATTGCTGATTAAAATTTATTATATTATTTATTTTCAGTATTATTATTACACTTGCATATAAACATATCGATTTAAAACCTTCCGTCCGTTTGTTTATATTATCTATCCGAAGTCCACAGATAACTTCTGAAGCTTTTGGTAGCTCTTTTATAGCAAACACTCTTTCGAGAAGTTTTCTATTAAAAATCGCCAATTGGCCATAAATAGCAGAATTACAATACAAAATCTTTAGATGACCCTTGGTATTCAAAATTTCTTAACAAAAATAAACTTTTATAACAAAAATTTACTTTTATAAGCGTTTGTCCGTTTGTTGAAAACATCTATCCGAAGTTTCCAGATAACTTAAAACCTTTTGTTGTTTATATAAACTTTTTTTTTCGAGAAATTTGCTATTGAAAATCACCTAAATCGATATATAAATAGCTAATCTACCATCGTAAAACTATAGATGCCTCTTTGTACCGAAAATGTTTGAACAAAAATCAACTTTATAACAATTTGTTTATATATTATTATTTGTAAAGTAAAATTTAATATTTAAAGAATATTTAAAAACTAAAGAAAATATTAGATTCGATTATTAATAATATTCTTTCACAAAAGCAAAATGTATGTATTAGCATGTTTGGATGTAATTTCGATGTCGCTTGTAAAGTATGAGTTCCATTATTATTTGCTGGGATTTTGCTATTGAAAATTACCAAAATCTGGCCATAGATAGCTGAGATACAATCGAAAAACTATATATATGCCTCTTTGTATCTGAAATTTCTAAAATTATTAAATCAAAACAATAAAAATTCCAGCATCAATAAAACTGAATTATAAAGAATTAATTAAATATCAAAAGAAGAAAATTTGTGTTCTATAAATTTAAATGCTGGTTTAAAGCAGAAATTCCAATCAATATAAATAAAACAACAACAAAAACTGCATATCAGCGCTTAACTAGCTAATTAATTAATTTAATTTATTATAGATTCTGTTGCTACTATTAAAATAACACAAACATATAAACACTTAATTTTTTCTATAGTTGCCGTAAAAGCGCTAAATTCGATGAACTGAATGTGTTACAAACCTTTCATCCAGCTGATAAAGATTATGGTCATATGAAAATTGATGAGCCTAAAACGCCATACAGTTTAGAAGCTGATCCACAACGTGATCAATTAGATGCTGAATTATTAGCTGAAAAGTAAGTTTTTTTTGTTTGTATTTATATTAAATTAAATAATCAATAATATTAATGTGCGTGTGTTTGTTATAGATTACGTATTGCTGCCAACACACAAACGCCTTCATTCGACGATGAAGAAGAGTCTGATGAAGAATTCGAAGAGACACCGGAGGAAAAAGGTATGTTATATTTATATTGTATTTAAAAAACACATTTTTTTATAATAGGTACATATGTATATACAAAGCTAGCAAATTTCCATTTTAAAATAAATTAGTCGTAATTTGTTAGGTATTTTCTTTTTTGTTTATACATACATATATATGTAACATTGGATTCAAGATTTGTGTTGATTCAGTTTGAATTTTGCTTTGTGGTTTTCCATACCCCAATCAAATAAGCATTTTCATTAAAAATATTTCATTTTATTTTTTCATTTTAATTTATCAGAAATTCATCAAACACCGAACTTTTAATAAAAATAAATGAACAGATTATTTCTCTGTTCACGAAATTACTTATACCCTTCACCATAAGTGGTAGATAGCGGAATCGATGTAGCCATGTCCGTCAACTTTCCGAAGAACTCAAATAACTAAAAAACATAATTGGTACATCAATACATCGGTCCTTATTCGGTTGCTATTTAAAATCGAAAACCATGACTACCTAAAATGTTTACCAAATATATTTTCATTTACAATTTTATTCACCAAAAAATTAGTTTTTCACAAAAAATTTATTTTCACCATAACATTTTTTCAACTTTAATTTAAAATTTTTTAGCATAGGTAACTGAGAGCCAAAAACCTAAGTCTGTTGTCAAAAACCTAATTCATGAGAATGTATTTTTATCACCCGTATATTTGAAAAGAGATTAATTCTCTCTCCTTCCGTTCCATGCGTATATTCTAAGATTTTTAGATTCACTAAAAAAATTTCGGGATCGGGTTTGGACGAACTTTAAAAATGAAACAAAGTTAGGGTTTGGCATCGGTCTGAAAAAGTTTGTTTGGTCAAACTATAATGAAATTTAAAAAATTCGTTATTTTACTAAATAAGTAAATTAATCATAAAATTTAAAATTTTTGCGGAATAGAGCTTTGGATTATTAACCGGCTTCGGATTCGGTCTGAAAGAGTGCTTTCGATGGGATTCTAATGTCATTTTTGTTTATCAAATATATCTTAAACATAATGATGGACATTTTGTTTAAAAGATATTTGATGAAATAAAATAAATTATATTAAATTTATTAAGTAACTCTATTGTTTTAATATGCTATTTCTATTTGCAAATATAACAATACATTTTTAATATTAATTACTTCCTTCTTGTTCTCTTTATATTTTAGCTCGTCGCATAGAATTCGAACGGCGTCGTAAGGCCCACTACAAAGAATTTGAGGCGGTTAAATTAGCACGCAAGTTAATAGAAGAAGAGCTAGCTGACGATGACGATGGTGATTCAAATGAAACAACTAATGAAGAAAAATCAATATCACAGGCACCCGAATCAACAGCTGAATCTCAAGCTCATGAACGAGACTCACAAAGTTCATCCAATGTTCGAAAAATGGACATTGATCTTCCTGTAGGACATTCCTGTCAGGGTGGGGAGAAAATTTAAAATAATTTCAATGTCGTTTATGTACGTGTAAAAATAAAACAAACCAACAAACAGAAAAGAAAAGAAAAACACCCTTCATTAATAATAATAAACATAATTCAAATTAACAATTTGGTAACGTGATCTTGATTTTAAAAAAGTATAATAATTAATCAATTAAATTAGTAAAGAAAAATATAACTTAAAAGTGAAAAAAACAAAAACATACATATGCTACATATAAATAAACATTTATCATTCAGGTTAGCAAGATGATGTAGAGAAATAGCTACATATTGATATATAAATACATAAACATAAATATAACTACAAACATACATATTTATTTTAAATATGTTTAATTATTTTACAACAAAAATATATACATACATACATACATACAAATAATAAACCATTTTTGTTTTAGATATCAAAATTAATTTGCATTTATTCTAAGAAAACCACCACCAACTTACTATCTCACTTTGTTTTTTTTTTAAACTCCCAATTTCTTAACAAAAAATTATTATTATAAAAATAAAAATACATACTACATGTTGTAAACAATTGTGTGTTTTAGCTCCAAGCTTATTAAGCTTAACTTGTAACTTTTTACATACAAAATGTTTTATTAATTATTGATAATTTAAGTGCCACATTATTTCAATGAATTTCATTTACATACAATACATACACAAATATTAATTCAAACTCAATAATTTTTTGTTTGTTATTTTAACAATTTCTCCTAAACAGTTTTGTTTACATATTGTATTTTCTTTTTGTTTTGAAAACTTTTATGCTTCCGAGCCACATAACACCAATTAATAAATAAAATAATTATTAAATTGAAAAAAATAACGAAGTTATAAATAATATTTAATAATTTTTAAAAACAAAACTAAAACTAATTTTGACTGATTTATATTTTTTTAAAGTAAAATTTATTTGCCAATTAAATGATGTGGAAATGAAAATAAGTATTCATTCTAATTGGGTTCAAAAGTTAAGTGAATTAAAACTAAAAAAAAAAGAAGACAAAAACTGTGAAAATAACAAGAGATTTGCATAAATAATTTAAGTTAATCTTAATAAAGAACGTTAAAAACAATTTAAAAATAAAAAAGCAGTTTTACTTATTGAAATAAAAATTGAAAGATTTTCATGCAAATGCATGTGCAGGAGGTTTTGCAAGATTTCAATCATGCGATATTTTGACTTTTGATATTTTTGAATACAACAAACGCATGTCTGCTACGGACATAATCGGCAATCCAGCGTTTGGCATCGTTGTGCAGAGTGGAGTTCGTAGGTGTAATTTATCATTATTCAGCGTGGATAGATTCAGAGCAGCAACAATTGTGCGTTGTGTTGGCCGTTGGTGATCTCAGAGGTTATCTGATTGAGTGTTGTTGTTGTGCTATGCGCTTCCCTGAAGCCATGTTGGTGAGTGGCGAGCGGGATATGCTCTTTCAGGGATGGTAGTATTAGGGAAACTAAAACTTTTGCTACTGGTGGTAATAGGCGGTATGATTATCCTTAGGTAGGGGGTTTCTCTGGTTCTAGAATGGGCATAAACCGGAAAACTTTCCAGATATCTGGAATCACCAATTGGCGAATCGAGAGTTCTAGCAGTTGCGTAAGATATTCCAGGCCTACAGTATCGAGTTTTTAAGCATGAACTTTAAACTTTCAGTTGATTCAGCTGTCCCAAAGTTCACAATCTTTGAACTCGGGTCGTTCCGGAGCGAATATTCAATTGTCGCCAGTATAACTGACGAATTAACCAGAAGGTAGGCGAAATTATTTACGATGTGGTTTTAAATTTGTTATTTTTTTTTTTTAATTTTTAGGTCATATTTTTCGGCTTCTACTTATTAAGCTGGGTTTCCGCATACACCGTAATCGGCGTCGATAACGAAAACTGAATAGTTTTCGTTTCAGTTGAGTGCGTTGCGACATAAAACAGAAACGAAATTATTGTCATTTGGAAGTGTAAAATTGTGTATCGAAATGCATATTGAAGAAGTACTAAAAATATGGAAAATTATAGTGTCGATGAAATTAACGAAACAAATTATCGAATTGATGCCTATAACATGGTACATCATCAATATGAAGAAGATGTGTTATTGCTGTTAATATTGAAAGCAAGAAAAAAAGAAAAAATATTCACGTAATGTACAAAAACCGGTCCAGAGAAAATGCACACAAATGGATGATGATACGATATTTAAAGAATATTTTCGTTTAAGTCGTTATCTTTTTGATTTGGAAGGAATACCTACCACCTGGAATATAAAACCAATAACCAATAATATCAAGACACAAATTATGCATTACTTTAAGGTAAGAAAAATCTTTTTATTAAATGAAAATTGCTAAAATATGGCCAATATTGAAATGTTTAATTAGAAACATCATTACCCGCAATCTATTTTTCCCCTGACTGTCACGGAATTTTGGATGTCGCACATTAAATAGAATTTCATTATTTTTGACAAAATCTATTATTTTTCCTCTTCCAATAAAGAAACATTTTTTTGTCTGGTGTGAATTAGTATTAAAACATCTCAGGTACTATTATTTCCTGGGAATGGAAAAAAGTTCGTGAAATTAGGAATCCTAATACACTCGTTTGCACTACTTCTATCACACGTATGAGCGATATACAATAAACCATTAACACTTATACGCAGTGTTTCCTGTTTAAAAATTAGCTTTCGGGCACTTGTTATGAATTACATAACTTCTAAAATAAACGAGAGTCGACCATAAAATGTTGCATTAGCATAGCAGAGGGTTTATTTATTCCGTCGTAAAAGAAAATGTTTTATGTTAGCAAATCATCACGATATTAATTATTATAAGACAATTATGAATGTTCAAGTCATTTTCTGAGGGGGACTTAGTGACAAATGTTGAAATATTTGTTTGTCATTCCGTTTGTAATTTCCACAATATAATTTTCCGACCCTATAAAGTATATATATTCTGGATCCTTATAGATAGCGGAGTCGATTAAGCCATGTCTGTCTGTCTGTCTGTCTGTCTGTCTGTCTGTCTGTCTGTCTGTCTGTCTGTCTGTCTGTCTGTCTGTCTGTCTGTCTGTCTGTCTGTCTGTCTGTCTGTCTGTCTGTCTGTCTGTCTGTCTGTCTGTCTGTCTGTCTGTCTGTCTGTCTGTCTGCCTGTCTGTCTGGTTGTATGTCTGGTTGTCTGTCTGGTTGTCTGACTGGTTTTCTGTCTGTCTGGTTGTCTGTCTGGTTGACTGTCTGTTTGTTGAAATCAATTAAAAAAAATTTTGAAAAAAAATTAAAAAAAATATTTAAAATTTTTATTTTAAAGTATAATTTGGTGAAGGGTATATAAGATTCGGCGCAGCCGAAGATACCTCTTTTAATTGTTTTTTTTTTTGAACTGAGTAAAAAGACAGACTATTTAATTTCTATTATAATCTTAAAAAGATATTGAAAAATTACTTAACAGAATGGGATAACAAAAGCTTCATCAAGAAGTAAATCTCAAAGAAAAATGGCTGAAATTATTGGATGTTCAAAGAAAATGGTAGAAAATGCTATAAAGTATGATGAAAAACAAAAAAGAAAAACCAAAATATATGAGAATTTAACACGAAAAATACTACGTCACGTGAAAGTCCCTTGTGACGTCTTCCAAAGTAAATTTATTTAATTCGGATCGAATTTCTCTTCAAGTTCGGAGACCCAAAAATAAAGAATTTTGTCCTCAATACACCATTAAACCGTGAAACATGGAGGGGGTAATATTATGGTATGGGGATGCTTTTCATATTATGGAGTTGGACTCTTATATTGCATACAGCATATAATGGATGCAAACTTTTATACAAATATTTTAAGAGAAGTCATGATGACTTATGCTGAGTGGGAAATGCCGCTTGAAAGGATATTCCTACAGCATATGATCCTAAACAAGCATCAAAGTTGGCAAAGGCATGGTTCAGGGACAACTATGTGAAGGTTTTGGGATGGCCTTCACAGTCACCACACCTAAATCCAATCGAAAACTTGTGGGGCGAGGTTAAAAGATGTCTTAGAAGAATGAATCCATCAAATAAAGATGAGCTGTGTACAATGGTTAAGATTGCATGGAAGAATATTCCAGTCACAACTTGTCAAAAGTTAGTTTAAAAAATCAATTAAGGAATAATTCAAAATATTCTATATACTCACCAAATTTTCTAAGTTACAAAGTTGTTTTTAAATTAAAACACAATTTTTTTTGTCGGCTTTCTGATTTATTTATTTCAATATTGTTTTTGAGTAATTTTTAATTTTACAATCAACTTATTTCGAAAAAATTAAAGTGTTAATTACACACAATAAACAATAAATAATAATAGTATCGTTATTAATAATAATACACAATTTTGCCACCACCAAGTGGGGAAAGTGTATTATATACTATAAACATCGAATATTAAATGAAAATATTAAGAAATATTAGATAAACGTCAAATAAATTATTTAAATAGTGTTTTTTAAGTCAGTGATTTGTGTTAATTTTTTTTTTTTTTTTGTGAAAAATTGGTAATAGTTTTTGTTTGCAGGTATGTCTTACCTTTTTCCCAATAAACTTATTTGAAGCCAAATTACAATTTGAAATTAATGGGCATCCTCTCTCTGTATATGCATGATGTTAAAATAATTTCAAATAAAAATTTGGCAAAAAATGAGTAAATTGTGAAAAAAGCTAAACAATAACCTACTAAAGATAAGTATTTGACACATAATGCATCTTCTTTTTGACAAGAGGATTTATATGATGATTCTTTTTTGGAGTTTTGCTTGAAATTATTATTAAGACATTATGTATAAAATACTAATCGTACTACATATGTATAAGTTTAAGTTTTATAATTTTTATTTTTGTGTTTTCGTATAAAATTGGCGCATTTCTCTTTATAGTTGGGATCTTAATACGAATACTCTCACGTTTCTCTTTTCATTATTTATATACATACTATGTAAATATTTATAACAATTTATTTTATTTTGTGTATAGTTTTTTTGTTTTTTAATTTTTTTAAAGCTAAAGTTAACAAGTTAATAATCGTTTGAATAAGTATTTGTTTTAAAACATTTAATAATTACGCAAATAAATATATTAGTTTTATTTATTTGTGTTCGTTAATGGGATTAATTAAAATTTAACTGAAAATTAAGAAGAAAAAATTAGTTTTACTTTGATCGTTAAAATATTCATAAATCCCTAGAACTTCTAGTTTTTGTTATTATAATTATTAATTAAGTTTTTTTATTTTTTTTTTTTTGTTATTTTTTTTTTTCTATAAATAATTTCTTGTTGAGGAACATTTATACATACTAATATTGTTTTCTTTTTTTATATTTTATAATAATTTACTATATATGTATTATTATTATTATCATTTTTTAATAAAGAATACAAAATATTTGCCTTGGGATAGATGTTATTTTCCCTTGAACAAACCTGATTAAAAAAAGCAAAATTATGTATTCCATTTTCAAAAATAATTCTAAAACTATTGAAACGGTAAAACATTTCATTGTTTTACTGTTCATTATATTTCATACATTTTTTAGTTAAGCCTTAAAAACTATGAAGTGCATCATACATTTTCTTTTAACATTCCTAAACTATTTTTGTTTTCTCTAAATTGTTTTGCATTTTTTGAAGTTAGTTCTTTCGTTAAATTATTAGTAAAATTTATATCGTAAGTTTTTTGTTTGTTTTTGGTTTCTTAATCATTATGGGTAATCATATCCTTAGTTTGCAGTGGGGGTTCCGTCATCTTTTTGTATGTTGTTGTAGCTATTACTATTATAATTTTAAGTGGCTAATTTAATAGGTCATGTGTTGGGTGCCTGGGGGAACCTTATAGCTGGGATAATGATGGCTCAAAGCATTCTTGGCAAAGAATGTGGTGTAGTCCTATTAAAGAAATGAAAATGTAATAGTTATTAATTAATATGATATGATGTATTATTAAATATCCATTTCGATCAAAAACTACTTTAATATGGGTTACTTTTCAGCTCGATTAAGAGCATGAATCGCCATGCAAAGAGAGCATCCTCTCAATTTACTTTTGTCCATCAAGGCTCTTAATAGAACGATCAAAAATAATATAATCCACAAATATTTTAATGCAATATAAAATTGAAAGTACTTACGCGATTGATTTTCCTTGGCCTGCATACGGGGCCCAAGGCCAATTTGCGACGTTCATCATTTTCTTTGGCAGCAGCCTCTTTGTATTCTGGTGGTGGCCACTTCAAGTCTCCGCGCATGCTGGAGCCGCCTAAAGAGTCAGTGGAGGTTTCTTCAATTAGATGTATAGCAGGGCCAAAATTAAATGCAAAACACTAATACTAACCTCTATAGCTGATGGCTGCTGGCTGAGAAGTATAAACGGGTGTTGGCTGTTGGGTAATTGGTGCCTCTTTACGCAAAGTGATAATACCAGGACTGGCTCCACGTAGATCCTGTGGCAATTGGGGTTGGTAATGTTGCTGATCGACCTGATCGTGGGACACGGTATGTTGTTGTTGTTGGGGCTGTGAATAAGAATTAAATTGTTGTTGATTGGTTTGTGGTACAAATTGATTTTGTTGTGGTGGGTATTGTTGTTGGTGATGAGGTGCTTGATTATATTGGTTTAATGGATTTTGATATTGAGGTTGTTGTTGTTGTTGTTGTTGAGGTTGCTGCTGCTGCTGCTGAGGTTGTTGCACCCATGGTGGTTGTTGATATTGTTGCTGTTGAGGTGGCTGTTGTTGAGCCCAGGCTGGCTGTTGTTGCTGAGGGGGTTGCTGATATTGCGATCCCACCTGAGGTGGTTGTTGATATTGTTTTTGAACAGATGGTGGAGCCTGAGCTTGATATTGAGGTTGTGGGGGGAATTGTTGTTGTTGTTGTTGAGGGGGTTGTTGATATTGTTGTTGTTGGGGATGTTGATAGTTTTCATGGGATGGTGCACGATATTGTTGCTACATATCGTTTACATGCAGGTTTACATTTTACCACGTTCACGTTTTTTATATGTCAAGGTGCAGTTTTATTGATGGGATGGTGTATTAAGTAACAGAACAGATAGAATGGGAGACAACAAATATTTGTATGGGAAAGAGAAAAGAAGACAATACCAGACAAAAATTAGTTTTGTGGTTTGTGTTTTTTTTTTTTACGGAGTTAATAATGTTGGGTTAGGAAATATATAGACATTAATTAGTATATAGTGTTATTGTTAAGTTTTAAGCGCGCTGTAATGGCTGAAATTTTTAGAAGAAAATAAAAGCAGAATTTTTAGTATTATTAATAAAGCAGTTTGTTTATTAATTATTTTTTATATTGTTTTAGAATTAAGCCTTACATATAAAGTTTTTACATTTATTTACAGATATGGAGTGAAGATAACAGAGTGAAGATATAGTGGGACACAACATTTTGGAGGTAAACAAAAAACATATCAGTAAATGGGATTTTTAATATATTTAATTATATTTGTTTAAAGAGCGATAACTTTTGGTTCCCTTCCCCTTCGCATAAAACGCTATTTATGTGATAAGAAATAAAAACCGTGAGTAAAATTTACTCAAATTTAATGAAATAATAAAAAAATTAAAGAATTTTTTGAAGTTTAGCCTATTAGTTGAATATTTGGACAAGTTTCCATTGTATTGTCCACTGTATATGAAGCAAATAGTAATTAATGTATTTATACAAAAGTTTTTTTTGATAACCTTTTTTAAAATTAAAGGTCAGAGAAGTTGTTCACATTCCATATGGTTTAATTTGCCACATCTACAATTATTATTCCTAAAGTTTATTGATTTTGTAGGTTCTAAAAAGATTTTATCAAGAGATATCTACTGCTGTTTTTTGTACAGGCATAGAAATGAATTTGATACGAGGGTGGGTTAGTGACTTTTTAAATTTCCGCCTTGCAACTGAAAGGGCAATACTACTCCTGTCAAGATGCATCTGTCAGTTTTTTCTGCATCATTTAGTTTGTGTTTGACAGCCATTTATAGCAGACTACCTCTTGACTTGAGGAGAAAATGGAATAAAATGAATTTCGTGTGCTCATTAAGCAATATTATTTTGGAAAAAAACCATTATTCAAACCAAGGCTAAGCTTGATAAATACTATGGGAACTCTGGACCATCAATATCAATGGTAGAAAAGTGGTGTACTTAATTTCGTTGAGGCCGTACTAGTACGGAAGGTAACGAACATTCTGGACGCCCAGTCCAGGTATCTACACTCGAAACAATTGACAAAAGTCATGATATGGTTTGGCCGATCGGAGATTGAAAATGCGAAAGATTCTGGAAGCCATAGGCATCTCACATGGCTCAGTGGTTTCAATTTTCAATAATCACTTTAGTATGAGAAAGCTTTCCGCAAGATGGCTGTCGCGTTTGCAAAAGCGTGCACACATGTGCAGTTTCCACGGAAAAAATCCATGAATTAGGCTACGAATTGCTCCCTCATGTGCCCTATTCTCCCGATTTAGCCTCGAGTGAATATTTTTTGTTTCCAAATCTAAAGAAATATTTCGGCGGAAACGGATTTGACTACGATGAAATTTTTATTTTTATGACCTCAACAAATCTTATTTTTTGTAAGGGATACCATAATTGGAGAAACATTGGACAAACTGTATAGAGCTTAAAGCAGATTCTGTTGATTTTTTATCCAAAAACCTGTGTTTCATTCCAGAAAAGAAAATGCCAAGGTTTGATGAGTTTTAGCATCAATAATTCTAAGACGATACAAACTTTATGATTGTAACCCATTTTTTTCTTTTACATAAATTATAATACCAAAGTTGGCCTCCTCAGAATCCTTGATTTTTCGTAAAATGTTTAATAATCTATAAAGAAATCTCCATAATTTTTACATATTTTAGTATTTAGTTAATAAAATAATTTAAAAAGCAGCTTAAGTTTAAAGATTAATATATTGCAAACATTAAATAAGCATTTTTTTTTTACATTTTGTACAACTAAAAATCTACAAATCTCTTTATGGTATCAAAATCCTGTAAATAATAATCTAAGTCTCCACTGATTTTCACCTTACTAAAACAGCTTGACAAAAGCACACATGTCTAACACTACTTAATAAAGCTTTTTATAAAGCTACAACATCTAAATGTTGAAAACAACAACAGCTTTAACACAAAAAGCTTTTATTCGGTAAATAAATTAGCTACATACTACGTTAAGCTTTTTGGAAGAATTTTTTTTTGTAAAAGCTTAACAGTATTTAAAGCTGCCAATTGTACATTTTTTTTAAATTCTCAGCTAATTGGCAGTACCTGTTGGTTGGTTGAAGGTTGTTGGTAATTTTGATATTGTTGTTGATAAATAGGGGTAGCTACAGTGGGAGCACATTGTCCAACACCATAAGTACCGGTAAAAAGATGATCTGGTTTGGCTTGGGGTGGACGTATGGGTTTCCAACCAGAGGGAGTTTGCTGATGATGGTCTTCTTGGTACTGTTGTTGTTGATGTTGTTGGGGATAGGAAACATTTTGTTGGTTGGGTTGATATTGCTGTTGATAATTTTGTTGCTGGTTGTTATGCATATGTTGCTGGTACTGGGTTTGTTCCTGATGATAGAGTTCTTGCTGTTGGTTTTGTGGTTGTTGGTATTGTTGTTGTTGTTGGTGTTGATATGGCAAACTATTTGTTGGATTTGGTTCATGAGATGGTAGTCTACTGAACTGTTTGTCTTTCAATATAATTGGGGTTTCTGGGGTTTGTGGGGGAAACGCTTCATATTCATTTTGATTTGGTGTTTGTATATAAGGTGAATTGGTTTCACGAGCAAAATTATTAGTATTACTTATGGGTGCATGGTGTGGTACATTATTATAAATTGGACCCTGCAAATGTTAAGGTTAATATAGATTGTTGTGTTTTAAGAGGAAGTGCAAATAAGGGGTTTAAAACTAACTAACTGACTGTATTTAAATGTAACCTGGTTTAATTATTCCATTATTTATAATTTTCCTTTTTGTTTTGTTATAAAACTACTAAACTATACGTTTAAACGTCAGCTTATGACATTTAAATATTTTCTGTTTTATTGAAATCCTTGTTTTATATTTATGATGTGTTTTAAATGTTTAGCTTTTTAAAATGAAATAATTATATACATAAAAATGTTTCTCTTTTTTTTTGAGCGTGTGTGTGTTTATATTTTTCTTCTTAATATTTAATTTCATTATTTTCATAATAAACATTTAAATAATGCGGCTTTCATGTCTGGGTCATTGTGGTATTTAAAATGTTACATATATATTTTCTGTTATTTTGTTGTTGTGTTTTATATGCTTTAAATCACGCAAGTTGTGAACAATTTTAATAATTATAAATTGCACACATTTGTAATTAAAATCAATGTTTGCAAAAGTACTCTTATTTTCAAAAAAAAAAAAATAATAATAAAAAAATAAGAACAAATTTTTTACATTTTCTAAAATAGTTTTGAAATCTAAATGTGAGCGTAAAGGAAAACTATGTAAATCACCTGCTTGTTTATGTATTTAACATAATATCGAGGGCGAAAAACAAATGATGTGTCATGACGTATTATAATACTAATATTGGGTTTATTACTTAAAAATGTGGTATTTACAATGGATTATCTTTTTAACTTATATGTAATTTTTAATCTTACATATCAGTCATTTATTCTTACTTCGTTACAGAACATTATATTTTTTTTTTTTTGCTTCAAACATGTCGAATTAAGTGCCAACAAACCGTCGTATGCGGGAAGTTTTACATTACTTCTTTAATTTGAAAAAAACGTTTATGGTGAATGTTCTCCATCGGTTTTACTGATCGCCCAGACCAGCCAAAAAAGTTTAAACACCAAGAATTGGAGGCATTACTCCATGAAGATTGTTGTGAAACTCAACAACAGCTTGCTAGATCATTGGGAGAAACTCAACCATCAATTTCAAAATGTTTACGAGCTGAATCATGCTGCCAAATGCAGGGCAATTTGGTATCATACGAATTGAAGCCGAGAGACCTTGGAAGACGATCTTTCATGTACGAAATGCTGTTTGAACGCTATAAAAGCAAATCTTTTTAGCATCGAATCATTACTGGCGATGAAAAATTGATCCATTACGATAATCCGAACCGTACGAGCCAACTCGACACCAGACCAAATATACATGGCACCAAAATTATGCTATATCTACTGTAAGCACAGGGAACCTGTACCGAACCCAACTGATTCGTTGTAAGTGAGCATTAGCCACAAAACGCCCAGAATATAGCTCCAGACATGAAAAGTAATATTCCATCATGACTACGCTCGGTCACATGTTGCAATTACTATTTAAAACTATTTAGATAGAAGTGGTTGTGAAGTTTTGCCTCACCCGCCTTATAGTTCAGACCTTGCCCCGTCTGACAACTATTTGTTTCGATCGTTGCAGAATGCTCTCTCAGGGATACGCTTCACTTTGGAAAAGAATATCCGAAATTGACTTAATTCGTTCTTGCACTCAAAAGATGAGTAATTCTTCTGGCTCGGAATCCATATGATTCCAGAAAGATGGGAAATGGTCACTGTTAGACTTTGAATAGATTTTTAATTTTCAAATGTTTCAAAATTAAAGCTAAAAATTTGGAAAAGTACCGAGTATAATGAATAATAACGCATTATAACCTGCCCACGAAACATTTATGGACGGACTATTTATACTCGGACTATTTGGTACGAAAAGTTAAAGCCAATGCAGGTTTAAAAGCATACAAGGCTCAAAAAGTTCCTATCAGGAACTCTGCTTAAAATTTAGAGGCCAAAGACAGAGCACGGAAATTGAAAAAATATACCTGCTGTATAATGGATGATGAAATGTACTTAGGGAAAATTTTTCGCAGCTTCTGGGTAAATTTTTTTATATTGCAGATGGTTGAGGGAATGTTGAAGAAAAGTTTAGGACCCAAAAGCAGACAAAATTTACCAAAAAGTTCTTGGTATGGCAAGCAATATGCAGTTGCGGCAAAAAAGTCAAACATTTGTTACAAAGGGCTCTATAAATACCGAAATTTACATCAAGGAATGTTTACAAAAAAGGATTTTTCCATTCATAAGACTTCTTAATGTGTCCACTTATTTTTGGCCTGATTTGGCATCTGTCACTATGGTAATAAGACCAATTTTTGAGTTGTTGAGATAAACTTGTAATATTCTCATTAAATGTTTTAATATTACCACCCTTATCACGATGTCTGATAAGAAGTTAACTTATAGTTATACTGTCGGTTAAAATATTTTTTTGTATGAAAACTGTCAGGTTATAACTTTAAGTTAAAACATAACTATACATTGTGATAATGTGGATTAAACTGTTTTATATCTGTTGATGATTAGTTCATCAATTTTATCAACCCTATTGAAACTAGATTTCTATATTTAGTTTGTTTATATTAAAACAAATTGATTGACATAGATAAAACTAATTTAATAGTTTTCTATTACAAAACTCTTGTTATTATAAGAATTATCTCTAAATGAAATAAATACAACAAAAAAAAAGAGAGAAAACAGTATAATGCAAATGCGACAAATGTCAACTATAAACTAGATTATTTCTTATGTTTATTTCTCACGCTGTTAAGCAAATACATGTAGAAAAAAAGAAAATCAAATGCATTTTGAAATTTAACAAATTCAAACTAAAATACGTGTGTATAATAATCATAACCAAAAGAAAAAGAAAACGAAAAGAACAAAACAATCTGGTAGACCATTAAAGAAATTGTTGTTATTGTTCAAAATTAAGTTAATTTGCAATCGCGTGCAACATGAAACAATAAAGCCTACAACACACCAGCAGACACACACTGTTGTATGTATGTGTGTATGTGACTTGTTCTTTTTTATTGTTGGTTGAATAAGGCAAACAGTACGAGTTAAAATATTTTCTAAAAAAAATTTAGATTTTTTTTGTTATATCAGTATCAAGCGAAGATGTTTAAAATCTCATACTTTTGATAGTGGTTTGCCACAACTAGAAAAACCTTAAATAGAACATATAGTTTACACTCATAGAAATAGTAGTTGAAAAGTAAAATATTTCAAATATTAAATTTAAATTCTTTATATTGCCTTGATTTTAATACGTATGATTAATATTTAATTCAAATTATATGACACATAACACAGAGTACTAGTCAATATCACTATCACTGCAATAATAATTGGAATAATAGTACACATTCATACATGTGTAAAATTTGTTATTTAAATTGCAATTTGTTCGGTGTATAATGTTTTATGGGGTTACGGAGCGTATGCTTAATATTTAATTCCAATCAATAACAATAACACACATACGCACTTGCACAATTAATTCATACTGGTTGATTTGCAAAGCAAAGAGAAAAACAAATCTCTCATTTCTAAACCCATTGCCCGATTAGAAAGAAACTTTACATAGTTATAGCGGTAAAATTAACGAGTTAAATAATAAAAACTTGGACCTTATACAAACAGTGAGTGACAATGAAAATTGTATTTAAAAAACGAAATTTAAAAAAACAAAATAATAAACGATTTAAATATTGTTTTGAAGTACAAAACTAACTGCGAAAAATATGCAATTAATAAATCAGCAGTTTCAATTAATAAATCAGAAGTTTCAATAGGAGAACATTTTAAAGATGGTCGAAGGGAAAGATACTGGACCCCAAGTACAAAAACAAGACAGTCGTGTTTGGCAATATTATGGCGTTGGTCTGTTTTCCAGGATATATCATAAAATATACTCCGACTGGAATTTGATATAGATCCAAATTAAATTCACTATTATTTCATTATGTAATCTCTTATAGTGTACAAGATAATTGAGTTTAATTTTTTAAATATTCTTTTTTTGCCTTGACTTTATTTAGTTTTTTTGCAAATATCTCCGGTAATGGATGTCCAACTATTTTTCTAAAAATATCCTCTAATTTCTAATGAATTCTAAAATAACATATTGCACAGTGTCAGATTTTGCCAATTTAGGGGGACTAAAGTCAAAATTTTGTTTGTGTTTTTTCCTTAATTTTCAATTCAGTATGAGAGACAATTGTCCAAATAATAAATGCATATCAATGTGAAGAAATGTGAACCAAAACAAATTAACGGTGCTTCGAATGTCATGTTTATTACAGAAAATAAAAATCCAATTTCTACACGCTGCATGTTCACTAACTTTGAATAATAATAACTTTTTTGTTTTTGAATATATTTTGCCAATTTCTTTTTTGTTTTCTTAAGTTTTTATTTTTTTAATAATAGTAATAAAGCTTTTTAATAAATAATTTATGATAAATTTTCCGTGGCGTTTTAGATGAATCGTTTTATTGTAAGTATATCTGAAAAGTAAGAAATTTTTCATGGACTCAAAAATATAGAATACTATTTGATTTCAGGGATAATTTGCAACCATATGATAAATTGATATATATATATATATACTGTTGGGATTACAAAATATTTGTTGCAACCTTTTGCACATTTTGCATGCACATTTTCTCCAAATTTCATCATGAACTCGCAAATGTCGCATCAACAAATTTTCGATGTTTGGTGGTCAGCTGTGCCAAATGATACATATAAGCGCGTCTTGGATTTTATTTTAGGAAGTATTAGTAAAGGATCAAATCAAACTATTGATTTTAAAAAATTATAACCTTTTGTCAGTAAAATTTGACATGCAATAGGGAAAAAGTGGTCTCAAAGATCAAAATTGAAGATTAGCTCGCATATAAAATTGATTTGTCAGTTTCGGAGCCCAGTAGGGGTAGACAAAAAAAAGTTTCGAAGATTATTGTGAAAAAACAAAAGCAAGAAAAGCAAATGAGCTTGTGAAAGAGATCAATACGAATGAGTGGTTAATGGCAGCTACTGTACAACTCCATTCATCTGGTAAGCGACCTTCAGCTGCAATTATAACTGAGCTGGCAAATGCATCGCCAAAAAGAGGTGTCATAATAAAAAAAGTGAATAGCCAACAACTCTTTATCCTGACCAGCCCCTGGCGATGATAATTGATACCAATCTAACAACGCATAAATATCAATTACTTAGACAACATATGGAAATCGAAGCGTTTGTGCTAGCCGGATGGTATAGTTGTCACTGAATCGTATGCGGTTATTAATCTTCAATCATGTATTAGTCATACAGTTGCTAGACTAGGTTCCGCTTACGAAGAAGTTTTTCTATCGATACCGAACAAGCTCAATGATGTAATTATCATTATTAAATGGGGTTGTGATGGAGCTGAACATAGTCAACACAAGCAAAAATTCGATCAAGTAAATATTTCGGACGAAAACTTGTTTAGAATTTCCATGGTGCCAATTGAAATGTATGTAAATACAAAAGATGGACTTGGTACCATTCTCAACGCGGTATTGTCGTCCAATAAAATTTATATTTGCTAAAGAAACTAAAGAACTTATTTAGACTAATAAGATAGACTACACGATAGTGTTCTAGACTATCAATCTGGAGGTTGCGGCTTCGATACCCGCCAGAGACTCTGGGTGTATCTGCAGACAAGCAAAAAAAAAAAAGTTAATTGGTGAAGTTAATTGAAGAACAAATTTCGTCACTTGTACCAACCATAATCAAAAAAGGCAATGCTACTGTCAATGTTACTTCCAAATTAATTTTGTGTATGATTGATGGAAAAGTTTGCAGTGCTCTTCCCAATTAAAAACACGGTCAAAAATTAAAAACAGGGGAGCAGATTTTGTAACAATAGTAAATTTTTCATTAGCATTTTATGTTTTCAAAATTATTATTTCCATTATTCATTAAAAACATTACAAGCTATTCAAGTTGCAAAAAATAATACAATATCTTAAACAGAAATATTCTTATGAGGATTCAAATCTCCAAAAAAATGATGTATTTTTATGTTTTGTCCTAAAATATTTGGAAAATTTTCATTGTATTGTCAACTACTGTATGTACAAGTTTTTTTGTGATTTTTTAGTTCTGCTTTCTTTTTTGAGTGTAATATTTTACTAATTTATTAAATCCACAAAAACAAGAAAAAAAAAAAAAAAAAAAAAACAATATATTGGCATAATTTTTGTATGTTCGTTTTTTTTCCAGGTTTAATATGGTAACAGTTATGGTTCATGTTGTGATTTAGTTGGAGCTAAACGAGAATGCTTAGTACAATAAATAATGATGGCTGTTGTTGTTTTTGTTGGTGTGTTATATCTGGTGTCGTTGCAGCACATTGGTTATAAAAGAGTTACCATCATATAAAATGCTTAAAATTTCATTTTTTTTTTTTTTGAATTTTTTGGTGTTGTTGATGTTGCCTGGCTTTATTGGTTTCATGAAGTTATAAAATTACACAAAAAAATATAAAAAAAAATAACAACGTAGGAAAAAAAAACGTAAATGAAGATAAGCCAACTGCAAATTACTTTAACCCCTGCCAGAGCCACATAATGTGAATATAAAGGCAGCATTATGGAGAAACAAAAGCTAAAGCAATAACAACAATAACAACATTGGGTGTTTATTTGTTAACATACACATTTGCTGTTGTAAAAAAGTTCTCACACAAGGAATAAACAACTTAATGGAAAATAATTCATGTCTCGGCTTCTATACATTGTTCGTACGTACTCTACCGTACTCGTTTAAATACTAAAAAATAAAAATAAAAAAACAACAATACCATACCATACACAGTATGTGTTGTTTTACTCATTAAAACTTCATTTATTTCCTTGAAATTGCCTTTTAGCAGTTTTAATGAAAATTATATTGTACGCGCTGTATTATTCTCTTTCCCCTTTATTACTCGTTGCTGTATGCCTTCAATTTGAAACCAAACCAAACTGAACTGAAATGTGTTAATTCTTTCTCATAAACGTTTCGCCATAAATAAAAAATTTATTTGTGCCATTTTGTTTATCCCGTCAAAAAGTCATACATATTGGCTGAATCTTCTTAAGAGTGCTTACTTCTTCATATAATTCATATTGTTCTTAATAAAATTTTAACGATTTTCATTAATTTGTTTATGTGAAAAAAAATGCAAAGAAATTAAAACTCGAGTAAACTATGAGGTTGAACTGGAAATTTATTTGAAAACCTAAAAAAAATGTATTAATAAACCTAATTATATTAAAATATATAAGAATATTTAAAGACATTTTTATTGTGAATACAATGAGATTTAATTTTTTTAAATCGGACAAAAATTGTTAATGTTATTCAACATTACTGCAACGTCTTTAACTTTTTATATAATTTTCATATTAGCACCTAAAACTATACTATACAAAATGATATATAAAAAATATGTATGATAAACTTTAGCAAAAGTTTAATAACTTTAACAATTTTTAACCGATTTTAATAAATGATGACTTGTTTTAATTCAAATAGAATATTACTTAAGAATTTGGCAAAAAATATCTACGTTTTTAAAGAATAAAGTTGGAGAAATGGACATCTAAGTCAGAAAAATTATATGCGAAGGAAAACTAATTGAAAATTTTAAGAAAATCTCTATTAATTTCAACCTATTTTAATATATAATGGCTTATTTTATGTAAAACTGAATATTATTTAGGAATATATAAACAAAAACATTTGTTTGCAAAGAAACAAGTGGACAAAATTGACATCAAAGTAAGAAAATGGAAAAGAAAACAACTGGCTAATATAAAGTATACACAGAGAAAACAGATTCGTGATGGCAATCGAATTTGTAGCCAATTGAATGATTGTACTTTACTGACCGAATTTTACAATTGTGGGTACAAAATTTTGGAAAGGGTAACAAAAGTTTGATTGCTTAAACTGAAGTTCTTCTTTAGCAACTGACTTTCTGATGATTGGACCGACAAATTCTTCTGTGTGCAACCGAATCATTCGATTGGCAACAAATTCGGTTGCTACTGCGAATCTGTTTTCTCTGTATATGTATACTAATTTCAAATATTTTAATTTAATTCAAAAGCTACAGTTTCCTTATTTATAAAACAGTTTTGAAAGTTCAGTGACTTAAGTGGTATTTTAGTGCCAGAACTAATCTAAGCAGAACTTCTAGATATGATACTTTCAACAAGTGATAAGTGACAGCTAATAAACTTTTGAAAATAAGTGGACCCTTATTTTTGTTCTTTGCTATTTTCTAAACATATAGAAATTTTGCTAAGTCTGTTAAAACAAATTAAGATTTATTTTTAAATACTTTTTATGATGCCTTCGTTTATTTTAAATAAGCAAAAATATCTGTTTGTCTGTCCAGGCTTTCAACTGTTTGTCTGTAAAATGTTTTATTTGTTGGCTGTTTGTTTATATGTTTGTACATAAAGGAAAAATATTCATTCATATTCATAAATCAGTTAAAATCAACAGATGTTTATGATTAATGAGATCAAGACCCATTGCACTCAAATACACACATACATCCTTATATAACTTATAAACATATACAGACATATATAAATGTTTATACTTTTGCAAATAAACATGAATTTATACATACTTTCAAAGAGATTCATATATATTTACCCATGCATAAGTACATAGTGTAGAAATGAATGAAGAACACATAAATTATACTCTGATTAACATGATTTTGTTTAATTAAAAATGTGTTAAATATTTGAGAAAAAAAAAACTTTGTAAACCATATTTTTTTTTTCAGCTTCTTTTACAGTTTTAGAGAATTTATTAATTTTAAATTACACTTGACTTCAATTGAATTGAATAGGACAAAGTTCAAGTAACATGTTTAGCAGAACTTAAAAGGAATAAGTTGATGTTACACAAATATGGAAATTGAATCTAAATTGAGGTAAAATATTTTTTAAAAATCTTAGATTTTGAGTTGATATTTTTTTCTTAATCTTTACAAACTGTAGTTTACAATTTTAAATATTTTATAACTTTTTTTTAATGCTTTTTGCGATTTTATACCTTTACTTATTTAATTTGTTTGCTTTATGTTTTAAATCATAAGGTTAATTATGTTGTAGGTATATAAAAAACCATGCTCTGTTGTCAAATTATTTGTTCGCCATATTTTTCTGATTGACACTAAAGGCAAAATCCTAAAAAAAAGTATTGAATGGCTTGTTAAACCTGACTGTAAATGTCATATAATTTACTTACAATCAGACTAAATTTGCATGAGTCATGAATAATGTAAGAAAATACACAGTAAAATAAATATGGGTTGACTGCCAAGACGAATTTCAGATACGCTACTCAATAAAGTGAGCAGATAAGACATTGTTCGATTGAGAGAGAGCAGGCTTCATGTAAGTTTGCTTTAAGGGATTTACCTCATATATTTTGATACATATGTGAATTATATGAAAAATGCTCTGATCTTTTCTTTTATTCACAATTCAATATGATCCTGTTTTATTAAAAGTTAACAAAATACTGTTCGTAATAATTGGTTTTCATTGACGTGAAAAATTACTTAATGAGGCTTTACCTGTTTAAAAGCTTTGATACAATCTCAAACGTTTTTTAAATTAATATTAGTGGTTATTTAAAGCAAACAAATTAAATAATAAGAGCATGTATAATTAATAATATGATAATCAAGAAAGTTCGACAAAATAACCACTAATATTAATAATGCTAAAAGAATACAACGCTGAAAAAGCTCGTAAACTTCGTCTAACTCAATCAAAGTAAAAACAGAAATAAGATTAAAGAAAGCTTTCATAATAAGTCCTTTATTCTATTTCTGTAAAACTGGCGAGTTAAATAGATGATGTTTACAAGTGACACTTACATCGACACAAAAGAATGCTGATGAGGGGGTAATGGCTAACCCCGAAAATGCATTCCATTCTGCCGTGTGTCTAAATATAACTTTTTCAGTATTCTTTAAAATTATGAAAATTTAATAAAATAAAATTGTATTTCTAAGGAAATCAATTCAATGAACTTGAGCCTGAATAATTAATAATATGGTTTTTTGGTTATACTGAAAATCTATTTTATTTTGGCCACTAAAGAATTTATAACTCTCTAATTCTAGATTTTATATAAGAAACACATAACTCTTTAATGAAATACAAATTATTGAATTATTGCAGATTTTCTTAAAATTTGTATATTGTTTTCCCTTTTTCGTTTTGAGACTGAATATATTTGTTTAACTATTCCTAAAGAAAATTAAATTTTTAATAAAATAAGCCATCATTTATTAAAATCGCTTGAGACCTTCTTAAAATTTTTTAATTGTATTCCTTTTTTTAGATTTTTCCACTTTAATGTAAATTTTTAAAACAAATTTCTTTGAAAGTAGACATATTTTTTTTAATATCCCAAAATAAAATTTTATTTTTAATAAAATAAGCCATCATTTAATAAAATCGGTTATGAATTATAAAAGTTATTCTAATTTTTCTAAAGCTTATCATAATTTTTTTCATACATGAAGTATTTTGGTTTATTTTATAGTATAGTTTTAGGTGCTATTATGATAATTGCATGACATAAAGAGTCCTTAGAGTAAAGTTTAATAACTTCTACAATTTTCATTTGTTTAGAAAAAAATAAATGTTGTTGGATTCAGAACAAATATATCTATTAATATTTTAATAAAAATAGAAAATTATTTTCAGTATTTGATGCATATATAGCTGAATGCTTTTATTTTCAAATATTATTTAAAAATTAAGTAATTGAGATAGAGATACATAAGTACATGAACTTATAAGAAATCATTTTTGAACATTTTGAAATTATTTCTGAAATTAATATTTCCCTCCAGAAATTTAATGACTTTTCTCCTAAATCTACTTCTTTTCAGTGTGTAGGGTGTTGGCACAAAAAGATACTTGTATTTATTTCAACAATATGTTTCCATAATAAGAAACTTTGTTATTATTTTACTGTTGTTGGTTTTGTTGTAGTTGAGCTTATATTTTCAAATGCAAATAACCGAAGACAACAACAGTAAAAACAATAGAGAACTTTTACACAGGTTAGACAACACAATACCAACAATACAATACAAAACAAAAAAAGCCAATGAAAATCATATAAAAAGACTTGTCTTATAAAGAAATAAAATATTGTACTTTATGATGGAGAAAAAAAAAAAACTCCACTGAGGGAAAAAATCCAAGTCTACCATACTCAATTACACTTTGGGGTTTTCTACATAAAGATAGCAGGGAGGAGGATAAATTTGGTAAGTGGTAAGATGAAGTGGTGGCAAAAAGTAGAGGCGTTGCTTATTATTGTTGTAATCATAATTTTCGATCAAGAGAAATTGTATAATAATCGTTGTAATACAAAAACAACAACAACAACAAAATAAGTTATAACAAACTGTAAACAAACACAAATATAATGAAAGCAAATAAAAAAACGCCATCAAAGCAGAAAAAAATATATAAATAAAAAAGAAAGAAGAAAGAAAAAAATTATATATTTTTTTATTTTATGAATTGTTGTAGGAAGGACCGTCAATGTATATATATTTATGTACAACAGGATGATTTCAACGAATGTCGGTTTGAATGTATCTAACAATGAAACAAAAACGTTGTTAAAAATCCGAAAAAAAGCAAAGGAAATAAAGTAATAAGGAAACTTTTTAAAGGTTAAAAACAGTCACCAGCACCATCAAAGAATTTATTATTGCTTGCACTCAGCTGGATGTTGTTTTGCTTTTGATTAAAGAATTTGATGTGAAATTATTTTTGAAATGTTTCTGATGTGCGGCATATTTCGCGCTGGAATATAAAGTATTTTTTTATTATTGTGAAAACAGCTTAATGATTTTTTTAGATTTGAATTTAGCTTGAGCTAAATTTAGAAGATGCAATTATGTATGTTTAACATTCAGTGATATTTATAGACCGTTATTTTTTAAGAGAATACTGCAATAAGTTTGTTTTTTCATTGTGCAGCGCTTTAGTTTACCATAACAAGTTAAGCTCACGAATGAAGCCTAAAATCCTGTTCGGTGAGAGGTTAAAAATGTCCATATGATTTCGATTCGAGATTTGTGAACAATTTTCCTGATCTCCAATACCAGCTATTTCTAAGATGGAAGGATATATAGCTATTGCAAGATCGAATTAGTGTTTCATAAGAACCCCTAAAATATAAACTTAATGGAGTGTTTAAAGATGCTAGATATGGAACGACATACGTATAAATATATATGTATTCTAATGGTTTCCTAGAAAATAAGTTTTGTTTAAGTCTTATTTTGTTTTTTGCGGACTAAATTATTTGTTTGAGTCTTTGGAGAAAAAACGATATTTCGACGAAAAATCTATATATACTTATATATACTTGTAGATGGAAATGGAACAGGCAAAGAAACGGAGTTTGAAGAAGAAACAAGTTTTATTGAAAAAACGGTTTTAGGAAAAGAATTGGTTTTATAATGAATGAATATAAGGTTTTTTTTTAAATCTTTGAAGAAAACTTTTATGTTATATAAACGGTTTTGTTAAAAAAAAAACAGTTTGCTGAAAAATTGTTTGTTGATGAAATAATTTTTTTGTTATGGAATCTGTCTTTTAGCGGACAAACGGTTTTTTGTTGCAGAAACGGTTTTTTGTTGTTTTTCAATGAAGAAACGGTTTAAGAAATAATTTTTCGATAAAGAAACGTTATTTTTTATGTTTCAGAAACGGTTTTTCAATGCACAGTGGTTTAGAAACTTTTTTTTTGGAAATAATTCGGTATCTCGGGAACTTTTGGAGATATTGTTACAAAATTTCACACGGTTGGAGTTGAGGTGATTTTGATTTGATTTGCATATATTCTGCTTACTAGCGCTTTGCATGCAATATATGAAAAAACGTAAACAATTTTCAAAGGGGGCAAGATTTGTGGAACTTCTAAAGAGTAAATAAAGACTTTTTATATAAGTATTTGATATTGTTGAAAACCTTAGAACTTGAAGATTGATATGTTAGTAAAATTAAATAATTTTGTAAATTTTTGGGACGTCATTTACTTTAGAAACTTAAAAAATTATAATATTGTGATTTTCCATGAAGAAAAATATAAAATTTGAATTAATGTAAAATTTTAACGGTTAAAGATAACATAACAAAATTTTGAACTAATATAGATCTAAATGTCTTTAAATCAACATTATTATAATTTTTGACATTTTTTATTTAAAAATACCAAAATTTCTAAACCGGGAAAAATCTGTTCCAAAAACTGAGTTTGTTTAAAAAAGTGCCTACCGTCACAGTGTGTGATAGTAAAACAACTTTGTAAGTGTTTAAGTAACATATAGGATTATACAAATATGGAACATCTTTGAGGATCGATGCTTTGCCTTTTTAGAATTTTTTACTCAAATCTAATTTTTTTTTTTAAAAATTGGCCAAGTTTTGATAGGTCTGGGGGGTGTTGCGTCCGCTTTAGTGAGCCAAATTTACACGCTTTAGTATTAAGTTTTCTTTTTGGATCTTATAAAAATTGTGTATAGTTCTGAAGAAAAATTTTTTCTACAAAAGAAAATATATATGGGCTTTTTTGGGAAAAAACGTAAGAAATACGTCCCTTTTTAATTCTTCAAACTTTGGATGCGTGTAACTTTTTATAGGGACAAGATAACTGTTAGCAAGTTATTTCTATTTTATTTAAAATTTTATCACCAATATAGTTGATATTTTAAAAATAAATATCGACAATCCGTTGGCCCGTCATCTCTAAAAAACCATAAAAAAATCGAGCAAAATTAAAAAAAAATATTAAATAAACCTAAATATCTCTTCAACTAATAGAAATAACCTACATATGTAAGTGTTGTTAGATCTTTTTAAGGACTATTTATATTTTAAATGTCAGCTCATTTGGATCATAAATTGATTTTTGGCGATTTTTTTAAAAATTTTGATACCCGAGTTTATTTCGATAAATGGTCCGCTCATATATCATATTTAGCCAAAAAATTTCGACTTAAAAAAACACGAGTTAAGGCCTTTTCTATATTAAGGTAACGGTATGTAGGTAAATTTCGGATATATATAACGGAATCGTTTTTGCTATGTTCGTATTTACATTCTTCTGTTAAAACTTACTTTTCAAAGCTATATCGGTTACAGTAGTGGTTCGGTTGCTATTTAAATTCGGGAAAATCGGCACGTAAATGGCTTTGATATAAGCAAAAAACCAATAGTACCTTTATTTTTTTACCAGTATCTCGATTACTAAGTCATAATATTAAATGAAATGCTTTCCAACGACATTGTCTATTTTTTTTTTTGCATCGAAAAAGTAGTTTTTCACCAAAAGTGAAAGAAAACCTTTTTTCACATAAATATACTTTGAATGGTATAATAATCTTACTTTTAAATTAATTTTTTGTGGAAGATTCAAGAACTCATGACCAATTTTCGAAAACTTACGAAACTGTAGAAGGTATATTTAATAGAGACCCTCACCTACTTATTACATAGAAAAGGGTACGCACATATTTGTAAAGATATATACCCTCTGTCACAGCATTTCATTCTGATCGAAAGTGGAATTAATTCCATATATCGCTTCATATGAAAAAGCTTAACGAAAAAACTTTTCAAAAATAATTCAGTAAAAGAAGTCTAAATCGTTTAATATTTCTTTAACAAAATTGTTCTCAATTGTATAAAATTTAAGTACATAAAACAAAATCAATTGAAAAAGTAGTGCTGTTCAGTAACAAAAGTGTTTAATTAAGTATTTCTTATTACAGTGAGGTCTCGATTATCCGGGAGAGAAAAAGAAAATATTTTATACTGTAATTACCTTTATTAACCGGGATTATAAACATAATTTTTTTCGAGTAATTTTGAACAATCAACACAATGTGAATAAAACGAAAAAGGGGAATTCCCTCGATTGCATACGATGAGTCGGAAGCATATATGCTATACATTTTTAATTTAGAAATTCGAGAAGTGCGAATTGTTAGTGTTAGACATTATAAAAAACAAAGTGATTCTGTTATTGGCTTTTAAAACCGAACAACTTTAAAGACTGATGAAGAACCAAAAGTAGATATTGCAGTTCATGAATGGTTCCGAAGAAACGATTTAAAGGAACTACAATTTCTGTATTAACAGTGAAGGAAAGACTAAAATATTCCACTCAAATTTAAACAAAAAGGCGACATAGTATTCACAATTTTAATGCTGCAGGAGAAAAATATTCAGCTGATTATATAGCTGGCACAATTTTTGTGGAAAAAATAAATGAATTCATACCAATGGAAAAACTCACCAATGATAAAGATAATGGAGATAAAACTGGAATTTTTTGAAAGTGTTTACCTGAGAGCAGTTTGGCTTGAAAATGTCATAGAATGGCTCAAGGTCTTAAAGGAGAGACTAACTACATTAGTTTGCTTAAAGGCTGCCTGTACACACAAGTGTTATTGAAAAAAAAGCTTGTCCAAGAGCTTCAAAAAGTGTCAATGAGATTTTCGTAAGACCAATATGAAAGCTTGGGCAACACAGCAAATATTTTTAGAATGGTTTAACAATAAAATCGCTCTAAAAGATGATAGTAAAATCATTTTGCTATTGGAAAACTGCCCAGCACATCCAGACGTGCAGGATTTCAATGCTGAAAATGTTATTATGAAAGTTTTTGCATCAAGTTGGACCACTTTGATCCAACTGAATATCAGGGCGTTATATGAAGCTTTAAATGTCATTATCGTAACACTATATGTATTAAAAGAGTACTCAAAATTAGTACTCAATTAACCGGGCAAATTGATTATCCAGAATGCTTCCGGTCCCGACCATTACGGATAATTGAGGTCTCACTGTATATGATTTTTTTGAAATTATTTTTAAATTTTAAATAAGTGGACACAATTTTCTTTTTAAAATATAAAGTAAAATAGAGTAAATTAAATTAAATATATTCCTTAACTACTTTAATTTCAGTCTTACTTTATAAAAACACTAGAATTCGATGATGAAATATAAGAAAATTTAAATGCTTATACAAAGGACATCGAATGTTTTGTGTCATTTTATAGTTTCTTAAAACAAGAACAAACAATTTAGCTAAAATTAGACAAGAAATTATGTACATATGTATGTATGGTGGTTTCTTAAATCTGATGTCGCCATCTCTAATCTTACTTTTCACATAAATCCCTAAAGTGCTCAAGTTTATAGAGCTATAAAATGACAAAAATATACAAAATGTTTACAAGATAAATATCAAACGATACACAGCTAAGATTACAATAAATACAAAAAATTTCATTTAAATCGTTAAAAATAGCAAAAAGTTTGAAAGGTTTAGAAAATTAACCAAAAATTACCACTTTATATGGCCACTGTTACGTATACTTAACGGATATCTCTGTGATTTTAACTGATACTCATACAACATGAGAGTAAAATCATGGATTTGTTAACTATTTGTGAAGCCTACTTTAAGGATGATTTAATTATTTAACGGGCTGCCCATATCAATCATACACAAAAATAAGTTATATGTATTGTTTTAACGCTTCTTAGTTTTTAGGGACTTTTTTCATATAGTTATTGTTTATATATTATTGAGTATACATAGCTGTATTTAAGAATTTAACATTACCCGTTTTTTGTTTAACAATCATTTATTTGAAGCATATTTTGTGTACATATTTTATTTTTTCTTAGTTTGTTCTATATTTCTTGTATTTTTTTTTGTAATTTTTTTGTTATGATGGCAAAATATAAATTTGAAATATTTGTTTTTTATAATGTTGTGTTTTTTTTTGTTTTACTACCAGAAAAATTTGTCCTATAGTTGAAATTTTGTTATTCGTTTGTTTGTTTGTAGTACGTGTTTTTTGAAGTATATTTTATGTTTTATATGTTTGTCGGTTTGTCTGTTTGTTATTGGCAGAGGATTGTACATGGATGTGGGGAAAAAAGTATATGATTTGGAAAAATAAAAAAAATCTATAAAAAACGTTTGTAAACCCATTTGGGGTGACCAGTATTGTGTGTGATTTATTTTTTGTTTTATTATTACGTTGTTAAAATGTTGTTTAAACAATTCAAGATTAATTTTTATGACAAGAAGGCCACAAAGCCTCAAATAAATTTTATTGTAATTTTTAATAGCGTAAAGTGGTTGAATTGCCTTATTTTGTTTGTTTCAAAAATTTTATTATTAAGGGGAAGATATAAATCTGTAAATATTTGTTTAAGAAGATGTTTTATTTGCATAATAAACAAATATCATAGATAAGTATAACAAAAAAAATTGACTAAAAAATTCAAATTAAGTTTCAAGTTTTAAAGAGAATTGTTTATAAACCTTATAGTAATCAAAATTGGTTAACGATTTAAAGTTTTGATTTCCCTTAAAGCTACGTTCACAATTGCAGAGTTACTCCATTTTGAACTCCAATAAAACTCTCCTGTCAAAAACCTAACTCAGTTGTCAAAAACCTTACTCAATTGTCAACAATTTATTATTAAAAAAAAACTATGTGAAAACATAAACAGCACTTGTAGGTGTGATTAGTTTGAGTAACATTTATGTTTGATTTTTTTTCTAGTTTCCGCTCTTTGACAAAATTATTCTTACAATTAAAAAAGTTGTCAATAAACTATTAACTCCTTCAGCCACCGTTTTATGTGTATGAGTTTAAAATCAAAACAATTGCATTTTAACTTTAATTAAGGTTAGTTTATTATGAAAAATAAGAAACAATTAATTAAAAAAACCAACCCATTCCAAGGTTTTTACGGAAGTGGGTGGTTAGTTTATTAACCACCTTGGCGGTTGGCATTATAAATTATTAAGATATAAATATTCCTAGCGTATAAATTAGTTTGAAAGCTAATCCTCTTGACTAAACAAACGAAATATTAAAGTAACACAGAACTCGATGAACAATATTTTCAAATTAATATATTAACCTAACCAGAGCATGGAAAAGTTTGGCCAAAAAAACATAAACGAAGACTTCAAAAAATTAAATTATTTGCTAAATAATTTACAATAGATGCAAATAAACTATGTTTTAAAGACTATAGAAGAGGTGGTTAGTAAAGTGACCACTAAACTTTCTGGCCCATAATCAAACAATAAACGCAGTAAATCATGTCTGAAATACATACTCTTTACGCAGCATCCGAATATGTTGCCAATTGAATGATTCGGTTGCACACATAAAATTTTTCGGTTCAATCAACAGAAAGTCAGTTTATAAAGAAGAACTTCGGTTGAAGCAATCAAACTTTTGTTACCCTTTCTAAAATGTTGTAGCCACAACTGTAAAATTCGGTCTCTAAGGTAGAATTATTCGATTGGCAAAAAATTCGGTTGCTATCACGAATCTGTTTTCTCTGTGTATGAAAAAGCAATGTGTTTCCTACATAGGACTTATGAGTGTCCATAGTTAACAGAAACAAACCGTTCCAAACATCCCTAAGTTTACATTCTTTGCTGAAAAATATAATTTAACAGTTCAGGACGTCTGAAATACGTTGACCTTGCACGAGAATCCAATAGGGTAACTATCCCAGTAGCTTAAAAGAAACAAACCATTCCAAACATCCCTAATTTACCTACTGTCCGCTATACAAACGCTGAAACAATTACTACCCAATTTTAAATTTATTTACAAAATTTGTCATTTAATAATTAACATTAGTCATGTTAATGCTTGCATTCTAATGTTAACTCCAGAGTTAAAATAATATACACTCTGGAGTAGAAATTGTTCGAGTAGATACAAAAGATAAATAAATATAATTTGCTGCATAGTGGAGTACCTTATCATTGTAAACGTAGATTTCTTCTAAATGGTCAACCTATTGGAATGTATGTCAAATATACTACGTATAGTAGATTCCTAAATGAAGTGTTGCCAAACAATTTTGTTGGCTATTTTAAACATCAACATACATACACTCATCCTATCATTTATATACATTTACATGTGTTTGTACATGGATTCATCTCAGCAGAAAAAAATTAGTAGGCCTTCACATTGTAGGCCTCCTAAGAATATCTGTTTAAACAACCTATAAGATCCGATACTCATTCCAATTTACCTTCTATCAGAAGATGTTTCACAAGAGCGTTGTGTCTCCTTCTAAAAACTTTCATACGCATTCAAAATTGCATTGCAAAATCAGGTCTAACAGACCTATAAAAACATTTAGTTTGCTCTCTTTATTAAAAACCGTTGCATGAAACCAGAAGAAGGTATTCTTTTATAACATTTGATGTTGTGAAGTTAGCATGAAGTGGTTTACTATTTACTAAACATGTGATACTTTAAATTACATTTTTTAAGATTTATGCTGAATTCATTAAGAATATTTTCCCTAATAACCTTCATTATTGGCTGGATTCAGGTTTTTTAATAGAAGCTCCTAAGTAGACATTACATGACTGGTCTCCTTACATGTCTTCAAAGGAAGAAATTCTAATATGGCTTCTTAAGTAGGCCTTCTATCTGAGAGTATCCAAGGCCTTGGCTCCCATTTTACACGCTGCGTAAAATTTAAACCATTTTAAAATAAGGCTGGTTGTCTTTGTGTCCGCAAAACAAGGCCTTTAGGAAGCCCTCTTTACTGCGTCTTTTTCCCGCTGGGTATCTGTATAGTAGGAAAAAGTATAGTCTTATTACACTTTTTTGTTTATTGTTTTTTTATCCAGAAAATGCATTTCACGTTTGTCGAAATAATATTTTAGGGTTGAGTGGATAAATAACATTTATGGCTACAAAAAAATAAAAAAAAAATAAGCAAATAAACGTAAAGTTTTATTTTTTCCAATGCTTCGTTCTTTTTTTCAATTCGTTTTTGAAATTAAATGAAAAAAATATAAAATAAAAATATTTTATGTATATTGGCATAGTTTGTTGGAATGTTTGGCAGCTTTTTAATACTACACTTCATCATCTCATCAATATATACATATAAACATATATGAAAAAAACAGAACGGAAAAATTGTCATTGAGTCAATATGATGACGATGATGCGCTGGTTGGTTACATGTTCACAAACCAAAAATATAAAGTTGGTTGGTTTTTTTTGCGCCCAATAAACAACAGTTCAAATAATATTTCTTTATATATATATTTCTTTTTTTGCAACAGAAACAAAAAAAGAAATAGTCATCATTCAATATTTTATGATAGATATTTTTCTAGATCATTGTATGCAGTAATTTTGATTCATTTTCCTTTTTTTTTTTGTTTGGCTCCAGCTATAAATATAATATTTTTTTATTTCGCTATTTAAATTTGTTTGTTTATTTTACTTATGTATAACAAATTGTTGTTGGCATATATTTAGTTGGGTTTTATTTATTTACTATAAGTGCTTTTTATTAGAAACTATTTTAAATTTATTTTATTATTGTTGTTGAATTTGTAAAAAAAAATCAAATTTACTGCAAGTTGGAGTTGAGTAATATTACTTTGGGAGACAATACATAACTTTCCCAAGAACTAAATCATCACATATCGATTGATCCTCAACATACCGAAAAAATTGATCTCATGGAGTGAACAAACTGAAGGGGGAAACATAAAAACCACTATCAACAGAAGTATTGGTGACTTTAATTTTCTGTTTAATTTTGACACTTAAGAGCTTGAAAATTACCAAGTTTTTAGATTATTCAATATTTGAAACCGTTTTATAAAGTAGAATTTTATTTTATATGTATGTTTGAAATTTTTAGCGTCTTTCTCAATATTTTAATTTCCCTTTTCTTTATCGGTTTGCCTACTTTGATGGCAGTTTAAAATTTTTTTCCTTAAAGGGAGTAATTTTTTTTTTCATATTTTTAAAAATTATTTTATTTTGAATAAAACCAAACGTCTTTTATTAAAATCAGTTAAAAATTGTAAAATTTATTAAACTTTTACTAAAATTCATAACACACACACAAGTATTTGATGTTCTATTATATTTCATAGCATAGTTTTAGGTTCTTATATGAAAGATTTATCTTAAGTTATGTTAAAGATGAATAAATTCTACAATTTTCGGCCGATTTGTAAAAATTAAACATTGTTGTATTAAAAACAAATATGCTTTGTAAGTTTGTTACTTACATAAATATGTTTTCATAGAAAAGTTAGTAAAGAATAGAAGTCAAAGTGGAAGTAATATGGGAAAGTAAAAATTTGTATTTATTGTTAGAAAATTGCTCACAATATTCTTTAAAAAACTGCCTAAAATGTGTAAGAAATTTATATAAAGCAGTACAAGCGAATACAGTTTGTCTACAACAACTCAACATTTTTGAGAATATTCTAGAATTTATAAAATTATATTATGATACAATCACCTATTGCCTAGTACATCTATAAGTAAAATTGTATTCATTATTTCATTGTGCCATGGATGTAAATCACCAAGTTTGTAGATTATTCAAGATTTTAAAACTGTTTTCTACATTTTAAAATTTTTAGCAATTTTCTTAAAAATTGTATTTTGTTTATCATCTTTTTTTTTTTGTTTTTTAAACTTTAATCTTGGCTAAAATAACTTTTTTCCTTAAAGGTAGTAATTTTTTTTTCATATTTTTAAAGAGTATTTTATTTCGAATAAACCCAAATGTCTTTTTTTAAAATCGATTAAAAATTGTAAAAGTTATTAAACTTTTACTAAAATTCATTATTTGATGTTTTGTTAGATTTCAGAGCATAGTTTTAGGAGATAATATTAAATATATATGCAAGTTGAAGTAATGTCGTATAAGTTACACAATTTGCAACCGATTTAAAAAAAATAAGAATTGTTGTATTAACAACAAAAATGCCTTTAAAGTTTTTTATAGAAATATATATGTTTGCTAAGAAAAATTAATAAAAAAAGGAAGTCAAAGTCTAAAAATTTGGGGATAATATAAATTTTCAGTTATTGTTACCTTATTACTCATAATATTTAAAGTAGCCATAATGATATTTTTAAATAATATTTTATTTTGAACAAAGCCAGCCCCCTTTTAGTATATTCAGTTAAAATGTTATTAAGATTTTACTAAAGTTCATATGCAAACACTAGTATTTGATGTATTTCCATATATCATTGCATAGTTTTAGGCGCATTCATGAAAAAGTTACAGTAAAGTCTAATAAAAAACACCTGGTTTAAAAAAAAAAAAATCTTAATGTGAATTCAGTAATGCAAGTAATAAAATCCATTTGAATACATTTGTCTATTGAAGAAAAACCTAACGATGGACTGTAATAAATTTAATATATTTTTTTGTGATTTAAATTTGTTTATATGTTTGTTTTTTTGCCATATAATTCACACACAATTAATTGCATTTTTGTTTACTCTACCATAAGCACTATTTTACAGTGACTATTAAATTGTAGCATTGTATGTATTTCATTTGTAGTCAGACGTAATGTTAATACGTACACGCGAACTTTTTTTTTTTTTGCAACATTTACACACATTTTTTTACATATGTAGCTGTAGTATTTTTTAATCTTTTCATTGTATTAAAATATACATATATTTATAATATTTTATTTACATTTAAGGTTTTTTTTTTTTTGCATACACATACGTATTTACGTTTTTGTCTGAATTTCCGTTACTGTAACGGAAATGCCACTGTTTTCAGTTTGAAAACAAAACCAAAATACATATAAAAAAAAGAATGTTATAAACAGACAGTAGGACAGACTTGTAGTTGGACGGTAAAAAATATGGTTTGAATTTTTTAATATTTATGTTTATAAAACGTACATTCATTGTGTGTATTCATATGTGTATTTGAATATAAGGACAATCTCAAAATATTTTTTAAAATTTTGTTGTTATTTTTTTGTCAAATATCAATAAACTGCTATCTAAATTTAAGGCATATTGCATACAAGGAATTGAATAAAGAAAACAACTTTAATAGAACACAGAGGGTTCGCTTAATGTTATGTTGGGTAAGTCTTCTCAAAATGTTAAGCTTTTATCTACTAATAAATTATTTTTTATTTATTTAAAAAGGCCATTTCAAGCTGTCCTCGTTTATATTTGTTATACATTTAATATATTTTTTTAAATTAATTTATAGATCTGTCTGTGAGTGAATTACGCACGCATATTTTTTAAATACAGTCACACACAAACACATTTCTCTATAACTCTATTTCGTTACGGAAGATTTACTTAAATTTGCAAATGTATGCAACTATGTATGTATGTATGTATGTATCTATGTGTAGCTGTGTGTCAGTGAGCCAGTGAAATAGTGTTAACATACATGACTTGAATGTAAGTTGGCGGTTTTTATGCAAATTTTTTAAATTAATCTTTGCATTTACATTTTGCTGTTGTTGTGTTGTTGTTGTTGCCGTAAAACTATTAAATAGTGTTTATAATTGACATTAAGCCACTGTTAAATAACAAAATAAAATTGTAATTACAATAAAAATTACTGGATTTTTTTTTTCTCAACAGAAATAAATAAATAAATGAAGATATGTGGGTTAATTTGCAGTATTAAACAAAAAAACCAATGTTGTTGAGTATTTACAACAAAAATGCCAAGTCAAAGTAATGTTTTCAACTGACCTTACAACGTTATTTATGGTTTTCAAATTTAACAAAATTATATTAAAGTAAGGATTGAGGTATTAACAAAAGTAAAAAAATAGCTTCAAGGGAAATAAACAAAAATCTGAGAAACGCGTAACAACTATATAACCTTTGAAAAATTATGATTTAGGCCATAGTCTACACCTTTACAATACTCTTACTATATAATTACGACTCTCCCCAAAATAAAGAATTAAATTATTTTGTTTAACATATTTTTAAAGATTAATTTATTTCAAATAAAACTTGTAATTTTTATCAAAATTCGTTAAAAATAGTGAAAGTTATTTAACTTTTACGAAACTTCATATGTAAACTCAAGCATTGGATGTTTTGATATATTTCATAGTTTAGTTTTAGGAGCTGCCTTGGAAGATTTATTCAGTTTTAAGCCGATTTCAAAAAAGTTAAAATTTTTGTATTAAGAAAGAAAATGCCTTCAAAGGTTGTTGTATCAATATATATGATTCTACAGAAAAGTTTATATAATCAAGTAAGAGAGCTATATTCGGCTGTGCCGAATCTTCACCAAATTATACTTTAAAATAAAAATTTTAAATATTTTTAGGTAAAACAAGATTATTTTTTTTTCAAAATTTTAAAATTGTTTTACAAAATTTAAAAAAAATTTTTTTTTTGAAATTGTTTTTTTTTTTTTTTTTTTTTTTTTAATTTTATCCATTTTTTTTAAATATTTTTAAAAATTTTATTTTAAATTTCTTTCAAATTTTTTTTTTTTTTAAATTATTTGTGAAAAAAATTAAAAAAAAATTATTTAAAAATAATTTTCCCGATTTTGATCCAATGTAGGTCCATATTACTATATCCTAATATAAATCGTTGCAATGGACTTTGAAATATCTATCATTAGATATCCAAATTGTCTATATTAATCACTTGTAATCCAGATATAGATAAAAAATAGGCTAAAAATCGAGGTTGTCCCGTTTTTTTCCTTATAACCATTTGTGGGCCAATTTTCTAGATTTTAAATAGCGACCGAGCCGGAAGAATTCCCGATAAATTGATGTATCAATTATGTTTGTAAGTTATTTGGGGGCTAAGGAAAGTTGATTTCAACATACAGACGGACATGGCTATATCGACTGCGCTATATATAACGATGTAGAATATAAACGCATAACTCAAAAGTTTAAGGATATTTACAAATGTTTAAATTATTTATTGCCTACATAAGATAATTTTTATAGATTATTTCATTGTAGCATAGACAAATGTACTCCTCAGAAAAAAAAATTAGAGTTTTGTTTCGTCATTTAAGAATCTGTTAATCACCAAATTTTACGATTATTCAATATTTTTTACACTGCTAATAATGAAAATCATATAGCATTATTTTATATATACGTTTAAAATTTATAGTGATTTTCTTAACATTTTTATTTTATTTTTCCTTTCCTTTTTCAGTTTTTCAACTTTGTGTTAGTTTTAATAAACTTTTTTCCTTAAAGGCAATCATTTGTTTTCATATTTTTAAAGTGTATTTTATTTCTAATAAAAATATACATATTTTATTAAAATCCGTTAATAATTGTTAAAGTTATTAAACTTTAACTAAAGTTCACCCACAAACTCAAGTATTTGATGTTTTGTTATATTTCATAGTATAGTTTTAGGCGTCGTTAAGAAGGTTTTGTGTGAAAATTAATATAAAGTTTAATAAATTCTTTAATTTTTAACCTTTTTGAAAATATTAAAAATTTTTAAATTAACAACAAAATTGTCTTAAAAGATTGTTACATAAATATATATGTTTTCATAAAAAACTTAATAAAAAAAATAAATCAAAGTCAAACAAATTTATAAAAATTAAAAATTTTTAAATATTGTTAGAATAATTCTTACAATTGTTGGCTTTAATCTTTTTCTGTTCAAAAAATTGTAATTACATTGCAGGTGTTTAATTTAAATTGTTTAATTAAAATGCGTTAACTTTCAAATATCCGTTTTATTTGTTTGCAAACATTAAGCCATCTAGGAATTAATGTCAAATTCACTGAACCAATACAATAATTTAATTAGAATAATAAACTACAAGTACATACGCTACAAAAGTGAGACGATACCTATACAAACATACGTACATATGTATGTAATATATACGAATGTACACAGAGAAAAAATATTTATTGTGGTAACTGAAATTCATGCCAATAAAAAGATTCGGTTGTAAGGCAATGGAAAGCTAGTAGATAAAAAATTAAAATGAGAGAACCCACACAATGTTTGTCAATGCAACTAAAATTTTCCAGCCTTTACTTACAAAATTCACTCATTATGACTTAATCTTTGGAATGGCAATAATTTTGTTTGCCACAACGATACTATTTTCCCTGTGTAGTTATTATTTGATTTAAAGTAGCTGTGTGTGAAAATGTATATAAAATTAAAAATTCTTTAGCATCAACACAAACAACTCTTGACCGTCATCACATCAATTACAATTACATACACATTTATTTACAGTTATACGCTCACACACACACAGCTATCATAAAATGCATTTATACAAAAAAAACAATCTGAAATGTTTAAATATGTATTCGGTGTAATATAATGAAAATATAAAATATTTAACAATAAATTTTTATGAAAATTCATATGAAGTCATGAAATGAATTGTAGATTTTGTGCAGTTAAACATTTCGTTGTTTTTTTTGTTGTTCTTTTTAAATTTTAACACACATGCACAATTATGTTGATTTTTATTTTGGAGGATATTTCACCAACAGCTATGGTGGTAATCCAAAATAATGGGGTATTTTATATTAAACAAACAAAATAAATATATTAAATTTAGTTATGCCAGCTTTTCTGTAAGAATCGTGGTCATAAATATGTAGCTTCTAAACCAATAATCATTCGCGGTATTTTCTTTGGTACCACTGTGCGCAGCTTGGCTGAAATTGGCTGCAAATGAGCATGATTAGATAAATGGGCGTGGCGCCACCCATACAAAGTAAACAGTTATTTTCGAATATCTGCAGAATTATAATCGTGACAGTCTTAAAACTATGTACGAATATTATCACTACATGAAGTTTAAATAAAACTGGGAAGTATCGGAATAGCTCACCCCCTGGTCCGATTTGAACAGCTCCCATACAAAGTAAAAAGTTATTTCTAAATACTTTGAGAACTATAATTTCAAGATTCTTCAAACTGTGTCTGAATGGATCTCTCGAATTAGGATTACTGGGCTTGGCACCTCCCATACAATAGTTAATTTCGAATAGCTGAAATATAATCGTAAAAGTATTTAAACTCTTTACGAATCAATTTTTTATTATTGCAGGGAGTTTAGTTGAAAGTTGAAATACAAAGTAAATAGTAATTTTTTAATATTTGCAGAACTATAATTGTGAATGTCTTCAAACTTTACACGATTCAATTTCTTATCAGTGCATGAGGTCTAACCAAAATTTGAGGGATCGGAACAGGGGGTAAGTCACCTCCAATAACAGTAAATAATTATTTCTAAATATATTGAGAGGTTCGATTTTCAATTTGTTTTTTTTTACAGATTACTCGCTACTCATTATTGTTCTGTATCGTTTGGCAAGTCATCTCGGAAAGACTCACACCATAACAGTGTCTCCAAATTGTTCAGCTGTATTACGAAAATCAGCGTTCTGTGAGAAATGTTTTTTGTGCGATTCGAGGAACCTACGGTGCCCATAATTCGCCTACTAAAACCACTATTGTCTATACCATTCACAAATTTGGGACCCAGTTTACATTAGTGGATGATACTCGACCGGTTAGACCACATCCAGCAAGTAGTGAAGTGAATATAGCAGCTGTAGCTAAGATTGTACGCGAAGACCGTGACGAATCGATTCGTTGTCGTTCTTAGCAGCTTGGCTTGTCGTATTTGTCGTCGTATTTTACGTAAGTATCTCGGCCTTAAAGCGTAAAGTGAGCTCTAGTTTCAACAAGACGTCGCTACGATCCATTCAGTGCGTGAAATAATAACCTTGTTGAGAAATCATTTTGGTAAGCATTGGCCACCTAGATCGTGCGATATCACAACTTTGGGTTATTTTCTCTGGGTGTATGTAAAGTCTGAGGTCTTCAGGAATAAGCAGGTAACTTATGATTTTCTTTATTTTCATATTTGCTCTATAAAATTCGTTGTGATCTGTTTATATTTGTAAAAATTTGCATACCAGAGGTGGTCAATTTTGACACACTGTTTCTCACCTTGTGTTTCAACTGGGTGGTCATGAATATTATTTTCTGAAAGCGTATGTCCTCCTCTACTATTAATTTAAATACTATTTTTCCATTGGGCCAGCAGATACAGATATATTACCACTTGTTTTTCGATCGATCTCACTGTGCGTTGATTACTTTGGAACACCTATTAAGTTAAAATAGCTAGACGGACAGCTAATTTGGTAATCAGTGATAAATAGAGATGTCACCAGTAACATAAGTTACCATCAGATTATTTTCTATATAAAGGGTGTCCCAAAATTCGTGCAAGATTTGAATTTCTGTCAAATTTTATATATGGTTCTGATATAGTTATGTAAAATGGTCATGGAAAATTTCTACAAAAAGTTGAGTATGTGCCAACAAAGCCTTCAATTTAGTAAAACTATTCTTTCATTTCGCTATGAAACACCTTAAATTATATTATTTTTATTTCCAAGGGTATTTTTTACACTTGTTATTATTTTCATCTGTATCAACTCACTTGTTAAGGATTAAAAACATACACAAACTCTCTGTCTCTCTCACAACACATACAGACACATATATTTATTATATCTATACCCAGCAAACACAAAAAATTGCTGTCAAATTAAAAATAATTTGAAATAAAAGGTTTCCTCAAATGTAAGTACATATTTGAAAATATTTGCTTTCTCAACAATTATAACAGATTTTTCTAATATTTTCTTAAATATGTGTTAAGAGCTGTACAATTTGCTGGGTATAGAGTGTGTATTTATAAGTGTATTTGTTTTTATGTGTTTGTATGTATATGTGTAGTTAATCAACAGTATGAATATATTTTTAATGTAAATTGTATATAGAAATTTTAACAACGGCAACAACTGTACACAAACACAACAGAAATTATTGTACCATGGACAATGATTGTTCATTTGGCAATACTGCAACCAGTAACTGGTTTTTTTGGCGAGTGTGTAACTGAGCTATGTGAATGTTTTGAACGAAAACAATTGGATAAGTATTTCAGAATTTTAACTCTACTTTAGATCTTTTGGAAATTTTAAACAAGTTTACGATTTCAATAAAATCAAGAAGATACAAATTACGCTAGTGTATGCACTTAAACATATACACGCAAGAGCAAAAATGTAGTTGTACATGTTTACCATAACCATTTCAACATTCTTACAAGTTTTTTTTAAACAATATCATGGTCAGTGTAATTATGTAACCATAATATGCATAACTTACAATTCACATGATTAGATTAATCATATATATGATTGTAATAGTTAAGTAATATTTCACCATATTGTGTTGTTCTCGGATTATGGTTATCATACTCTGAGAACGACATATTATGATAACTTGATGCATCAAGAATAAGATTGCCATAAACATATATGGTTACCGCAATCATATACATACAATTTTGAAATGGTATTGTTAACATGTACAACTAAATTTTTACTTTTTTAATTGCAAATTAAAGCGATCAGTAGTTTAGAAATTGTAACTCTTTATTTATTAAAATTTAGACATACTTTAAAAATTGACTCATTTACAACTCGTTGTTACTACCCAGCAGTTTGAAAAGTGCCAATTGGAAACCTTACACTAGCTTTATTACTACTTGTACAACAAACTAGTTCGTTGTGGCTGCTAAAGTGGAAGTTAAATGGTTATAATTTGCACTACATTTCGCCAGCAAACAATATTCGCCTTAAGTTTTTAAATATATAAATTCAAGTAAAATAAAATCCTCTAAAATATACCACTTCGATGGCCACGTGTAATGCTGAATGTGGCCGTTGGTATTTTCGTTCTCTCTGATGATGAAAAAAAGCAAAAATTGAGAGTAGACTCACATGTAATTCTTAATAACAAATAGAGAGCAGTATAAATAAGAGCTCTGTGGCTTACTGATTAGCGCATTTCACTATAAAACGAGGGGTTATATGTTCAACCCCGCTCTCTGAAAAATTGATTTTTTTTTTTCTCAAATGCTGGAGTATTCGTTCTATTGAATTTAATAGTGAAGTGTTATGCAGAGTGTGCCAATGACATCCCCATTTTAAATTCACCAGTGAATAACGTTCCAAGTGGGTTGAAAATTCACTAGTGGTAGTTCTCAGTAGCGGATCTAGTTCAGTGAACTGCAGGGTATATATGTATATACACAGTTCCATCTACTAGTAGTTTCATGAATTATCCAATGGAAAAAATTTTAATGTTCTATTTCAACAATGATCACCAAGAGCTTTTAGCAGCTTCTATGGTAATGTTGTCATAGTTATAAAGAATGTTAATAATAGCGTGTTATCACCATTGTTGATAAGTAGAAGTTTCTACCAGATAGAAATGTTGATCAACATAATTAATGCTGCAAGCAGCCGTTACAGACCTTTGAATTCAAATTGATAATACAATTTCATAACAATATTCATTGGCTGTTATTATAGCTCTTGCCCAAACAACAATTATTCAATAACACTTGCTTATAAATTTAAAACTTATACACATGGTCAATTCATAAGGTCTCTTATCATGTCAAATTGTCATAATGTCCTAATATTTCACAATGGTTTTTAAAAATGTTTAAACTAATACTACTTTCGATGCTATGTTTATTGTGTTATCGTAACGAACCAGCAGAGACCAACGCCGAATGCCTAAGAGTCTGTTAAGCCGATCCGCGAAGTCGTGATATATTAGGACATTATGACAATATGACTGATAAGAGACCTTGTGAATTGTATTATAACAAACAATCTAAGTTTGAAAATAAATATTTTTTTGAGTTGTCTCTCATTTTGCTCATAACTTGTTATTTAATAAACGAATGTTGATGATTTTCAATACCAAATAGCTTAGGGTAATGATAAACATTATAAGTTAATTTTATTGATATTGATTTTGTATTTTGGGTGTGAGTGTGAGTATGTTTTACACAGACATGCAATCGTACCTTAAATTATCGACAATAAACACACACATATTTTGAGGGATCTTACAACAAAATGATCCTCATTCACTACGTGCAATTGTAAAGTATATACAGATTGTTTTTCCATTTTGACAATGCACAGAAACAACAATGTGTAATTTAAAACAGACCTTCATTTAAATTAAGCTTTAAAACTTTTTGAGCTGCCTTCGTCTGTTGAGATTGGCTTGTATGATGTATAAAATTATAATACATTTTTTTATTGTAGTTCGCTGTTGCTCTTGTTGTTTTTGTTGTTAATGTATAAATAATTTATGTTATTCATACGTCACGTGCTGTCATAGTAGATTAATGTGCGGAAATGAAAACGTCTCGCATTTATTGCCCCAATAGTACAACCATACTATTATATATGCATGAAAGAATCTCGTAAAAGTGTTCAAAGTATGCTAACAAAGTATTCAAACATAGTTTGAATGGTTTTTCACAAAAATATATTAAACTTACTTGGAAATCATATAAAAGTTAATTGAATGATTTGATTTTAGCAAATAAATTCTTAATTATTTATTTCTTTTGAAATTTATAGTTCACTTCTTTTGTTTACACCCTGTTAGACATGCTGTCTTTTATTTAATTTTGTCCATGTTGATTTTTCAACTCAGGTCGGTATGATATCGCGCGTATATCAATATTAAGTTATTTTTTAATGTTTATGTCATAATTACTTAAATATTAATCGTTGCCATTGGACATAAAGAAAGTCAAAATGATTATTGCGTTTTCAGGTTTTTTCCTCGATTCTCCTAGAGGCATAAAATTAAATTTTTAACATTATTGTACGCAATTGTGGAATAACATGTGGCAGCATGTAAAGGAAAATGTAGTTGGTCAGTTGAGAAAAATACTTAATTATGGAAAGTATTTTTTTCAATTATAATTATATTTGCGCATTATTATTATACTGTACTATGCTTTGATAATGTTAATGTATTCCTTTTGGAAACATACTTTGGAGTCATTTGACATTTTTATATCAAATGCGAAAATATAGCACATGGCTACTTTACACGTCACCGATAATCTAGTGTAGAGTCAATTGTCACTTTAGTATCTGTAAGTAATCTAAAGGGTAATCGATGTAGCCAGAAATAACATAATGCAAAGTCAATTCTGCCTACCATAAGAAGTTTTGTTTAAGAAGAAATAGTGAATTCCCAATTTTTAATTTAGGATACTTTCTCCGGATTCCTAAATTGCTTCATTAAAATCTCATCATTTTATTGCACGAATTATTTTTTTTAGGTTTTTCTCTGTTACTTAATACTAGTATAAAATGCACACTCTATAGTTTATTGTTTAAATTACTATTAAATAAAAAAAACGTTAAATACTTATTGGCCATACCATTAATGTTTGTTTACACTTATTACTCTTATATGTTTATTTTTTGTTTTACATTTATGCGCTTTTTTCAGCGCGGTCATCATCATTGACGTCATCATATATAATTGACTGAATTTGTGGTAATTTTTTGTGGATCTTTAGCGTGTTTTAATTTGTTCATATAAGACAAATTTATAATTGGTTTTATTTCAAAGGAAACTTCAAAAATTTGTGTAACAATTAAAGATAATTTAATTCTGAAAACTTTTCAGATTCATAACTAATTTAGAATATGGTTACCAAGTAAATAGTTGATCGAAATACTCTATCTACATGACTGCTGAAGGCATTGAACCGCAAGTGTTTTTTGTGTTTTTTTTTCTTGGACCAGCACTCAGGGGATGACCCCTACTCATGCAAAGCATTGTGTTGGAACTTGGAAAATAGGTTATAAAAGGGAGGATAGAGGGAGTAGTGCTTGTGAACATTTGATTTGAATTATCCTATATTGAAAGCAACAGGAAAGACTTCAGGAGGAAGCTTATTCCACATACGGACAGTACGGCTAAAGAACGAATTTTTCCTGTAATGTTGTGCGATCCACTGTCCAGTCAACAATGAATTGATGAGCCCTTGCCGAAGAACTTGTGTTGCGTAAAAAATTAAGGGAACAAGTTCCCTAATTTCTACAGAGCACATACCTTTGTAGTATCGTTAGAATAGTTAAACACAACCCACATTGCGACGATGTTCCAGTGAGTCAATAGAGCCTACTGTCACTGATAAGCATCTTCGCCATCTCCTATACGCAGTCAGGTAACTCCAAAATAGACTTCGAAGCACCAGCCCATACATGAGAGTTGTATTCCATTTTGGGTCGGATATAAGTGGTATAAATAATAAGGATATCAGATGGAGTGAAGTATGTCTTACACCGATTTAGAAAACCAAGCCACTTGAATGCGTCTTTCGATACTCGAAAAATGTGTTTTGTCCAACGGACATCGCACTAGAACATCAAGAGCTTCTGATTCCTTAATATTTACGCCACCCATAAAAATAGATGGAGCAACATGATCTGTTGTGCGTGTGTTAACATAAAATATTGAGTCTTGTGTGCTTTGAAATAGACTCTATTCGCATAGAGATTCAGAGATTGTCACAACATCTTGGTTAAGCGTATCAAACATGTTTTGCCTCATTGCCCCCATTCCCGACAGGTTTGAATGCATATGAATGGCAAATGTTGCTGTCGTCTGCAAAAGAGTAGATAGTGTTGTAGGATTATAATGATTAGAAATAGAGTAGGAAAAAGGACGGAGCCTTATGGTACCCCTGAATTGATCTTTAACTCGTTTGATGAGATTCCATCTATAGCAACTCGTATAGTGCGATCTCTGAGAAAGCTCGATATAAAACGAGAGATTTATATCCGCAACAACATCAAGCAACTGCATGAAATATTTGTAGTTTTACGTTCTATTTTTTACATTCGGGTTGTGTACGTATAAATTGACGAAAATCTTCATAACCTGAACAATATGAACGCCTGCCAAGGCTCTACCTGAACCAACTTATATGTTTTTGAGTCTGCTGGTTATTGTACACATTTCTGGTAATCCAGTGTAGAGTCAATTGTCATTATAGTGTAACATAGTAATCTATAGTGTATTCATATTTCACCGGTATAATTATACTTTAAATTTGGTACTCTTGGATCAAGATGCTTGACTGACTCCGACTTACACACATTTTAGAGTCATTTAACACTAATGTATTCTTTGTACTGCAAAAAAAAGTCTCTTGGTTATTTTACACATGTAAGGTAATCTATAGCAGAGTACGAAAACAAACAAAACGAAACGTTTGCTTTTGTTATGTTTTGTTCTTTGCATTGAGTAAAAAAGAACATAAACAATGAGAAAGATTGTGGCATTTTGTTTTGTACGTACGCAGCTAGAAAAGAAAAGAGTTAGAACAATATTGAAACATTCTGGAAAAAAAAAAACGTTTAACAAACGTTTGGCAATTACTCATTATAATAGAGAACATAGTACGAAAACAAACGAAACGAAAAAAATACCTTTCTTTATTTGTTTTGTACCCAAATGTACGATTGTAAGGGAATATTAAATAATGCAGATGAGTGAAAAGCTAATTGTTTCGTTTTTTCTCTTTGTCACTTGAAAAGTTTCTGTTTTGATTTTGCTCTTGATTAGATTTGTACATTTTGCAAATGATTGCGAACTGTTTGTTTGTTTTCATAATCTGATATATAGTGTAATTACAATTTCCATGTCGTATGTGAAGCACGGCCAACCAGCCGCATCGACATCAAAGACAAACATACGCTTCACTTTCGAACAGACTATCCGATATTAGCTTGACTCATTCTTGGTCTCAAAAGATGAGCAGTTCTTTTGGCTCGGAATAGCTAACTTTGAATAAATTTATATTGTACAAATGTTTCAAAATAAAAGCAAAAAAATTTCGTATTTTTAAGTTATACACCCAATATGTACAGTATTTTCTATAGAAAGTCTTGTGTATAACAGTTGTTTCCATAGAAAATCTTCAGTATCACAGTATTTATAGACTAGTTGGAGTGAGGTAACAGTCACAATATATACTTATTGGATTGCGTTACCATATTATGACAACTTTGGAAATGCTACCTGACTGTTATTCTTCCTGGGAAACTCACATACATAGCTAATTATGTAACCAGTAATTAACGTAAGTCATTTTTTAATAAATTTATTAAATTCATATTAAATTTATATTTTAGTTTTAAGATCTTTTGATGTCCATACAACATACATACATATTAAAGTAAGTATCGATTTACAATAACATACTAACATGGGAACATGTGTGTTCTTAGAATTGAGTATAAATTTATGTCATAAACAAATCCATCCTAATACAAAAAAAAAAAAAATAAATGTTACAATCTTACAAGACCCCTGAGGCTTTTATTGTTATTACTATTATGTTTCTAATGCTATTATTATTGTTGTTGTTGTTGTAGCTGTTAATGTTTATTTTAACTATAATAAAAGAGAAGACAACAAATTATTGTAACTATAGCAGCAGCAGCAGCAACAACAATAACAATAACAAAAGCCAAATAAAATCAAAATTTACATGTGTAATTTTTAACACACAAAATGTATCGTAAACATACAACAACAATTAATCTTAAGGTAAACAGATTTCTTAAGGTAGAAAATCCCAAACAGAAAAATATAAAAATAATACACAAAAGGATTTAATAGATGAACAACCAGCAACAACAAAAGCTACAATAAAACAAGAGGAAAACCTAAGAGAAAATAAAACTATGTAAAGCAATTTGTTTACATTTAATACTACTTAAAAAATAACTCCAGCCCCTCATACTATCGACTATCTGTCCATATCATTCGTACAAGTAAGAATTTAGAACAGGGATGATGAAATAGGGTATTTCACTAAAGGGGAGTGAAATCTGTGCCATTGAAATTGGTACTTTTTAAGAAAATTTGGGCTGAAAAGAAAGATGTGTTGTAAAGTCTTGCTGGAAGTATTGTAATCCTTCATTTATCTAGAAAGTTGATGGATTTTGTGGGCCTATAAACAGATAAGGGTGATGATATTGTTAGAAGCACATGTCAAATGAAACAATGAATCAGAATTGGAGTCGAATTCCACATTAGTTTTAGTTTTAACTATTGTATCAGATTCTATGAGAAGTGTTTAGCTTTTAATTTGTACCAATTTTGTCTTAGATTTGACAAAAAGTCTCAGACAAAATTAGTAAAAATTGACAAAAAAGTAAGAAATTGTACCAATTTGTACCAATCCCTGATACTAACATACATTTGTACATATGTATTGTCATAATTACATACTGTGGTGTGTGTATACTTTGGTATTTGTTGTTTTTTTCTTCTCAGAATTTTGTTTTTGTTCATTTTAGTTTTTGTTTTGTTGTTATAGCTGCTCCTGTCTATTTTGGCTTTATGCTTAATTTTGGTCATATTTTTCTATTTAACGTTACCCTGGAGGCCTATTTGAGGGCTCGTTAACTTTCATATGACCAACTAGTCATTTACTTGCCATAAAAGAAATAAACACAGAAGAGGCAAAGAAATAAACAAAAAAAAAGTACACATACACATGAACACGCACATATGTACCGGCAGTTTTTGGAACTAGTTGCGCAGTAAATTTATCTTAGCAATGACGAAAAGTAAGCACCACTAGTTCTTTAAGTAGTAGTCATGTGTCCCTTGTATGCAAAGAGACTTTATACATTTTAGGTATATTGTAGCTTAGAGTTTTTGCTACTTCAGAGTTCATAAGCAATATATAGCGTAGTCGTAGATTTCATTATTTTATATTAAAATTTAGTATGTAGTTATTATTGTTTTAATAAATAGTTATATGGGAACTTAAGTTGTCCCTGAGTAATATAGAGTGTAATGTGTTTTACATTACACTCTAGGCAGTAGTAATAGGAGAAAATGAAACAGTCGCAGATATGTATGGTATATTTATAGTCTTATTAAAGCGACCTGTCACTTGAACATAGTATGGAGGCCCTGAAGGGGATATATATTCTGGCAGGATACGGAACTATCTCAAACAAACGTGTTCTGTTTTTATACCCTACACCACCATAGCACAGTGGGGGAAATGAAAAAAAAGTGGAAATAAGTCTGTAACTTCTATCAACACCTCGGCTATAGAGGAGGTGTTGATATGTTTAAGTTTTGAATTTGGGCTTATAACATCAAGTGAGGGCCCAGCCAGAGTGCCCCAAAGTAGGGCACCTCGGGTATATCAAAAATTAAAAATGATGCCAAATTTTTGTTTGCTATCCGATTTGAAAGATTTTAATATATATGGAATCTACTCGATGAGGACTATTGCTTTAGTCATATATTATTTCATATAGTTTACGAGTTATTCGCATTTGAAAAGTAAAATTTTATTTTTTTAACCTACCTTTGTCTACTTTTTTTTGCTAATAACGAATCCAATTCCTCCTCGATTATCTTGAAATATCTTTTTTGAAATTAACAACAGATTTATTAATAATAATGAAAAAAAAAAAAAATAATTTAAAAACCTTTACTGAGTCAAAAGTTATGTGCATTCAAACTTAAAAAAAAATAAAAAAAGTCGGATTTTCGAATTTTTTTTCGAAAAAAGTACTTACAATAATTTTAAATTATACAGAAAACGAGAAGAATATAATTAATGTATTTGTAATTTTCTGAAAGGTAACATTACGGGAAGTATTATAAAAGCAAAATAATATAAAAATTCATATTCATACCAGAAATGCAGAAAGGCGATTGCTACTTCTAAAACTGCCGGGTGAACACACAACAAATTACTTCAAAACTAAACTTCATGTGTGTAAATTCAGTTCAGTGGTATTTTTGTTGTTTTGTTAACACAACCGTAGATAAAAGTACAAATGTATGTATGTGTAAGTTTGCTGTAGTATACGTGTATTCTTGCCCTTAGATAGATATAAATGATTATAAAGCTAAACTTTTAATTTTTTAATGATTGGTATTATCAGGCAAAATGAACAATTTCTCCCTACAATTGGAGTAGTAATATAAAGTCTTATATATATACATCGTATATGTTATATAAATTGAGCTAAAAATTTGCTCTTTTTATAGCTATTTCTAAAGAGAAATATTTACAAAAATCTCCATTGATAATAAAAAATTTAACCTGAAGTTAGCACTAACTATAGATCTTAATTTTAAAAATACTGTGTTAAAATTTTGATCATTATGAATTTTGTGTTATAATTCAGCTACAAGTTAGTTGTAGAAAATATAATAAAGACATTTTGAAGAAAACTTTTCAATATCAACAGCTTTGGTTAGTGCTAACTGGAGGATAATAATCTATAGTTTACGAGGATAATAAATAAATTAAGATCCTATGTTTTATTTATATTTGACTTTAGGAAATATAAAAGATTGAGAATTTTTTCAAATAGTTTTTTATTTAAAAAATACTTAAAAATACAAAAAAATAGAAAATTTCTCAACGTTTTAAATGTATTCCTTCAATATTTAAGTAAGCATATTCAAAGTCGTTGCTGAACAGCAACATTTATAGTTTTTCTGACTTAATACAACTTTTATAATGGCGTAATTTATTTTTGCACTGATTAAACTTAAACTCAAACTAAACAAACTGCACAGAAAAACAACAAACAAAAAACTATAGTTTTATTTCTTTTAGCCGAAACAAAAAACAAACAAAAACACACACATAGCAAAAAGTCTAGACTTAAGTAATGTGTTGAGTTGTTTGATTGTATTTGTTTTTTGTTCATTTTTTTTTTGGAATTATTGTTGTTGCTGTTAAATAAAAGGTTGTATGTAAATTTTATTGAAAATAATTGGCATACAATTAACTCACACTTTTACTAAGAACAAACAGACTCACACACTTACTCACACTCACATGCACTTACGTGTTTGTGTGCATACATACATACACACACACACAATCTTAAATATCCTAAACATATATAAGTAAATAAGGACTGAGTTGAGCTTTTTTCTTTTCTTAAAATAATTAACAAAATATATGGCTTGTAAACATCCATCATATTGCAGGACATGACACAATTGGTGATGCTTCAGATCAATGTATAAATTTCCATTACGCTCTTTGTTTGATTTAAGAACTATCGACTGGGATGTGTAAAATTCTAGATAATTTGGTGTGTCTCTAGATAATAAGGGTACATATAAGTTTATCACTCCGTTTGTAAGTCGTTTGTCATGTCGATTAAGTCATGTCTGTCTGTCTGTCTGTCTGTCTGTCTGTCTGTCTGTCTGTCTGTCTGTCTGTCTGTCTGTCTGTCTGTCTGTCTGTCTGTCTGTCTGTCTGTCTGTCTGTCTGTCTGTCTGTCTGTCTGTCTGTCTGTCTGTCTGTCTGTCTGTCTGTCTGTCTGTCTGTATGTCTGTCTTCAGCAAAATCCGTCCGTAAATGGAGATATGAGCAAAAATTCGAGACAATAAATACATTAAAAAAAAAAATTTTAAAAAACAATTTGGAAAAAAAAAAAATTTAAAACATTGTTTAAAAAAATTAATTTTTTTTTTTAAATTTTATTTTAAAGTATAATTCGGTGAAGGGTATATAAGATTCGCCACAGCCGAATGTAGCTCTCTTATTTGTTGATTTTCGATTTACTTGAAGTTTTGATGTATAAGGATCCAGAATATACCGAATTTTTTGCCAATCGAATGATTCGGTTGGACACATAGAATTTTTCGGTTCTATCAGCAGAAAGTCAGTTGATAAAGAAGAATTTCGGCTGAAGCAACCAAACTTTTGTTACCACTTCTAAAATTATGTAGCCGCAACTTTAAACTAATGTAGAATCATTTGATTGGCAACAAATTAGAGACAATTTAGTGACAATTGACTTTAAGCTAGATTACCTGTGATGTATAAAAAAAGAGCACATGCATGTCAAATATTCCAACATATATAAATATCCCAGAATATATATAAGCCAAGTGATCAGACTTTAGTGACAATTACTGTCTTTATGGGATACATTGACTATTTGTAAAACTGCTGGAAACCGTTCGAACGTGTGTTAAACTCATGTAGTTTGGTTATGTCTAGGGGGCGGATTTATATGCAAATGCATGTTTTTTCTCGAACATCCAAATACAATGTAGACTAATTATGTATCCGAATCGCACATTTTACTGTAAAATGGCATCGATTTGTTAGTGCATATTTTTGCATATTTTATTGATAATGCATATTTTGTTATATTTTACTTCAAAATGCATATTTATATGCATATTATCCAAGTTTTTAATAAAAATATAATTTTTGTCGTCAATGAGCAACATATTGTCTAGAAAAAAAGCTTTTAGTCGAATTTGTTAGACAAATAGCATTAAATGTTATCGTCTAACTTATTTCAACATCGAGAAACTGGCATTAAGTTCTTCATTTCTCTATCAGCAATTGAAAATTATGATTTCAAAATATTTTGCTTGAAAAAAGTTTAGAGTTGTTTTTAAAGTATCAAACACTCATTAAATGCATAGAAAACATTCATATTTGTTTTCTTTGCAATTTCGATTTATAAGAGATTTCGTTGTCGAAAGATTTTGTAACTCCTGATAGACATTTCCCAGCAGTTCTAGGAGGCTGTTATGAACTAGTGAATTTACCTATAATTTAGGGTGACAACTAGTTACATAACTAGCTACATGACTAGTTATTCTAACAGGTGCATGACCCTTTTAGATAACTTTTAGTCAAATGAAGTACATATGTAATGAACGTTTAAAGAGAATCCACTATAGATTACTTAGAGGTACTTAAGTGACAATTGTCTTTAAGCTTAATTACATTGGGTATACTTCTCTCTGTATTAAAAATAACACATACGTGTCAATTGACCAAAATATATAAATTGGAGTCAGCAAGTGATAAGCCGATAGTGGCAATTACTGTCTATAAGGGATTCAAGTAATAAGAACGCTATTAAGAACACGCACATTTTGTACCGAGCCTGTCGACTCAAATTTAACGACCAAATTCTTAATATCGCTCTCAGAAGGACGATTATGTTTTTTTACGAAATGTAACTTTAACAGAACCACCGTTTTCATAGTGGATTTTAATCCGATTTTCGAACGAAATTGAATTCATTGTAATAATAGCCAATGCATCTGTCAAAAATATCATGGTGTTGGTGTTGCCTTGTATTTTACATCACGATCAAAATATTGGTAGTTTTAAAAGGTATATCGCAAGATATATGCATTAAGGATTTTATGGTTTTTAACAAGTATTCATACCAAGATATTATCTATATAAATATATAAACGTCTTTGTAAGTTTGTTTGTTTGTTTGAGCATCACGCCTAAACGGCTGAACTGATTTTATTGAAATTTGGAACGTGATAACAGGGGGAAAATCGATTTTTTTTAAAAAATCCTTACATATTTTTCTTACTACGACAGGGGTAGCGAAGCGCACCGGATCAAGCTAGTAATTAATAAATCCATCGTTTTTTCAGAAGAACAATTATACTTTTTTAAACTTTAACAATTTAATTCCTGGTATAATTTAAAGATTCGTAACTGCAGGGAACACTGTGTGTATTTATTTGACATGCGCGATCCGTATTTATTATTTTATAAGTGCATATTTTTGAAATTTTTAGGTCATATTTTGATTTTTTTGAAGCATATTTTAGGCGTTATGTCCTAGTTATGTCCTTTCGATTACAATACTTAAATTTTTGTTTGTTTAGAAACTTAAAGATTAAGTGGAAAGTTTTACAAATTTGTTTTTAAATCACTTTGACCAATCTCAGTCCTTAAAATGTATGCGTATGTTTGTACAGCAAAAAGACAAAAATGAATGAATATATTTTTGGTATTGTTTAGTTTAGAACTTATGGCATTAAATATACATAATGTGAATTTTCCCAAAACTCTGTTGTATGTCATTTAATATAAGAATATGTAGACACACACACACGCACATACATACACTTATACATTCATATATTGCAGTAAATATACATATATATTAGGGTAACGTTGTAATAGTATAATTCATTCTTAAATACCGTTAATCAAAATCTAATTCCTGTTTTCAGTATTTGGTGAACTGGATCAATGAATAAATAGGTCCTTTTTAAGGCTTTTGTAATTTTTTTCATTTTTATCGCAAATAAAACATATGAATTATTGATCATGTGAGAGGTCTTTGAAGGGCGCTTTCAATGCCGTATCTAAAATCATCGTCCAAGTTGACAAATATTCGAATTTTTGTAATTATTGCAAAATTTTTATTATATTTTTAAAATTTTGATATAGAATCATTTAAATTAATACGTTATAAACTTTATATAATTTCATCTAGTTCAAATTTTGTTTGAACTTTCGGAAGCCTTTTTTCTTCACGATGTTAGCTATGAATTGAAGACACACAAATTTTACCTAAAATTTCTATAAAGTTGTAAAACAATAAATTTTCTATTATATATATAATTTTCTTCATATATCGCATAAAATAAACAAAAAACATTAAAAATATTAAATACAAAGAAAGCCTGATAAATGAATAACATCCTTTTGCTTGAAATTTTAGTTAAACTAAAAATGTTAGTTATTCTAAAATGTTTGTTTTATAACCCAATGAAATTATAAAGTGTTATATACGAATGGAAAGTTTATGAAATTACGTTTATTTATTGATGTACATGATGTGATGGTATTGAATATATAGCTAGCATCAGATAGTGGACAAAATATGTTTCGAAAATTCAAATAAAATTCAACTACTTTGTATTTCGAACAAAGGATAAAACTGTTTCGGTTTGTGAAATATTAATTTAAACTAATTACTTACTATAAAAAATTCGATGTAAAATTTTTAAAAAACCTAAAATTTTTGTCTAAAATTACAATGTTTGAAATGTTTTGAGCTAAACCAAAAAAATCTGATACAGCATTGAAAGCGCCTTTCATATGTTTCCTTTGCGAAATATATGAAAAAAAATCATAAAAACCTTAAAAAGGACCTTTTTATCCTTTGATGCAGCTAACCAAATACTGACGCCAGGACAAACATTTTGAGAAATGGTGTCTTGAAACAAACAAAACTTTAGTTCGATTGCGAATTTTTTCTCCATTCAAATGGGTCTACCCTAAAGTACATACGTATGTATAGGTGTAAGTAATATCCATACATGTGAATTTATATCTGTGTATTACTGTTCTTGTATTAAGTCCTTGTTCTTTTTCTGTTTTTATTGTAGTTGTTGTTGTTGTTGTAGCCACATCACAAAAGGATTCCTTTGTGGTGTGAATATAAAGCTTAGCATATTATTCTGCTTGGCTAATTGTTCAACATTAACCACAAAGGAGTGTTTTTGTGTGTAAAGCTTATTTCACACTAAACTTTTGCTAAAAGGATTCGTTTTTTTTTTTTCTGTTGCTTTCTTCTCTGTCTCAGTTATGGCTGACACACAAGCCGATATGTTTGTGTGTATGTAACTAGAGAAGTGTGTGCATTTATGTATGTATGTCTGTACCACAATTTAGACGCAGACATACATACGTTTATGGGCACGGTCATGTCTGACGTTATGCACATTCAACCACATCCGTTTTTTACTCATTTTATTGTCTGATTTTGGTTTCTTTTCGGTATTTTTTTTTTTTTTTTTGTAGGTTTTTTGTTATAATTCATTTTTGTGTGTGTTTTTTTTTTTTGTGTTGCAAGTGTGTATAGAATTTTTGTAAACGCCTTGCGTTTTGTTTGTTATAGAGGGGCGGGCAGAGGTTCGAACAGAGCGACTTCCAACTACATGCATGCCTGCTTAATTATTATTAAGTGCCCAACTATACATTTATGAAGTGAAAATATAATTTATGAGCAAAGTTGCAACGTGTGTTTTTTTTTGGTTGGAATTTTTAGCGTATATAAATATAATAAGTTTTTGCACTTAATCAGTTTAATAATTGAGTTGATGATTTTTTATAAAAAATTCTTTTGAAAGATACTTGTGCTTTGTGATAAAGCTGAGGTGTATTAAGTTGAATTAGCTGTTTATTCTATGTTTTTTTCTCTGTAGTGATTTTAAACATTTTATTGAACGAAAGTCCACATACAATTTTATATTTACTTTTGTGAGTAAAATTGTTTTCCCTGCAATTTATTATGCCTTACACTTCCGAAAGCCTTGGGAAATGTTTTTACTTGTTAATCGCTTACATATGTATGTATATACAACCTAGTATCAATAACGTTAAAAGTCCAGCGGCTTATAAGGGAACATGTTTTACTTTTGTTAAATTTTTATTTAATTTAAAATTTATACAATATTTGTATTTGTATTTTATGAAATTAAATAAAAATAAAGTAATTTGCATATGGTTTAATAAGTAGCTTCTGTTATTATTTAAGCTAAAACTTAAAATTTGTATAATATTTGTAAAGATTTAGAAAACTAATATTGTTTATTGCAGAAAACTTATTATTGAAACTTGGAAAACTTAATGAGGAAATTTTAATATCGACCTCGTAACTGAGACATTTTGAAAATAAAATAATTATACTAGACGTGTTCTTAATTGTCTTATATTGAAAAATGCTAGTTTTTCTGGAAGACACCATTATCTCATCTTAAACAAATATTTCAGTTACAAAGTATCAACATCTGACTATCAATACGTTGTATTTTATATGAACTTTTTGCCTTAAAATTTCTGACTTTTTCATCAACTAATGTTTCTGTTTAAAATGTTAAAATTCTATTGAAATGTTTGAAATTTTTCAAATAAATACATTTTATTTAAACTATAGACCACATGACGTATGATTAATATAAATTATTTTCATATGGTTTATTTAATGAGAAAAATATGCCTGAAAAGCTTAAAACAAACATAGTTTCCATTTAAAAATGTAATTCAATTTAAAAACAATACATTATTCAATCTAGTTAAAAGTTTTATTAATTTGCATTAATTAGTAAAATTGAGTACACATTAAACACAGAAAAAAATTAGTGGATTTAAACAAAGATTTTGGAAACTATGCATTTCTGTATATGTAAGTAAAGGTGAAAAATAATATCCACCTAGATTCTATCATATTGCAATCAAAAATTCTCTTCTAAAATGTTGGTAATAGCGAAAATATGGAGTAATATCTGCATTAACTAACTCTATTATTGGACAATAAAGAAGTTATTTATGTATTAGATGTTGTTTATGGATGCGATTAGAAATATCATGGCCAATTACTATAGAAACTGAGCTAGGAGTAAATCCAATGAGTACTTTTTACTATGATTTTAACAATCATACAGTGTTAAGTATACCCCCCCTGACGATGTCATTAGGGTATATACTGATGGCTCGGAAAGCGGTAGTAGGGTCGGTGGAGGTTTCTTTATTGATAATTTTGGGATCAAATCCTACTTCAGGCTACCTTACTCCTGTACGGCTCTTCAGGCGGAAGTTACGTCCATTAAACTTGCATCAAACTGGCTGAGGTTTTATCAAATATCTGGTGATATAAGCATATTTACTGATAGCAAGGGTGCCGTTAACGGAATAGCGAGTGTCTTTACGACATCTAGGTTAACTGAGGCATGCCGGGTATCCCAAAATGAGATATCGAGACATTCTAGGATAACGTATATATGGATCCCTGGTCACGATGGAAATCAAGGTAATTGTATAGCAAATGAACTGGCCAAAAGGGGTGCGATGATGGATGATGTGGAGATCGACCCCTTTTCTGGTACATCCCTTGTTACATGCAAGATGGCTGTACAGCAGATACTATATGAGTCTGCACAAAGCAGGTGGACCAGCGAGTCTTCCTGTGTTATAGCGAGGTCTACTTGGCCCGTATATGATGCCAGCAGGACGAATCTACTTATGGAATTTCGTCGAGCAAATAAGGTTTATTGTTTCCTTCATTACAGGACACTGTATAATTGGGACACCTGCTAAAAACTGGGGCTACGGTACAATGACTACTGTAGGAGCTGTCATAATGAAGAAGAGGACGAGACGGTGTCCCACCTATTCTGCCAATGCCTGGCTCTGATAAACCTGAGGAAACGCATTCTTGAAATTCCATTCCTATCTTGCTTAGATGAGTTATCAAGGATGAGTCTTAGACGAATCTACTCCTTCATCAGGGAATCTGGTTGGTTTAGGCTGGAAACAAGGGCCGTATGATAAATACCCAGATGTTTACCCCTTGGATATCACAATGGGATCAGCTTTTGAATGGACCCAAGTGAGCTGCTTGAAAAGTGGCTGCCCATGGCACCTAACCTAACCTAAGCATCCGTACTCAAAATGATCATGGACACTGAACATACACAACATATAGTTAAGATGACGCAACGCACAGTGGAGTCGATCCTTTACAAAGTTGTAATAATTTTGTATCTTCTAAACTACTGGAACATTTGCAAAATTATGTACAAAAGAATAGTACAAGAGAAAAATTCATTTTATTTCCACTCTGTTAGAACACATGTGTCAAAGTCGACCACCTCTGGTTCGAAAAACTTTGTTCAGCTCTTAACTGGAGCTGGAACAGATTTCAATAAAATTTTACTATGTTATAAAGCAAGTAGGTAAATACTTTAAACGATATTTAAGTTTAAATTTTAAAATTTTCGTCTTTCGATTTTCGGAAGTGGGCCTTTATGGCAGCTATGACTAATTATGGACTGATCATCACAAAATTGGAGGAGGTTTTGATATCTATATAAGATATTTATGAGAGCTTAACCATTTTCAGATAGGGTAATCGATGGATTCTAACCAAATTCAATAGGCTTCGTCCTTGGGGCAATAGAAGAGCTTGTAGCAAATTTTTTCGAATTTTCTTTGAAATTGCGACCTGCATTATGATTACAAGGTTTACATGGACGGATGGACGGACGGACATCGCTTAATCGAATCAGAAAGTGATACTGAGCAGATTGGAATATTTTAAGGTGGTTATTGGGACAATATTTTTAATATGTAAGAAGTTTTATTTTACAATATCTCAGTAGTGAAAAATAATCAAATTGAAATTTTTGAAATAAGTATAAAATTTTAACAAAAATTAAATTTTTATTTTTCTCAAATTTAAACAAAAAATTTGCAATATTTTTGCATATTTGATAAGAACTAACTTAAAAAATTACCAATAAAGCTGAATTTACCCATGTGTTTCTGAAACATTATTTTTTTTGGCCTTTTTTTTGTATATGTGACGTTCTATATTTGAGAGAGACTTCAAACCATAGAGAAAATAGACATAGAGCGGAAACTAGAAAAAAACTCAAACAAAAAAATGACTCAAAATAATCACACATACGAGTGTTGTTTTTGTTTTCACATAGAGTTTTTACTAATACATTCTCACCACTTAGGTTTTTGACAACTGAGTTAGGTCTTTGACAGGAGAGTTTCCGATCTATGTGTATTTATCTATTCCGAACAAAAAATGTTTCAGAAACACATGGGTGAATTCAGCTTAATAGATTATTAAATCGATATAGTAGTGTACTCTACCTGATTTTTATACCCGTCATAAAATAGATGGGGAATATTGATTTTATCATTCCGTTTGTAACATATTCGTTTGTAACACATCGTACAACCATAAAGTATATATACATATCCTGTGTCCTAATAAGATTCTAAGACGATTTTGCCATATCCGTCCATCTGTCTGTCTGTTGAAAAGACGATAGGGCCCAAATGAAAGGAGCTAGGTGGCTGAAATGTTCCACAAATAATCCCTGTTGATAACTTTTGGGCAATATCGGTCCACCTGTTTGAACAGTCATATATATGTTGATTATGCGGAAATCTTGATAAAATGTTGCACAAATTAATGCTAAGTACTCTGAAACTATGCTGTAAAGTATGGCGAAAAACAGTCCCCATACAAGGTCATCTTAGAAAATGACTCGAACAAAAACAAGTGTTTCAAAAGTCGACTGTTTTGGGTCTTTAGACAATTTCTGAGATATGCAAGCATTTGTTTTTAAATTTTAGACTATTATATTTCATTTAGCATAATATGTAACCTATATTTTAACGATTTTTATAAAATTTTTTTAATTGAAAGCAAATATAAACCATAAATATTTTTCATCAACTAAATTAAGTTATTTGTTGTTTTTTGTTATTAAATAATATGGCATACTATGACGTTCATACAAATATCAATAAATTATGAAATTGTAGCATCATAAATATTCACTAGAAAGTAAAAAATGAAAACAGAAAAACTTTTTAAAACGCGTCAAATTTAATCCGCATAGATACTTATCAGTTACAATATGCTTTTCATTTTTAATGATTTTTTCTATAACGGATTTTTTATTTAAATAATATTAACAATGACATTGTCATATGTATGTGTAGGAATACAGTGAGTGATAAAAAAACGTATATACAATAAAAATAAATATAAATTTGTTCCATCTAGAACACATTTGTTTCAAAATAGGCATTAATTATAAAAACTTTTATTAACACCTGTTGCTTTTTATGAACAAATCTGGAAGACTTTTTGATTTATAAAACTAATAATCGTAATATACCATTTAAATAAGGTGAACTAGTTCTGGTTACTGATCTTTCCAAATTATCAATATAATTTATGTAAATATCAATTGCTCTAATATTTTTATAGCCACTGTTCACTGAAGAAAAATAAACACACACACTAACTCTACTTATATAAATAAGTTTATAAATATTTCATTACAAAAATCCGTAATAATAAAAAAATAACCTACATACATATTCCTATAACCACATATTTTGATTAAAAAATATAAAAAAAAATTGCTAAAAAGAGGATAAATATTATAGATTTATATAATAAATCCTATATGGTTTTTAGTATAAATGTGTATTTAAATAAAATAAACTTTTAAAAAATATAAAAAAAATGTAAATAGCTGCGGCAATTTATTAAAAACATCACAAGTCTCAATTTTAGTTACAAAATCAATTGTAAGTTGGATTAAAATTAAGTAAATGTTTACTTAAATGGCTTATCATCATAAGTAATTTTGACAAGACTTATGTTGTTTTATTCCAATAATTTAAACAAACATAAACTAAATTAAAAACTCTTTTTAATATTTAGAAAATGAATTTGAAAGCATTACATTAGATTAGAATATTAAATACGAAATATGAATATTTTAACTTAAGTCGACTTAATATGTTTTACATTATTGCCACAGCTATAAACATTATTTAAAACACATAAATATGTACAGATGAACAGTAATAAAACTATTTACAAGTAATCAACTGAATATTAAGAATATATTTCTGTATGTATTTATGGTTAAATTAAATTATAGAAAAAAAAGTAACATATTTAATTGAAAAAGAGGTTAAGCAAATGCCAAAGAAGAAAAAAAAAAAACATTATTTGGATGTATTGAATACTGGTTTTAATAATAACAAATATTAAAAATAACATACATTAGGGTGGTGAGTTTTAAATTATTTTATTGAAAATTTCTGATAAGAACTTGAAGAGTATAGGATTTCGGAGATTTTAATTCAATTGGTCTAAAACGTAGAAATTCAATAGAGAAGGAGTTATTTTGACTTTAAGAGTGGAGTCTGCCTAAATCAGACCTTTATTATGGTGAAGTGAAAAATACCAATATTCCTGCTGTTGTATTTCATTACGGTTTGTACACAAAACTGGCTGTCATGGGAATATAAACATTGAAAGAAGTTCCTAGGTAGGGTATGTACGAGTACTTTTTTTATTAATTGTCATTCATGTCATTATTACTGTCTCTTCGCCTCATTTATGTTTATTTTCTAATGAATGGAAAATTTGATGCGATCGTACTTTTCTTGATACAATTTCATATTTAAAAGTACCGTAGTACTTCTTTGTGTTTAACAGTTTTTTTTTCTACTGAAAATATGGTGTACAAATTTCTATGTATAGACAATTTTGCGTATAACAGTTTTTCTTTCATATATAGTCTTTCATATATAGTTTTTTTCTAACAGTTTTTCTTTCATATATAGTCTATGGAAAATTGCCTGTATTGTAGTTTTTTATAAAGGGTTTTCGGTATTTCGGTAGCTGTCACTTTTGAAGCTTTTATTTTTTACATTTGACAAGTAGAAACTACGCCATTACTAAAAATGGAACGATACACGCTTCAACAACGCATTGAAGTTATTAAAATTCTCTACAAAAATGGTGAAAATCTTGCGATCACAGTTCGTAAAACTAAAGAATTTTTAGGTAGTCGTGAAGCACCTTGTCGGACCGCAATACAGAAATTGGTGGAAAAATTCGAACTGTTGGGACATGTTAGTGATGTGAAGAATAAAACCCGTGCACGTCGCTCAAGAACAACTGAGAATATTGCTGCTGTAACTCAAACTGTTGAAGAAAACCCAGGTTTGTCCATTCCTCGTCGTTCTTTGAAATTGGGCATTCCACAAACGGGCATTCCACAACGGTGTAATGACCATATTTTGGATGATATTGATCTGGACAATGTTTACTTTCAACAAAACGATGTTGTTTTTCATTATTAACGGCATACCTTCCTGTTTATTATGAAATAAACATCCGCTCATTTATCTAAAAAAGTGCCGCTGAAGCACAGCGATTGCTCACCAAAGCTTATGGTGAATGTGTTCAACGTCCGAGAGATGATTTGTGCTGTTCAAAAGTGTTAATTTTAACACGGATGACAAAGATCGACCAGGCCAGCCAAAAAAGTTTGAACACCAAGAATTGGAGGCATTACTCCATGAAGATTGTTGTAAAACTCATCAAGAGTTGCAAAATAATTGGAAGCTACTCAAGCAGCAATTTTGAAACGTTTGCGAACAGGAGAATTTATCCAAAAGCGGGACAATTGGGTATTGAATTGAAGCCAAGAGACTTTGATAGACTGAATAAGTACTTGCGATGAAAAGTGGATCTATTTCGATAACTTGAAGCCTTTCGTCTCTTTGTTACTGTCTCTCCACCTCAGTTTTGTTTATTTTCTAACCAGGAATGGAACTTTTTGTGTTTAACAGTTTTTTGTACTGAAAATTCGGAGTTCAAATTTCTATCTATAGACAATTATCTGTCTAACAGTTTTTATTTTTATAGAATATTATATGTATAACAGTTTCGTCTCTGGAAAATTGCCTGTATAATAGTTTCTTCTATAGAAATTGTTTTATATAACAGTTTTTTTTAAGAGAAAATTGTATGAATAACAGAGTTTTTTTTGGAACATTTCATATATAACAGTTCTTCTATAGATAATTGCCTGTAGAACAACTTTTTCTATAAAATTTTTTTTTATAACATTAATAAGACAAGTTTTAAATTTAAGTTTTCTGATAGAAAATTTCCTGTATAACAGTTTTTTCTAGCAAACATTTTATGAATAACAGAATTTTTCTTAGAAAATTTTATGTATAATAGTTCTTCTATGGAAAATTGCCTGTATAACTGTTTTTTATATAACATTATATACAAATGTTATTTTTAGATGAGGGAGAACAATTCTAGACATTCGGAGCATACAAAAATGCTAAATATGGGCTACCGTAATGAACATTCTGTTTACTGTTAATTTCAATGCAATGGAATAATATAAATGTTTAACTCCTTTTCTATTTATAATTGAAATTTATTTCATATATACAAATTTTAGACCCCTATTGTAAAATTAAAACATTTTGGATTGATTAACGCAACATTTTCAATAATTTTGATACCACCCTAATGCAGGTTTATGTATTTTTCTGACAATATTTACAATGGAAATTTAATATGAATGTTAACAAAAATATTATGTATAAAAATGTGGTAGTATATGTAGTATTGGTATGTACTATATATATATAGATATATACAAATATAATTCTTTTATGTTTGCTACTATGTAAAAATTACATACTATACACAAATATATACGCAAAACTAAACGTATAAACTCTACATAGTAACAAACATGTATTAAACATTTAAAGTAAACAAACTATATACACAATAAGTATAAAAACGAAAAAAAATGTTCTTTTATTTTTTAATTTATAATATCTACAAATTGTAATATTAAATTACAAATGTTAAAAAAGGAAATCAAAAGAAACAACAACGTATTTCTTTTCCGGTTTTACAATTTCTACAAAAATAAACAGAAGCTTACCTGAGTTGGTGGTACAGCAGCGGCGTTGGCAGCAGCAGGAGTTGGCTGGTGTTGTTGTTGTTGCTGATTATAACCTGGCGCTGGTGGGTATTGAGTCTGAGGTTGTGGTGTAAATTCACGTACAATTCTTTCCTCAGATGCTGGTGGCCAAGCTACACGTTTATAGCCTGCAATAATATAGTAGTGGTGTTTGTGGAAGTAACATGGAAATGGAAATAAAGGAAAAACAATTTTAATTAATAATCACATAAATAAATAGTTGGAAATAAAAATAAACAAACATTTAATAGTGATTTATTAAAACTAAAATAAACTTAGATAGAATAAATATTTGTAGTTTATATACATATATAAAATGGCTGTATTTTTAAAGTATAAAAATATTTCGTTTGAAACTGATGCATCAGTAGTTTAGAAATATTATATTTTGGAAATAATTAAGAAGCTTGTGAATGGTTAAAAATTGCATTAAACATTTCAAGAGAAGACAAGGTTTGAAAGCCTTCTGATGGGCATATAAGTATTGAATACCTGCGAACTTGAGAATTAACATTTTAAATAAAAAATGTTTCCGATCAATATTTAGGTGTTGTAATTTTTCGTGATGAAAAATTATATTTTGAATTAGTGTAAAATTTTTACCGATGTAGATATCGTTGTCTTTATTTAAATACTGAAATTCCAAATGAGGAAAATATGTTCCAATAATTGAGTTGTTTCATAAAAGTGCAATCACCATGTGATATCTTACTAAGTTTTGGTGTATTCAAATTATTTATAGGACCATCAACAAATTATATTTTTTTAAGTCTGGGCTTTACTTTTTTTGAAATTTTTAGATAAATCTGAAAATATTGTTTCGTTTTTACCTTTTAAAAATGGGGTTTATTTCCTTTAACAGTCTAAATAGTCACTCAGTGTCTTTATACACGTTTATCAATTCGCAAAAATGCACACACACAGATTTCTGGATCATATAAAAGTTGTATATAGTGCCGAAGAAAATTTTTTTCAACAAAAGAAAAAATTAATGGGTCTTTTTGGGAAAAACTTAAAAACACGGCACTTTTTACATGTTCCAAATTTGGATACGTTTAACTTTTGATAGAGACAAGATAATTGTTACCCAGTTGTTTCAATTTTATTTAGAATTTTACCACCAATTTAAGTAACATTTTACACAAAAAAAAAAAAAAAAAAAATCGACCCGCCACAATTAAAAAAACATTAAAAGAACGAGAAAAATTTAAAAAAATTAACCTAAATTTGTTTTGTAGATCTTCTTAAGCACTATTTATATTTTAAATTTCAGCTCATTCGGATCAAAAATGGATTTTTGGCAATTTTTTTGAAAAATTGAGACCCGAGGTGACCAATTTTGAGGGGCAACGCACTGGCAAACATTAGCGCTAGGAAGGTATAAAACTGCAAATCAACAGAAAAATACCTCAGCTCCAATCATGTGAAATTTCTTAACAATATCTTTAAGGGTTTCCGAGATACCGAATTATATCCAAAACAAAGAAAAAAAAAGACATTTCTAAACCGCTGTGATACAGTCGAACAAAAAATACAAAAAAAAAAAAAATATATATAACTTATACGCTGTGTTGAATCGATTCCATCTTATCTAATCTTGTGTATATATAAAAATGGATGTGTGTAAGTTTGTTCCGTATGGTCTCAAAAAGGGCTGTTCGGATTTTGATGAAATTTTCAAGGAATCTTCAGAATAGTCTAGCGGGTAACACTGTACAGTCAGATTTTTAATTTTCGGTCTGAATGCAGAGGAGACTGGCAAAATTTTCTACCGCTAATGACATCAAAAGAAATTAATATTTTGTAAAAAATTTTGGCAAAATAATAAAACAAAAAACAAAGAAAATTTAGCAAACAAAATAAATTTGCCAAAAAAATTAATTTTGTGCAAAAAAAAGTTTTTTCTTAAAAAAAAAAAAAAATTGCCGACCAAAACATTTTTTTTTTATTCGAAAAATAAATACTTTTGTTTTTGATTCCCAAAATTAAAAAAAAAAAATAAATAAACCTAAATAATGAAGAGATATTTTTTTAAAAAATTCGAGACTCGAGGTGACCAACATTGAGGGGGCAACGCACTGGCCCCCATTAAGGCTAGGAAGCTGAACAACTCGAAAATACCTCAGCTCCAACCATTTGAAATTTCGTAACAATATCTCCAATAGTTCCCGAGATACTGAATTATTTCCAAATAAAAACGTTTCTAAACCACTGTGGTATGTCTGTTAGAAAATTTACAAATCATTAATATAATCAAGATTTTAAAGTTATATCTACAAAAATGACAATGTTATAAAGGGTTTTCCAACAAGAGGTGTTACTTGGTAGTCAAGGAAAAATGGCATTTTTTGAGATAAATGATCGGATGTTTATTTCATAATAAAGAGGAAGGTATGCCGTTAATAATGAAAAACAACATCAGCCAAATGGCCACCACGGCCACGCTTACAGGACCATATCCTTTTCATGAAATTTTCCATAACCAAATCGCAAAGTGGCTGCCCTATGTCCTCGATAGCCTCACGAATTATATCTTTGATGTCTTGAATCGACACTGGGCTGTTGGCGTAGACCTTATCTTTCACGTGGCCCCAAAGGAAGAAGTCGCAAGGTGTTAAATCACAAGATCTCGGGGGCCAATTGTGATTACCTCTTCGAGAGATAACACGGTCGGGAAACTTTTCCCGTAAAAGAGCTATGGTTTCGTTGCTTGTGTGGCACGTAGCGCCGTATTGTTGAAAGTAAACGTGGTCTTGATCAATATCATCCAACTCCGACCATAAGAAATCATTAATCATCTCTCGATAGCGCATAGGACGAGGAATGGACAAACCTGGGTTTTCTTCAACACTTTGGGTTACAGCAGCAATATTCTCAGTTGTTCTTGAGCGACGTGCACGGGTTTTATTCTTCACATCAGTAACTTGTTCCAACAGCTTGAATTTGTCTACCAATTTCTGTATTGCGGTCCGACAAGGTGTTTCACGACGACCCAAAAATGCTTTAGTTATGCGAATTGTGACTGCAAGATTTTCACCTTTTTTTGTAGTGAATTTTAATAACTTCAATGCGTTGTGGAAGGGTGTATCGTTCCATTTTTAGTAATGGCCGACTTCAGGCAATTTCAATAGGCTTAGTCCTTGGGCCGAAAAAATGATCTGTACCAAATTTTATTGAAATAGCTTAAAAATTTCGACCTGTACTTTGCGCACAATGTTTACATGGACAGCCAGCCAGACGGACGGACATAATTTAATCGACCCAGCAAGTGATTCGTTTAAGGTGGGTGCTAGACTACTACTACATCTGCACAAATCCAATATACCCTCCTCACTATGGTGGTGTAGGGTATAAAAATGAGTAGAGGTTGTTAAATATGTGAAAGCTTGACAATTTATCAATTCTTTAATCAATTCTAAATGTTGGGTTTTTAATTCTAATTTAGTGTTTAATAGAATCTTATTCAATTTATTTAATTTTTTGAAATTTCGTTAAAAAAAATTTAGAAAATGTAAAATGTGGTGTCAAATTATCGTTGTCAGAAAATGTTATATTTTATATTTAAAAGTCTGAAATACAAGAACTACTTTTAATTGGATTTTTTTTCCACATTCCCAGCGGATCACCATTTGGGAATCCGCATATTATGCCTTTTCGAAATTAAGTGTAGCAGTGTTTGTTTGATGTTATCATTATTTTTTGTTTTTATAAACATGTCAATCAATATTATAATGATTTAGAAATTTGTAATATATATAATCAAATAAAATTATTTAATTGCTCTCTAATTGATTTATTTATATATAAACATTAATAGCCATATACATGAATAAATACATACGTGTATATTTTTACAGCTATATATATATACATATTTAGCAGCACCTAAATATGTGTAGGTACTTACTTATATACAAACATTTAAAATGAAATACATTTTTTTTTAATTTATAAGTGCATACATACAGATATTTATATGCCGGGATATGTATTTATATATGGAGGTGTGTACATTAGACCGGCCCTTTAAAAATAGTTTTGGTTTGTATGGGTCTTATTTTGTTGTTTAGTAGCTAAAACTAATTATTAAGTGCAATATTAAGTATAACCCGTTATGGAAATAGATTGAAAGTTGTATAATTGAACAATAATTTTTCTGATTTCGTAAAAAAATTTCAAATGTTTGAAATAAATTTGATCTTCTAGAGAAAATTGTCTTTCGCTTGTGGTATAAAACATGAATATTGTGAATTTTTTCACGTCATTTATTCAACAAACATGCATTTTTTGCATTGTTTACTTACGCAAGAAAAACTGTTTGAAAAGTGGTGCCTTTCTAACACTTTGACAAAAATGGAGGGTGAAACATGTAGCATATTTTCGGGGTTTTAGGGCAACATTATTTGAAAAGAACACGTTATACGCTTACCAAACTACATTCTTTTCAGAAAAGAACACAAAGAAGTGTAAAAGGCAAATTAAAGGCATGATTTATGCCAGAAAAGAAAAGGCAATTAGCTATTAAAGAAAAAAAATAAGACTCATCCAAAGCAAATCTAGTTTTTAAGGGCAGGTCTAGTGTACATGTGAACAACTGTATGTATGGTTTTCTAAATACCTACAACTGTTTGGGTTTCTCCATAATCATTCAGTAGAAAACGTGTATGTGTCCAATTAAAACAAGATTTATGTTGCATTTTCTCTAATTATATGAAAATAAGAAAAACCCATTAAAATTAATACCCTTTACAACTAAATAAATACATAAATACACACATATATATAGAGATATAAAAACATATACTTAAGTACATATGTATGTATGTATCTAAATGTGATGTGTATTTAAACAGTATTTCAAAATATAAATTCATTAATTTTCATTATTAAATAGAACTTATAAGTGATATTATGTATGTTAAATTTTAAATTAGTTTAATTTTACAAACATTTATAAATTTTATTTGCCAAAAATATTTCAATTAATTGTTAATGATTAAATTCCTTGCATTATCTGACATATTTACAACATATACGCATATTGCAAGTTGTATTTATTTAATACTTCTTAGAAGTTGTTTGAGACTTTCTGATTTTTAGCCTCATTAAAGTATTCTTAATATCGTTATTAACTTTAGTGGCCAATACTCACGTACTAGTTGGCTTAAGTGGGCAGGAAATGGAATTATTATTATTTGAGTACAAAAATATTTATTTGTTTATGGCCATTTTTAATAAAGAATTATTTATGGTGTTAGTAAGTAGTGCACAAAATACGTGATGAAACGTAGAGTATGATTGAAAGAAACAGAACGAAATGTTCTTTTAAGTGAAATAAAAATAAGCAATAAAAGCTTACATACATATGGATTTAATAGGGTTTTTTAATTTCAGAACTGATATAAAAATTCGAAAGAAGTTTGAAATTTAGATTTTTTTTAATTTTATTTTATAAATAGAAATAAATTCTATATGAATTTTGTAATTTCCGGGCAGAAATAAGAATTTGAATTTTAGAATTTATTTAAATCTGATATACTTTGTGAGAAAATTTTATTTTATTTTCAAAATAAATAAATTCTCTACTGATTTGGTTATTTTTCTGCAGATAAATTGTAAAAATTCATTGAAATCAGAAATATTTTCTCATATATTTTTATTTTATATAGAAATAAATACTTTATGAATTTCGTAATTTTTGGGCTGAAAAAGAATTCGAAATTAAGTTCGAATTTTAGAAATTGTCAAATTTCATTGAAATCTGAAATATTTTGTCATAAAAATAATTTAACCAATAAGAATAATTTTACTTTATAAACAAATAAATTCTTAACGTATGTTGTAATTTCTAAGCTGAAATAAGATTCCGAAATTTAGTTTGAATTTTAGAAATTTTCAAAATTCGTTTAGATCTGAAATATTTTATCAGAAATTTGTATTTTCCTTTCCAAAAATAAATTTTCTACGAATTTTGTAATTTTTGAGCTGAAATAAGAATTCGAAATTAAGTTCGAATTTTAGAAATTATTTTGTCATATATTTTTATTTTACTTTATAAAGAAATAAATTCTTTATGTATGTTGTCATATATGGACTAAAATAACATTTCGAAATTAAGTTCGATTTTTAGAAATTTTCAAAATTCATTTAGATCTGAAATATTTTATCAGAAATTTTTATTTTTCTTTACAAAGAAATAAATTTTCTTCAAATTTTTTAATTTCTGAACAGTATGAATGATATGAATTTGAAATTATGTTCGAATTTTAGGAATGGTCAAAATTCATTAAATACTGTAATATTTTGCCAGACATTTTTATTTGACTTTATAAAGAAAGTTCGATTTTTACAAATTGGCAAAATTCACTTAGATCTGAAATATATTATCAGAAATTTTTTTTAAAAAAAAATAAATTTTCTACGAATTTTGTAATATTTGAGCTGAAATAAGAATTCGAAATTAAGTTCGAATTTTAGAAATTGTCATAATTCATTCAAATCTGAAATATTTTGTCATATATTTTTATTTTATGTTATAAATAAATTCTTTACATATGTTGTAATTTCTAAGCTGAAATAAGAATTCGAAATTAAGTTCGAATTTTTGAAATTGTCAATTCCTTAAAAACTAAAATATTTTGTAAAAAATTTTTATTTTACTTTATAAAGAAATAATTTCTTTACGTATGTTGTAATTTCTAAGCTGAAATAAGAATTCGAAATTAAGTTCAAATTTTAGGAATTGTCAAAATTTATTAAAAACTGAAATATTTTGTCAAACATATTCTTTTCGACTTTTATAATTTCTGAGCTGAAATAATAATTCGAAATTAAGTTTGAATTTTAGAAAATTTCAAATCTAAAATATTTTATCAGAAATTTGTCATTTTTAGGGTGAAATAAGAATTTGAAATTGTGTTCGAATATTGGAATTTAATCAAATCAGAAATTTATGTAATTTCTGAGCTGAAATATGATTTCAATATTAAGTTCGAATTTTCGAAATTATTAAAAGTCATTGAAATCTGAACTATTTAGATGGAAGTATTTATTTTACTTTATGAAGAAATACTTTGTACAAAAATAAATTCTGTATGAATTTTGTAATTTCCGAATAGAAATAAGAATTCGAAATTAAGTTCGAATTTTTCAAATTATCAAAATTCATTCAAATCTGAAATATTTTGTCAAAATTTTTATTTTACTTTATATAGAAATAAATTCTTAACGAATTTTGTTACTTCTGAGCTGAAATTCGAATTCAAAATTAAGTTTGAATTTTAGATATTGTCAAAATTTATTCGAATCTGAAATATTTTATCAGACAGTTTAATTTGATTCTTTAGGGAAATATTCGAATTCGAAATAAAGTTCGAATTTTCAAAAACCACATAAAAGATGAATTTTTGATTATTTCCAAATACAAAACTAAATATTTATAAAATTTGTTTATTTAGAAAAAAATAATCTTAGGTTATATTAACATAACATAGGTTATGTCAAATAGGTCGGATGCCAAAAACGGAGTTAACCACATGACCTATTGTGGTACTTTGGATTCAAAGAGAACCAAAAAGTTTATATGAAACCACAGAACTGCAAACAGTATCCCATATTATTCAAATTATGTCCGAAATTCAAGGATCCTGGCCCATAGTGAATGATCTCTTAAACATGTTTGTATGCTTAAGTACATGCATAATATAAAATATTAATTTATTTCTCTACATCTATGTATAGTAAATATTAATACTTTAATGGCTTTTTATTTATTTTTATTGTACCACATTTATAACTCATTACATTTTTATTTCCCGCAAAAGTACTAATAAAAGAAAAAATAAAGTTGAAATAGGAATCATATAAGTATTAACATGTTTCATATTTATGTAGCAGAAAGCCTATTATTTAGCTTTTTAGTCTTAAATAATGATAAATATTGCAAGCACGTGATATGGTAAAGAAATTAGTTTCAATATTAAATGTTTAAAGAATATTGATTATTTTTGTTATAAGCAACATCAGTAAGTGATATTTTCAACTAAATGACTGATTGAGTTTCATGTAAAATATCTACAGACAGACACATGTAGCTTATAATTAATATCTAACATAATTATTTGTTTACTTCCTTTAAGTTTTATTTAAGATTACAGCCATATTGTCTTAATAAGCTAAAAATATGACTCTTTAATAAGTTAACAAAAAAATAAGTTTTTCGTCTGCCAGCCTAATCGATTTTTAAAAGTCACATAAAGTCTGTATAGCTATAAACAAAGTCTACAAATGGTCTTTTGTATTCAACTATAATGACTATACATTTAAGAGAGAATGAAATAAAATGAAAAGAAAAGAAAAAAAAACTTAATATTAATTTCAATAATCACTAGTTTGGCCACCCTCATGAAAGTAAAAATCCATAAATTCCAATATTTGTGTAGCTTTTAATCAAATAAAATAAATCACGTTAACACCTTTTAGTTTATGAACACACATACACCTTTATATTTATGTACACATGGTTAAAAATACACTCTTAGATACAAACACACACACACACACGTACAAACTTACAAATAAATGTTATGAAAAAATATTGAAAGTGTGGCAGAAGGTGAAGAAGTACAAGAAATAACCCTTGAAAATTATGACCCAAAAGTACTGCTAATAACTTTTTATGCTATAACTTACAAATACTCTAACATTCGTGTATATGTATTTACAGATATTTAAACCATAAACATGAAATATCTAGGTAAACTTATGGCACTACAAATACAAATACACATCATCAACATCAACAACAAAGTGAGAACAAAACCAAACGTGTTTTTATTATACAAATATCTACTACTAATACTTCTATACTACTGTATACATATATATCCTAGATAAATAAACAACCAAACATTTACCAATGCTAACAAAATACTTCAATTCATATAGGTATTTATATTGGGGTGTATGTATATTAGGTGGGACTCCCAGAATAAGTTGAGAAGTTCTAGAACACCCTAATGTATTGTAACGTTATAACTACACGCAGAAAAAAAATATAGTTGTGAATGGTTACTGTAACCATTTCAACATTTTTAACAATATTATAGTCACAGTAACTATTTATACGATTGTGGCAACTATAATACGTTTAACTTACGATTCACATGATTGTGTCAATCATATATATGGTTACAGTAAACATGTATATGTTTGTGACAACCTTTTTTATGATTAAGGTTTTACCATATTATGTTGCTCTCGGCTAATTGAACAACATATTATGTTATAAAGATTCATCATAACAATGGTTGTCACAAACATATACTTGTTTACTGTAACCATATATATGATTGATACAATCATGTGAATCGTAAGTTAGTTACTGTGACTATAATATTGTTAAACAACTTTTAAAAATTTTGAAATGGTTACTCTAAACATGCACAACTGTAGTTTTTCTCTGGTGCAGACTTTGAAATGTATCTAGACATGAATTCCAATATATGTAGACATGAATTCGGTTGAACTGTTGTTGTTTGGACTTCATTTAACCCAGTTAAAACAACTTTTGCAGGGACATACTGTTGTTGTGCTATAATTGGGGTCAAAGTGACCCAAACATTTGCTATAAAACCATCCTGTATTCCTGATAAAACCTAACAGATCAGTTAGTGACACAACTCTCAGGCCATCCAGATTCCGAAAAGAGTGTGTAACAAGTTATCTAGGTATGAATTCGGTTGAACTGTTGTTGTTTCAACTTCTATTAACCCTAGTTCAAACAACTTTTTCAATGACCTTTTGAGAAATTTAGGAATTTTTCATACTCATTTAAAAATGTAGAATATTTTACACGACTAGGCGGATTGAGATATTTCAAAACATCTTTTTACGTATTACTAAGTTTGGAGTTTATTAGAAATAAGAAGAAATTTTTAAGAAAAATTGTGAATAACTATTACCAAAGATATTTGTGAATAAAAAATTACAATATTTAAACTTAAATGATTTTTTTTTTTACAAAACAAAACCACCCTAATGCATGTAAATACTACAAATATGTTACACGTATGACTGTATGGTATTGTGCCAAAGAACACCAATGTATGTATATTATTTATATGCCAATATTTTATGACTACAACTAAAATTTAGCACAAAAACAAAAGAACACTTTCAAAGATTTGTTGCTGCTAAAATATTGTGTACAAGTTTTTGTTTGGAATCAATGTTAACTGAATTTCACATCAATCAATATTAATTTCCGTTAATAACAAAATAAAAACAACAGCACTAGCAACTAAAACGGAAGACAGAAAACTAAACTGAAGAGAACAAAACTGATTTTATAGATTTTACTTGGAAAACCTCTGCATAGACTGACTAACTTACATACATACGCTAACAAATATGAGCCAGCACCACATGGAACACATGACACATACAGTCATTGTTTATTAAATGTATACAGATGAAGGCAGAGTTTTAAAGGTATAGAATTATTATTTCTTTAAATGTTGAAAATTTAGGTTTAATGTTTTTATAAATACGAAACAAGAATAAATAATATTGCGAATTCCTGATACTATTAAAATGAATTTCTGTATTAACCTACGAGATTTAAATTTTCTAATTTCAAACTATCATCTAATTAACAATACTGTTACGTTTTTACCTCTTAAAAACAGTGGTTTATATCCATAAAATAAACCGTAATCTTTTAATTGCAAATAAGTAAAAGCGATCAGTAGTTAAATAGTGTAACAACTACTTGTTTATGTAAATTATCACAACAATTTAATGGTCGTTGTCTTTTAATACACATTTTATAATTTACAAGAATTTACTGGTAATACAGTTGATGTTAACTCTAATAGCGATTACTCGCTGTTACTATTTATATACACAGAGTCATCTTCTAGTAGTTTCGTGAATTATCTAACGGAAAATCTCAAAGTTTATATTTCAAACAATGATCACTTAGAGCTTTTAAAGCTGCTTTAAAGTTAATGTTGTCATACTTATAAATAATGTTAATAACAGCGTGTTATCAGCATTGTTTATAAGTAGAAGTTTCTATTGATGATAATGTTTATAAACATGATGAATATTGCAAGCAGCCGTTACAGGCCATTAAATTCAAATTGATAATACAATTTCATAACAATATAAATAATATTCAATCATTTTACAGAATATATTTCACACATGTCAGTTTTCTAGGCAATAATGCCGAAATCACAAAGTCTCAAGTGCAAATTTTCAAAATTTTATTCTATTTTATTCTATTTGTTCCATTTTCTTGTCTAAATATACAATATCTTGACATTCGGATAATAAATTTTGTAGGCATTTAGGCCATGTAAATACAAATCAACTCAAAAGTACCTTAGCTCAGACTGTATAAAAAAATTTCATTAATGTATATGTATGCAATCTACCGGATTATTTCCAGGCCCAGAATATATATACTTTAGTGGACCTACGACCAATAATTCAATGTGTTACAAATCGAATGCCAGAATCAATTTATTTTTAGTGGAAATGTATTTTCCGGATGTGGGCCTTATAAAGGAGCTATGTATTATTATGGATCGATAGTCACAAAATCCAGTAGTATGATCTATGCATACTTGAAACAGATTTGTGTTAAATTTCGGTTTTACGGGTGTGGGCCTTATATGGGATCTATCACCTAAATCATACTCCGGGAAGAAATTTGTATGGGGACTAGTATAAATCTGGTTCTTACCGATTCTTATTATTTTCAATAAAGCTTGTGCATTTATCATAGGAACAATGTGTGCACATTTTCATGATTTCTTCTGCAGTGACAATGTGAAGAAAATCGCGAAAGATTTCTGAAAAATATTCACTTTTTAGAGGTTGCCACACATTTTAATCCATAACACTAGTTTTTATTGACCGATTTGGACCATTTTCAATACCAAAATTTTGTGGTCAACAGGTAGTATTTAGTGAAAATTTTAATTTCCTACGTTCTTCCTTCGGGGCCCTATCGTAAGGACTGGGATCATAATATTCTTAACACACGTTTTTCATTAAAACTTTTAACCCAAGTATTATTCGATTTTTTTTTTTGATCAAGTTACCTTTGTAAAGCATGTCAGTTATTACGTTTAATGTCAATTATGTTCATTTGTTATTAATCTGATTAAAATGAGTGGCCAGAAAAAAGTGCGTACTAAAATTATTAAATATTTTCAACAAAACCCAACTTGGTCCTACAAAAAGTTGGCCAAACAATCAAAGGTCTCCTATTAGACTGTATCCAATGTTATTAAACAGTACCGGGAGAACTTGTCCGTTGATATAAAACCTGGTTCAGGTGGAAGGAGTTCCCAACACATCCGGTAGGACAGCAGCCCGATGAGGTCAGTACTCTGACTATTTGGTTAAGTTAAAGCCAATGCAGGTTTAAAAGCATACAAGGCTGAAAAAGTTCCTATCAGAAACTCTGCTTAAAGTTTAGAGGCCAAAAACAGAGCATGGACAATTTTTCGCAGCTTCTGGGTAAATTTTTTTATGTTGCAGATGATCGAGGGAGTGTTAAAGAAAAGTTTAGGATCCAAAAGCAGACAAAATTTCCCAAAAAGTTCTTGGTATGGCAAGCAATATGGAGAAGCCAAAAATTTGTTACAAAGGGCTCTATAAATACCGAAACTTTCATCAAGGAATGTTTACAAAAAAGGATGTTTTCATTCATAAGACTTCATAATGTGTCCACTTATTTTTGGCCTGATTTGGCATCTATGGTAAGAAAGGTCTTGAGTCTTACAATAACAATAATGTGGTATTTGTACCAAGAGAGGCAATTCCTCCAAACGGCCTGGAGCTGAGTCCAGTGGATAGATATTGGGCTCTTGTTAAAAGAGATTTGAAAAACACTAAAAAGGTGTCCAAAATGTGGTAGATTTTAAACGGAGATGAACAACCTGTTCGAACAAAGTGACATAAAGCACTATAATGGAAGGGTTTTCGAAAAAAGTTCAAAATTTCATCATTACTGATTAGAACTATAAAAATATCTTTTTTTTTTGTAAATTGTAACAATAATTTCAATCAAATAGAAAAGATTCAAAACTGTAGGTTTAGTGGTTTCATTTTTATGAACGAACAGAGGTAAATCGTCTTAGAATTTTACAAGAAGCCATTGATTCTACTACCAATATTTTGATATGTTACAAACGGAATGAGAAAATCAATATACTCAGATCTTTTTGGTCGTGGGTATAAAATGTTTCTTAATTGATTTGATATGTATTATACATTGTCTTCGTATATCATGCTGAGCATGCTTGGAGAGCATGACTTGACATTGTCTGGAGTGACACTTGTCGCCCTGTTAAACATTTTAACATTTGCAGGCCTTTAATTAGTATCATATTTTCGTTAAATTGTAAACTATATTCATAATTTCTTTCACCAGCAAGAAGTTTTGTTGTTATTATAATATTGCATACCTTTCAGCTTCTGTTTTATTTGTACACGTTTCAAATGCGGAAATATTGTTAACAAACTTTACTAAATTTTCGTACTAATACTATTTACGAGTTGAAGTTGTAAAAGTAGTGGTAACTTGTAGTCAAATTTATGTTTTGGCACGTTTACTTAATGCAACCAACTCAGATATAAAGGGAAATGAATAAATTGATTCAGATAAAGTTTAGTTTAGTTATTTTTACCTGATAATAGAACATGAGAGTCAAATAGTTTTTTGAAAACTTTAGATTTTAATGAATTCCGTTTACACATGAGCTTCTGTTAATAAAACACTTACCTAAAAATAAAAAAAGAAAAATAATATTATTAATTAATGAAATTTTTTATAGTCAATAAAGCGAAATTTTTTAGACATTTATGTATAGTTAATTTTAACATTTATAAATAGGGACATTACATGAACGAAAAGACCTATTTATTTTCAAACTAGACCAGTTGGTTTCATCTGTTTTCTAAACTCATTAAATTCGAACAGCATATGTGTACGATAGTGGTCTAAATATTTATGTAGAACAAACAATTTAATGTCTACTATTAAATTCTTAAATAACATTAACGGCAAAAAGTTGTTATAAAAAAAAACACAAGAAATTATACTTCTTATATTTTATGATAGCAAACAAAAATAGAATTAAAATTTATACAAACATACATACTCCACCCATAACCATTAGGGTGGCCTATCTTGTAAACAGCCATTAACTTTTGTCGTTGTTTCTAATATAAATGAAGAGAGCCACCCTAATATACCTATACACATGTATTTTATGTTCAATATGTGTGAGTCTACATGACCTTTAGCACGTGCTTATAATTTAAGGTGTTTCTTGTATAAATCTATTTCTTTTATGGCAGCAAAAAACCAAACAGAAAAAAATACCCGTATAAATCCCCTTTATGACTTTCATACAACTATGCTTTGTAGTCCTAGGAGTATGTATAGTAATTTTTATTGTTAGAAAATAAAAAAAAGACTGAAAATTTTTAGCAGTTTGTATTGAACGGTTATACAATACGCTACAAAGAGGCTACTAAGGAATTCTTTTTAGGCTTAAAATTCGGGCACATTCTTTATTAATATTTTCTTTAAGGCCATTGTTTTTCTTGACAACATTTTTTAAAGAAAATGTTATGAGGATTTAAAGTTAAAAGATCCAAAATTTCATTTCAACTGCTATGCTAGATTAAATCACTACTTGAGTGTTTTTTGCCTTTCTCCAAAATCATAATATCCCCAAGAAGGGAATACTGCTGGTCTATTAAAACTTAAGGGTTAAAGTGTCTTGCCAAATATCCTTGACATGACCTTCGTAGATAATGTCGAACATAACATAAGTAAATTGTATAAACTTTGTAACAATGTCATATCTTACATGAATTGATCATACCTCATCTTGACCTAGCTAAATGACACGTGTGACATATGTTATTTTAAATTATTTTGCATCATTTGTAGTGTTTGTTAGATGCAAGAAATGCTATTGGCTTTTAAATAATTTTTTTAAATAATTGTATTCAAATAAATTGAGTTAACTTCAGAAATTCATTTACATATTATTAAATAATATTGGGTGCAGGTTTAAAAATGCGGGATTTACATATATTTTGCATATATTTTGAACGCGGTTTTTGTTTCTAATAATTTATATGTCATTTTGAAGGGTATATATCTGTTATTTATTCTCATTTAGTTATAGAATATTTATGCCACCATAACGTCATATGCGGGAAGTTTTGCTTTACTTCTTTGAAAATAAGTGCCGCTGAAGTACACCGGTTGCTCACCAAAGCTTATGGTGAATGTTTTCCATCGGTTTCAACGTGCAGAAGATGGTTTGTTCGGTTCAGAAGTGGTGATTTTGACACGGCCCAGGCCAGTCAAAAAAGTTAGAAGATCAAGAATTGGAGACATTGGTTGGTTGGTTTACGTGGTAGTTCACTGCGTGCAAACAATCAAGTAGAGTCGAAGGGACCCCGTTTTGACAAAACCACACCACTCGTCAGATGTAATGTTGTGTACATCGTAAAGTATTTAAAAAGTCGAGTTTGCTAGACCCAACCTGTTGCCGTGAGATATCTGAGTAGGTCGTTTAGTTTAGACCCGGCTACCTCACTAAGGTTGGTCAATGTGTAGTTGCCCATGAATTTATGCCTCTTGACACTCAGGGCTGGGCATTCGCGGAGAAGGTGGAACATCGTTTCCTCTTTTTCCCTATCCTTACAGCTATGACAATGGTCGTTAAAAGGGAGTTCCAGATGATTGGCATGCTTGCCTAACGTCCAGTGTCCCGTTAATATTGCCATCAACCTTGATATATCCCTTCTATTATGGGTTATCAGTTGCATAGTACGTTTTTCGTTAAAAAAGAGCCACACCAACTTGGCCACCCTACATGTGCCATCAATTCTCAGCCTTTTTGGAGACATTACTCCATGAAAACTGTTGTCAAACTCAACGAGAGCTTGGAAAGTCATTGGAAGCTACTCAACTAGCCATTTCAAAACCTTTTCGAGAAGCAGAATTCATCCAAGAGTAGGGAAATTGGGTGCCATACCAATTGAAATCGAGAGACCTTGAAAGACCGAAATGATGCTTAAAATCTATAAAAGAAAATCATTTTTGCACCGAATCATTACTTGCGATGTAAAATAACCCGAAGTGTAAGATATTTTGCATGAAGCCCGTCCAACCAGCCGAATCGACACCAAAGCCAATTATCCATGTGGCTAAGGTAATGCTCAGTATTATGAGCTGCTGAAATCTAACCAGACCATCACATGGAACAGAACTGATTCGTTTGAAGCGAACTTTGGCCAAAAAATACCTAGAATATTCGGACAGGCTTGAAACTGTAATATTCCATCATGATAACACTCGGCCACATGTTGCAATACCTATTAAAAACTATTTAGAATGAAGTGGTTGGGAATTTTTGCCTTCCCCGCTTTATAGTCCAGACCTTGCCCAGTCCGACTACTATCTGCTTCGACCGAAGCAGAACGCTCTGTGTGGGATACACTTCACTTTGGAACAGAGTAGCCAAAAGATGAGCAGTTCGTTTGGATCGGAATTCATATATTGCCAGAAAGATGGAAAAAGAGTCAATTCTTTGACCAATTCTTTGAATTAATTTATATTGTACAAATGTTCCAAAATAAAATTTAAACATTTGAAAACAACCCGCATTTTTAAGTCATACACCGAATATAAAGAAAATATAAACAATCCGAAATACGTTGACAACTCGTAACAAGATTTGTTTTCAAGATGCGATATTGTCTGGCAGATCATGGAATAATCCAACACAATATCCAACTACTTGTGGCCTGACTTGGAATCTAGACACCATAGCTAGATTGACACTATCTAGGTTCTAGATATATAACAGATGGCGCAAAAGTAATCCTCCTATCAGAAAATGCTATAAATTTTGCGATTGGCCCCTAATGTCAGTTCTGTTTTGACATTTGTGAAGTAAACACATGCGAAATACACGTTAATAAACAATGTTATGCTACACTGCTCCAGAACGCGGAATATTGTTGACTATTTATTTGACCAATAATCTGCAAAATGTATAGCATTTTCTGATAGGAGGCTTACTTTTGCGCCACCTTTTATAAAAACTATATATTTGCTCCGAAGAAGGAACTAGCTTGGAAGACAAAAAGTTCAAAAAGTTCAAACAATTAAAACTTTAAACATTTCTACGAATATACTATTTATCTATATCGTAAACTATGAATATTTCATGATTTTTTTCAGAATATGATAATTGGGGGGACTTGGAAGATTACATAAGGAAATAGTAGGTCATACTGTATTAGGGGTTTGGTCTTAAGACTAGTACTATCTGTGTTGGAATGATGGATGCTGGACAGTTACACAGTGTCATAAAACTGTTCGGTTATTGAATATTTTGAATAGAAAAAGTGAGCCTTGTGAACAAAAACCTTGGGAGGCATTTTTCTAAGGTATGAGCAGATGGGAATGCAATCGATAATCTAATAACGTATTACTAAAGTCTATGCTAGGAATATAAATTATCAAAATCGTTTAGGATTTGAAATATTCGAAAGAATAAATTCTTAATTAAATTTATTTAATCAAATTCATCTCTAAACTATTACAATAAAGAATTCATTAAGAATTAATTCATAGAATTCATTCCTTTGAGATTAAATTATTTATAGGATTAATTCTTTATAAGAACTAAAAAGACTTGCTTAGATTTATGGAATGATTAAATTTTTTTTTTCAATTCAAATCTACAACAAGTAGGCTTTGGGAAATGTTTTCCAATTCATTTTATAAATGATTAAAAGCTTAACTAAAACAAATTAAATGAAGTAGGAATTGTCCAATTCACAATCGGGGTCGTATTTCGAAACAAAACATTATTAAAAAATTACGACATACAACGATACAACGCTACAACACCGATTGTGAATTGGACAAATATTTGTATTCAATTTGTATTAGATTTGAATTGACAAATATTTAACAATTCCAAGGATGAATGAATTTTGTTATGAATTAATTCAATAAAGTATGAATTCTTTTCAAATAAAATCCTTTGAATTAAGCTAAACAATTTGTTTTGAGGGGTACGGTTTTATGGGATGTATTGCTGAAGTTCTAAATTCTGAATCAAAATTATGATGGACTAATCTTAAATTTATTTAATAATTTCAGAGCGCTGATTATGAATATACCGAATTTCAACTATCCAGAACTTCGAAGAGCTTCTGAAAGCTCTGGAAAGGAGCAAACAAAGAGCATGGGAAATTATGTTGATAAAAGATAATTACATGATAATGATCGACAAAACTTATTACATCGCAAACGTCTGTTATATTGAGAGTTATATAAGGTCATAATTTCTCCCAAAAGTACCTCATATGAGAATCAATTTGACTTGTGGATAAATTTATAGAGCAAAAGCTATAAAAAGCGTCAGTAACCATTTTAAAACTCACATTCCGATCAAAATCTATCATTTGTCCTGATCTAGATAGTAATCAGTATGCAAGGAACATGATTGAAAAAGCAACGAAGTAGATTTCGTAACAAACATTTTCCTAAAGCAATTCATCTAATTGTCTAGAACTTTGAACAATTAAAGAATATTGGTCAATTATAAAACAAACCTTAAATAACACCAGAATAACAGTACTAACTATAGAACAGTTCAGAACTAAGTAGAATTTGGAAGCCACAAAATTTGATGATAGTCTTGCATTCAAGATTTATAGCAATGTTTTGCATTTTAAAGCAAACTTAAATTTCTGTTAAAATTCTTTCAACATTTTGTAGCAAAGTAGCTAAAAAATTAAATATGCATTCCTCAAAACTTAAACTGGTATAAAAGAAATGAAAATATAAGAACTAAAGCAAAAAAGAAACAACTAAAACACGGATATCCGTAAATTACCACTTTTGGCATTTATTGATTTCTGATTCCTATAACTACTGGCCACAGAAAAAAAAAATGCAAAAAAAAAAGAAGAAAAAACACACAGGCACAAGAAATATGTGTCATCAGTTACATGAAGCAGCTTAAGCCGCTCAAAAGCTGGCATCATATGAAACATAATACAAATATAAAACTACACAGGCACACACACACACACCAACCACAGTTAAAAGTCTGCACAAATACAGCTATACATATATGTATGAGTGTGTGCATGTATGTCCTTTTGGTTTTACACATCCATAAAGTACTGTAACAACAACAATATGGTACGGTTGGTAAAGTTTTATTTGTACGTTCATGTTCTATTATTAATTTTCTTTGTGTAAATTTTAAACAATTTTATGCCAATATTCACGCACAGGCTTTTAGTTGTGTTGAAAAAAAAATATTTTTATTTTTGCTTTTCAAAATGCGGGCATATGGTTTCGAATTTTTTTTCTGTTTCGTTTTTTTTTCAGTTTTGGAGGATTTCGTTGTTCATAAAGTATTCTCTCTTTTTTCCGCCAATTTAATCCTTTTGTCGGATGATGATGACGACTATGTCTGCATTGTTGTCGATTTATTATTTTTTATTATTTCAAAGAATGTGTGTCTGTTAATTGAACTTGGAGTCTTCTTTTTTCAACATTTTGTTGGACAAAAAAAGGTAACAACAAGATTTTATTTATTTTCAGTTTTATGTTAAAGACAAAGTGCTGGTAAAAGAATTCTTTTAAATATGAAAGGTTTCTTAAACATTTATTTGCTGCTATAAAATGTTTGTTGAATTTTTTTTATAAAAAAAAACTTTTGTTTATTTTTAGTTTACTTTTTCCAGTAAATGAACAATAATAAATAAAAAAATGGGGTCAAAAAATGTTGTTAAAGCAGATTTAAGGTAAATTTTCAATGTAGTATTTTTAGGTGGGTTTTTAAATCTTTAAAGAAACAGATTTACTAATTTCTCATTTCCTCACTGATCAAGGTCAGTTCAAACTCTCCTACACGCAGAGAAAAAATATATGTAGTTGTGCATGTTTACAGTAACTATTTCCACATTTTTAAAAGTTTATTTAACAATACTATAGTCACTGTAATTATTCACATGACTGTGCTAACCATAATATGGTTAACTTACGATTCACATGATTGTATTAATCTTATATATGGTTACAGTAAACAATTATATGTTTGTGACAACCATTGTACTGATGAATCTTTATATCATAAGGACTGAGATCGTAAAATTCTTAACACACGTTTTTCATTAACACGTTTAACCCAAGTATTATTTGATTTTTTTATACCCTCCACCACCACAAGTGGTGAAAGAGGGTATATATAAGTTTGTCATTCCGTGTGTAACATTGAGAAATATTCATCTGAGACCCAACAAAGTATATATATTATTGATCCTTATGAAATTCTAAGTCGATTGAGCAATGTCCGTCTGTCTGTCTGTCCGTCTGTCTGTCTGTCTGTCTGTCTGTGTAAAACACTCTCACGCCCAAAACACATGAGCAAAATTAATGAAGTGTATACCAAAATCTTTATAATTTTTCTAAGCAGTTTGGTATTGAAAATCAGCAAAATCGAGTTGGTAGAACCAGGGTTATGGATTAAAATGTAAGACAACCTCCAAAAATTTAGATCATTTTCACATGTTTTTTTCTGATTTTTGGTAAATCCATTCCAGGGAATACCATGAAATTTTGCACACATTATTCATATGATAAATGGACAAATTCTGTTGAAAATGGAAAGAATCGGTCCATAATTTCTCGTAGCCCCCATACAAATTTCTTCCCGAAATACGGTGCTATGGTATATAAATGCCCATAGAATTGCAGTATCCATACAAAATTCAGCACAACTAAGTTTCGAGCAAACAGAAATCGCGAGACCATTTTTTTTGTGGATCGGGGACTATTTGACCATAGCCCCCATATAAAGCTTACTTCCGAAAATCATTTAAATACACTTAAATATCTTATATATATCGCTATCAGGTTGAAATTCAACTTGAATAATCCCCATGCACATAAAAATCGCTGTAGGGAATTTCATGAAGATCGGGCCATAATTGGTTATAGCTCCCATACAAGAACCACTTCCAAAAAACACATTCATTTTCATAAATATTTGAAAAATATCGTTATCGAATTAAAATTTTACAGAGATCGGTAGTATTAATTCACAAATGATACTACTGTATTCTGTGAATATCGGTTTATATATGACCATAGCTCCCATATAAGATCCATTTCCGAAAATTACTTAAATACTAATAAATCTCTTATAAAAGCTTCTATCTGGTTAAAATTTCAAATAAATTTTTCCTATATATACGAAAATCGAAGTGTTGAATTTTATGAAGATCGGCCGATAATTGGTCGTAGCTCCCATATAAGGACCACTTCCGAAAAACACATTATCCTCTACAAATATTTTAAATATATCGATATCGAACTAAAATTGTATACAGATCAATATATTGTATCACAAAATTATAAAAAATGTAACAGAAATAAGTTTCAAGTGGAAAATTCATTAGAACAATATATAAAATACTACTATACTACTATATATTAAATACTCTTTGGTTTAAAAAATGTGTTTTTTTTTTTGTAATTTGTATATAGTCCAAAATGTGTATTATATCTGGATTCATCTATAATATATAAAGTGGCTTAAAAAGCAATTCGGTTATAGTCCTAATTCGCTTATAGTCCACAAAAATTTTACAACTGTATTTGTAGACCAAAAGCGAAAACTACTTTATTACATTACCATTCTAACAATCTTCACAATCGGAGCTAAGTCCCAATAACAAACACTGAATATGGATATCACAGTGTTTGTACCAATGTAATTTCTATAATTTTCATCTAATTTAGGTGGAGGGTATTTAAGATTCGGCATAGCCGAATATAGCACTCTAACTTGTTTTTTATCAAGTTACCTTTGTAAAGCATGTCTGTTATTATTTTTAATGTCAGTTATAATCATTTGTTGTTAATCTGATTAAAATGCGTGACCTGAAAAAAGTGCGTACTAAAATTATTAAATATTTTCAACAAAATCCAACTTGCTCCTACAAAAAGTTGGCCAAACAATCAAAGGTCTGCTATCCAATGTTATTAAACAGTACCGGGAGAACTTGTCCGTTAATACAAAACCTGGTTCATGTAAAAGCAATGGTCCACATGATATTTCAAAAGCCAATAAATATAAAGCATTTTCAAAAGCTCCCAACAGATCCGGTAGGAAAGCAGCCCGGTTAAAAGTTAAAGCCAATGAAGGTTTAAAAAGCATACAAGGCTCAAAAAGTTCCTGACAGGAACTCTGCTAAAAATTTAGAGACCAAAGACAGAGCACGGAAATTGAAGTAAACTTGTATACAAAAAATATACGTGCTGCATAATGAATGACGAAATGTACGTATGGAAAATTTTTCGCAGCTTCTGGGTCAATTTTTTATATTGCAGATGCTCGAGGGAATATTATTGAACAGTTTAGGTCCCAAAAGCAGACAAAATTTCCCAAAAAGTTCGTGGTATGGCAAGCAATATGCAGTTGCTACAAAAAAGCCAAACATTTGTTACAAGGGGCTCTATAAATACCGAAATTTACATCAAGAAATGTTTACAAAAAAGGATGTTTCCATTCATAAGACTTCCTAATGTGTCCACTTATCTTTGGCCTGATTTGGCATCTGTCACTATGGTAAGAAAGGTCTTGAGTGGTACAAGAGCAATAATGTGGTATTTGTACCAAGAGAGGCAATTCCTCCAAACTGCCTGGAGCTGAGTCCAGTGGATAGATCTTGTGCTCTTGTTAAAAGAAAATAGAAGAGCACATAAAAGGTGTACGAAAGTGTGGTAGATTTTAAACGGATATGGACAACCTGTTCGACCAAAGTGACATAAAGCTCTATAATAAAAATTTCATCATTAGTGATTAGAACTATAAAAATATTTTTTTTTTGGATATTGTAACAATAATTTCAATCAAATAAAGAAAAATTCAAAACTGTAAGTTTAGTGGTTTCATTTTTATTAATATATATGTGTCTTAAACATTTTTCGATCTCAGTCCTTAATATATTGTTCCCAGATTATGATATCTAGTAGCCGAGAGCAACATAATATGCTAAAACCTTTATCATATAGATGGTTGTCACAAACATTTACTTGTTTACTGTAATCATATATATGATTGATACAATCATGTGAATCGTAAGATAACCATATTATGGTTACCACAAATGTAGAAATGGTTACAGTAAACATGCACATCTATATTTTTTCTCTGCGTGTAGGGATGAAAAATAACAAAGTCGCACAAATTTGCGCAATACAGAAAATCTCTGCTGATTGCTATCCAAGGTTTTTTTTAATAATTTTTTGGAATTTCAATGCTCCCTCAATGACTAAAATTGTTCCATTTGTTTTTTTTTTCAAACAAATGCTTGTGAGTTCTTTTATTGTATTATATTTTTCAAAAGTTGGGGATCATCCTGACTTTAAACTACCGTAACTCAGCCATTTTAAAATTTTAGATTTTTACAAATATTTCATTAGAACATATTTATGATGTTTTGAAATTGTAACTTTAAGAATTCGGGTTTTTCAATAAAGCAAAATGATCGGGAAAGCGTAATAAGTATTTTCGTACTCTATGGACTCCAATAAAACATAATTGCTACATTATATCCCCTGTATACCTTTTTTCGTAAACTTTTATATCACTGTGCTATGTTTTAAAGCGTTAGCAATCTATTTACATTTCTAAATTTTCGTAATAAAAAAATTCGAAATAAATCTAAGTTGTAGTTATATTTATTTAAAAACTGTTGCATTAAATATATTAGTTTATTATTGACTCAAAAACTAAATTTAGTTTAAACTGAAAACATTTTTAAGATTGTAATCATATGTGTTTTTAATCTAGCTAGATCTAAAATGAAAATTGTTAGCCTGAATGTATGCTTGTACGTACGTACGTGGGTATTTATTATTAATTTAACATTTCCCTCATACTCATAGGTGTCGTATGAGTAATATTTATTAAATAATATAATGTATACGTACATACATAGGCATATACACACATTCATGCATATAATAATATTCCCACACATTCAAATCTACAGTTTTATTTATTTTTCTGTGTGTGTTTGGTTTTTTTTTTCTCATTTTAAATTTAGCACAAACTTTTATAAACAGAATTTATTTTGTTGTTGGCATGAATATTTTTAAATTTACAAATAAATATACAAAATGCTTGAAAAACAAAAATAAAATACATAGAACCAAACAACCTCTCATATATACAGCTGTCAGTATTTTGTTTTCGTTATACATTTTTTTTTGCAGCAAATTTTTCTCTTTAAAATTTAATTTTTTTCCCCCTATATAAAATAAATTATATTGTTGTTTTTGTTGCTGTGCAACAAATTCTGCACTATATGTTCACTTTCACACTCTTGAGCGTACCAAAATGTTTGTACAGGAGATGATTAGATTTTTTTTTCCCTACAATTTTGGTACTTTTAAAGGGTTAACAACTAAAACGGAATATAAATTCATATGACTTAAATGATTTTTGATAATTATTTTCCAATTTTTGGAAGCTCGCTAAATCGATTTTAACCAAAAATGTTGGCTAGAAACAAAAACATAAAAATCTCTTCAGAGAAATATTAGCATTCAGAAAAATACTATCAGCGGTAAGCAAAATTAGTTCAAGGGGTATTTTAATGACCTATCTTAGGGACTTGTGGCCCATATGTATCAAATAAACCAAAGAAATTTGTTGGCTAAATTAACAACTTTAGTACTTTGGTGTTAATTTAATTTTTTTTGTAAAGTACCATATTTTAGTACCTTAATAGGGACAAACATTTCTGATATAAAATGCATATACAAAACCAACCTACTTATTTAAGTGTATGAGTGTGTTTTTGTGTAGCATACATATGTATATAGATGTGAATATGATGCTATTCAAATTTAAATATGCAACAAATTTTTCTGTTGCTATTGTTTGTTGTTCTTGTTGCCTTAAATTGAATTTATAATTCAAGTGTATAAGTGTGGCGCTTATTCTGAACTTTTTGGATTCTATGCTCCCTAGTTCTTAAATTTTTCTCCATTGTTTATAAACTAAATATTGAAAATTTGAGCAAAGTCGGATAGCGTTCAGTATTTAAAGTCAAAGTAGCAATAACTTTCATTATAATAAAAAAATTAAATGGTGAAAAAATACAATTAAAATAGCTTTAGTATTTCATTTAATAGATGTTTCAATATAAAATATAAACATTTTCTGATATCGATAAGCCATAACATGATGGTAAAAAAAAAAATTGTATATTCTATTTTTGGACGAATGAAGCTAGTGTATATACGAAGTAGGTCCTTAGTGACATTGACGATTCCAACGGACGTCACTCTGTATTCTCGTATCTATAATCAAAAGTTTATCTAAAACTCCAACAGTTTCGTTACCCCTACGAAGAATTGATTGTGGTGAAATCTCAAGAACTTTCTGTGTTAATAGGAAGTTTTGAGGGGGTTGAAATTAACTCGGTTCAATTCACCCCATCTAGAGATTGTTGTAAGGTGACGATGTATTTAGTCATCCATAGCTATTATTGAGAGTTTAATCTTAGAAAGAGTTGGTCTATGGTCAAATGAATATGAGTGACATATATTACTGTCATCCGTGAAATAATAAATTGGATTTGAAGTGATTGTAAATCATTCATTTTTCCACGTAGCCCCATACAAATGTTTTCCCGAAATTGGGCTTTGTTGTCATAAATGTCTTATTCATATAGGTATCTACACAAATTTTGGTCCAAATAAGTTTTATATAAAGTAAATCACATTTTAGAATTTGCATCAATCCATAGCTCGAGCATAAATCTGCTAAAAATGTTTGTAGCTACATAAAATTCAACTGGAATAAGTTTCATACTGATATAAATCACTCGACCTAATTTCATGGCAATTGGACCATAATTTGTCATAGCTCCCATATAAGGCCCACTTTAGAAAACGACTTCAACCTCTTAAATTTTGTAATCTAAATAAAATTTTACAAAAATAAGTTTCTTACAGAAAGAAATCAGGTTATATACTTAATTTCGAAAATCACTCACGAAAACAAAATTATTGAAATTGTATGAATTGGATTGCATTAACCCACGATAACCTAATTTCAAAAATTAAAGTTTTAAAGCAATTTAGCACATTAATTAGACCATTAATAAAGTTAAACTACAAAATTGACAACCAAAATAAACTAATTTTATTTTCATTTAAACCTAACTGTGGCGCTATTCGCTTTAAAATGTCGTCTTAAGCATATTTCCTTGTAAATACATATATGTAGGGCAAAGTTGCATTAACAAAGCAATAAAACATACATAAAAATCTCTGTAAAAAATATATTCATTTACAAAAAACCAAAAATAAGCAGTGACAAAATACTATGAATTTCTAAACGTTTCATATATTTGTCTAAAGCATTATGAACGCAATCGATATCTTGGATTTGTGAATGGCCAGGATCAGAAAATGTCTGGATAATACTTTTGTCTGGAAAATGTTCCGACAAAATTTTTAAATTGCTGTGGACATCATTTGGTTTTTGTTTTGAGCAACGCGCGAATCACTCCATATATATCACTATACATATTTTGAAAAATTGGATGTTCTATCATCAGAGTATTTAGTATATACAACTACTTATTTCGTTACCTCCACGACTATAAAATAATTTCCAAACGAAACAATAAGTACATTTTTATTTATTGGGAAAAATAATTGTAGCGTTCATATTGTAAACAATTATTTTGCGTTTTTATTAAAAAGACAATGCAAAACCTTAGGAAGGTTGAAAACGATTTGCAAATCAAAATATAGAACAACAGAAAAATGCTCTTGTTTCCGGTGATATACGTCACGTTCCCCTTTAAGGTCATTCGTTTCATTTCTGTAATTATCGATTTCTTCAATTTCATCCTCAGTTGGATTATTTTTTATTGAAAATTGTACGCAACGACATAAAGTTGTGGTTGAACTTATCTCTATAAAAATCTTTCCGAAACTGTGTTGGACGGTTATTGCTCCATGTAAATGGACAAATGCACGCTATGGAGTAACAGCAAAACCAGAATAACTGATCCAAGCATTGGGTTATTTGAAAATACACTAATTAATTACTGTACAGTATAATGCAACGCCTATTTAGTTTTGGTTGTAAGAGAAATTATGCTTTACAATAGTATTCTAGGTAGAACTTCTTTATAACAGAAAAATATATTAAAAAATATCATCATTCCACAATATTGATTGCAGGTAGAGTAAAATGTCCAGCAGTAATCAATTTCATGATTTTATACTGAAATTTTGCTCTAAACGCCACTGAATGACTTATAGAACAAAATGGCATAAAAATGTTCTGTTTTGAAAGATATATAGCAAAATGGACACGAGACGAGACAACCGAAAACGGATTGCAGATTTGAAAAATTTGGGGTCGAAAACTTAAGGTGGCATCCTTAACTCTAAGTTGCCAAAATGGCATATGGAGCACATTAACCCCGGGTGACGATATGTTAATATCTGAATTTTAAAGATATAATTTTTATAGTTACGGTTTGGAAATGGTTTGGACTCAGTGACAATTTTTTGAGTTTATTCATGCATATATAAAAAGATTCCCAAAATGATAAATTTATCGTTATTGCTAGCCACTTTGTATTATTTTTTTGTTTGTTTTTTGTTTTATTTTTCATATAACTCATTTAATATTATCAGATTTATTTGTATCCAGTCCTGGCTTTTTTATCCTCTAACCTCCATTAACACAAAGTCTGGTTATATATTAACTTAACTGTCAGTTTAACTTTAGGTTAAAACATAACTATACATTGTAATAATGGGAGTAAGAGGCATTCTGAACGCTCCTCGCTCTCATATTTTGATAAAAGAAGCGTGAGTTTAGACAATGTTTCAGGCGTAGATTTATACAATCCGCATTTGGGTTGAGTGTTTGAGGGGAAGGGGAGATTGGAGATATTAACGATCATTATGATGTCGGATACTCAGAGGGTACTTGGGGCCTTATCCTTTATGCTTCTGATATAAGGTATCAGGTGTCCTTATTTACTCTGTTATATATTTAAAGGAACTCGTTGACATTATGATTATAAGTGCCATGCCATGAATCATGGAAACGAACGAGTTGCTTGTTTGGCCAACAGTGCATCCAGTCGAAGTGCGAGGATATGCTCTATAGCCTAACTGTAATGAGAATTTGCTTGCCAATGGGTACATTTTTTTGGGCCCAGGCAAGCGATGCGGTTTATTAACCTTTATGACCTTGGGAACATCGAAAAAAAGTACAAAATTAGAACCAGCCTAATACACACTTATATTTAGTATCATTTTATACGAATGCTTGTTTGTTTGTTTGTTTGTCAGTCTGTCTGTCAGTTTTATTTGCAATAGTACTTTATTTTGTCTGTCTGCCTGTAGGTACCAAAATTTAACTTATTGTTTATTAGTTTGTTTGTTTATTTGTAGTAAATGTTTTTGTTTATATTCATATGCTTTGTGTTTGTTATTGTTGTTTTACAAATTTAGCATATTACTATTGTTGTTGTTACTGTTTTATTTGTCTGTTTTGCCGTCTAAAAATCATAAAATCTAAAGTCAATGACTTTATTTTTCTATTTTACCTACAAAATTAAATTGGATAATAATTGGAATCCTTAATAAATTTAATTTAAAGCAAAACTAAACTACAATACACGTTTTGTTGGGCCATAAAACTACCAACCAAGTTTATTTATTTGTTAGCGTTAGTGGTGGTGGTGCAATTATGTTTAGCAACAATAAAATAATTTAAAATCATAGAATACCAGACACTATTTATACAACAATGTTTTGTTGGTTTTTCTTGTTTTACAAATTCAGAGGAATTTGGGCAATAAAGGCATAATTTGGTGTAAAGTTACCCTACGAAAACTATCAAGATAACTACTCTGAAAGTTATTATCATTGTAAATAAGGAATTTTAAACAAAATTCTATCATTGTTGGAATATTAAGACAAATACTCGCTTTCCTGATTTTATTTCTTTTCATTTAATGCAAATTAATTTTAGTATTAAATGTAATGGTTTTTATTTAAATGTTGTATGTACTTGAATATAATTCACTGTTTTAATAGTTTGGAGAAAAATATTTCAGAGGTGTAAAAGAATTTAAATCATAATGAAACGGAGGGTACTTCTGCCATGGTCACATTTTTAACAATTGTTAACTATTTTGTTTGAAAGAATTTTGACAACTTTAGTGAAAAATAATCACCTTTCTATAATTTTGTAATAACTACAAACATTTCGTCAATTATTCTCATATGTAAACATATTTACACAACATAATGAAAAAACCATAATATTTTTTTAATTATGTACATTTTTTAAATTCTTCTTATAGTTAATAAAACAATATTAAGATTCATTTATTTATTTTTTTTTTTGATGCTGAAATCTGAAATATTTGTCATACACAGTGCAATTAAAATGTACAACAATGTTTGTTTAAAACAATTAATGTTTAAGAATTTTAATTACACTTTAGCCTTAAAAAATTTAATTGATATACACACCCAAACGATTTATACTCTTGTTTTTTTTAACACAGATACGTAATGTATATTTATATATACATCCATAAAGAATTTTTATAAAGCTTTCATTCATTCACTAACGCACACAAAAAACTTTAACATATTGGTCACCATAACAACTTTTTTATTTCGGCAAATGTGGGTAAAAACATTTTTACTTTGGAAGGATTTTTCTGTGCTGCTATTGCTGTAGTTGTAATATAATTATAATTTTGCACTCAATTAATTTAAATTATTGGTAAATTACTGCTCAAGTTTTTAAAATATTTATTTGTATAAATGAGGGGAAATCCAAAGCCTGCAACAAGCTTAAGATAGTGTGACAAAGAGTAGTTGGAACAGTTTTGAATTTGGTTTAATTACAAAAAAAAAAAAAAAAATATATATATATATATATAAATAATAGATGAAAGCTTTTAGAACTTGTTCTACATCACAACTTGGGGTCGATCGATAAAAAAATAAACTACCGGACGGATTATAAAATAATGTAAGAACGAATCGTCGAGGAGGACATTAGCTTTTAGAAAATGAAATTTTTACCACCCTAGTAAAATACATAGTGTGAAATTCAACCACCTCTAGTTCGCAAAATCTTAAAAAATAAATAAGCTTTGGGTCTTATTTTGTTCATTAGTAGCTAAAACTAACTATTGCAAATTTTAAGTGTAATCGAATGACTAGAGCTCGTCTGGATTTCTTAAACAAAATTCCTTTTTAAATAACATTTTTCAACCCTCCCTGATACACATGTTTTATTTTTCACATTAGTAACACATGAGCTTAGCCAGACCCCATAATAATATCAGTATAATTACATAAAAAATATCGTTTTTTTTCAAACAAATAATTATAAAAATAGCTTAAATAATCTCAAATCTAAAAGCTATAAAAAACTATAAAAACAAATTTTTTTAATTTGTCAACTTTTTAGCGAAAAACTCCCGAAAAACATTTTCAAAGTTTGTAACAAACTAAAAAAGAACTCACAACGACTATTTCAACGAAAAAATATAACGACAAAAACGTGATGAGAACTTAGCTTTTATTTTACCGTAAAAAGCTGATTTTGTTACTGAAAACTTTTTTTGTGAATTGGCAAAAAAAATTTGTTTTACCCATTTTGCATAAAAAAATATAAATAAGTAGAATTAAATAAAATTTTTTCGAAAAACATACGTGGCCAGATCTCATGTGTTACTAATGTGGTACATAAGTTTAAAAATCCTTGTATCTCCCTTCGTGGTTACTTTTTTTTCCCGTTTTTTACCATTATAAAGCCAAGAAAATTTTAAGATGGTACCTCAAAAATCAAGTCTCTAGCGATACCCCAAAGACGTTTAAATTGCAAAAAATCCAAAAAAATCTGGCCAGACCTATATGTATGTCTAAGGGTTAAATGTATGAAATTTTATCATCCAACGAAAATGTTCTTTCTAAAAATATATAAAACATGAGTGAAAAAGAACGAAGTTATTAGCATTTTTTCACGTCATGTAGTAAAAAAAGGATTTTTGTGTGTTATAAGGAGTGAGATCGTAAAATACTTAACACACGTTTTTCATTAAAACTATTAACCCAGGTATTATTTGATTTTTTTTTTGATCAGTTACCTTTGTAAAACATTATTATGTTTAATGTCAATTATATTCATTTGTTGTTAATCTGATTAAAATGAATGACCAGAAAAAAGTGCGTACTCAAATTATTACATATTTTCAACAAAACCCAACTTGGCCCTAAGAAAAGTTGGCCAAGCATTCAAAGGTCTGTCGTCAAACTATTCCCAATGTTATTAAACAGTACCGGGAGAACTTGTCCGTTGATATAAAACCTGGTTCAGGTAGAAGGAATGGTCCACATGATGTTTCTGAAGCCAAAAAAATAGAAAGCATTTTTAAAAGAGCTCCCAACGCATTCGGTAGGAAATCAGCCCGGTTACCTCAGTGCTCGGACTATTTCGTACGAAAGCTTAAAGCTAATTCAGGTTTAAAAACATACAAGACTCAAAAAGTTCTTGACAGGAACGCTGCTAAAAATTTAGAGGCCAAGAACAGAGCACGGAAATTGAAGTCAAATGCAAAAAATATACCTGCTGCATAATAAATAACGAAACGTATGTTCTGGAAATTTTTCGTAGCTTACGGGTCAAAATTTTGATGTTGCTGATGCTCGAGGAAATGTTGTAGAAAAGTTTAGAACTCAAAATCAGAAAATTTTCCCGAAAAGTTCATGGTATTGCAAGCAATATGCATTGCGCCAAAAAAGCCAAACATTTGTTACAAATGGCTCTATAAATACCGAAATTTACACCAAGGAATGTTTACAAAAGAGGATGCTTCAGTTCATAAGACATCTTAATGTGTCCACTTATTTTTGGTCTGATTTGGCATCCTGTCACTATGGTAAGCAAGGTCTTGATTGGTACAAGAACAATAGTGTGGTATTTGTACCAAGAGAGGCAAATCTTCCAAACTGCCTGGAGCTAAGGCCAGTGGAGAGATATTGGGATCTTGTTAAAAGAGAATTGAAGAGCACAAAAAAGGTGTCCAAAAGTGTGGTAGATTTTAAACGAAGATGGACGAACAAAGTGACAGAAATCACTATAAAAACCATTATGGAAGGGTTTCCGAAAAACGTTCAAAATTTCACCACTATTGATTAGAACTATAAAAATATTTTCCTCCCCCCACTTTTGTTATCAGAAAAGTGGAGGGAGGGGTTTTTGGCAACTTTTTTAAAATGCTTATTTTAGCAACAGGGGTCTCTACACAAAGTTTTGTAATGCTAGCTTCCTTGGAAATAATTTTTGCCGCAATTTTGCTTTTTGGACACATAGTGGAATGTATGGAACAAAAAAGAAAAAAAAAAATGCTTTTAAGAATCGATAAGCGAACAATTGTAAATATTAGTAATTTTCGGTAATATACTTAAATAGTAGAAGTTCTTTAACTATTTCTGTGAATTAGTTCCAAAAGTCACAGTTTCCACCAACAAACATAGAAGAATTAGTTCTGGAACTATTTTGTTATTTAATGATTCTGTAGAACTTGTTCCGAGGTTAATAATTTCAAATATTGAATAAAGAACTAAATTCAAAAGCGTACCAAGGCTTCAAACCAAAATCATACAATGCCAAACTTTTATGATTACTGGTTATATTCATTCGTTCTAGAACTAGTTAAGGAACTTATATAGTTTTTCAGGAAAATCTTTTTTTCTTTTTGGACTCATTTCTCTGTTTTTTGAGACTTCCTAAAAAAATGCTATTTATACCCTACACCACCACTTTGGGGACGGTATTATGCCTTTGTGCTGATGTTTGTAACGTCCAAAAATATTAGACCAAGACCCACCTTAAAGTATACCTATCAATTAAATGATGTTCATCTGTCCTTCTGGATGACTGGATGTCCATGCAAATCTTGTGCGCAAAGTACAGGTCTCAATTTTGAAGATATTTCTATAAGATTTGGCACAACAAGGACGAAGCCTACTGAAACTGGCTGAAATCGGTCAATTATTTCACCAAGCCCTCATACAAATGTCCTCCCGAAATTGGACTTCATCGGTCGCAAATATTTAATTTATATAGGTATTACGCAAATTTTGTTCTAAATAAGTTTTAATATATACGGAATTCATGTCAAAGAATTTTATGATGGTCGGCCCATAATTAATCATAGCTCCCATATAAGGCTCGCTTCCGAAAATCACTTTAACGAGCATACATTTCTTTAAAATGTTGGTATCGACATGGAATTCAACAAAAATAACTTTTATATAGACATAAATCACACGACCTTATTACATGTCAATCGGTCCATAATTAGTCATGGCTTCCATATAAGGGTCTCTTAACAAAATTATTCACGAAAAAAAGTTATTGAAATTTTGAAAGAAAAAAGTTTTTGGTCATTTACTTCCTTGTTTTTTAATATGTTTGGTTTTCATGATTATCGGGACTATATCCGATATATTGATGTATCATTATTTTTCCTACATCGCTAAATTGATTTTTATACTTGAAAGATCCAGAATATATTTATTGCTTATGGTCAATATGTTCCATCGGTTTCAACGTGCGAGAGATGGTTTATTCGATACAGAAGTGGAGATTTTGACACGGCAAGCGAACCAAAAAAGTTTGAAGACCAAGCAAGTCAACAAGAACTTGAAAAATCATTGGAAGCTACTTAAGCCGCAATTTCAAAACTTTTGTGAGCAGCAGGATTCAGACAAAGCAGGAAAATTTGGTACTATACGAATTGAAGCCAAGAGACCTTGATACACGATTTTGCATGTTCGAAATGATGCTTAAACGCTATAAAAGAAAATCATTTTTGCAAAGAAACATTACTTGCGATTTAAAATGGATACATCACGATAACCCGAATCGTAAGACATCGTACTCATGCTTAGCCCGTCCAACCATCCGATGCGACAGCAAACCAAAATATCCATGGCGCTAAGGTAATTTTCTGTATTTGTTGGAACCAAAAGGATCATATATATTATGAGCTGCTGAAATCTGACCAGACCATCACCTATACCGAATGCAAATGATCAGAATATGCGGCCAGACATGAAATCGTAATATTCCATCATGACAACGCTCGGCCATATGTTGCAATACCTGTTAAAAACTATTTAGAATGAAGTGGTTGGTAAGTTTTGCCTCACCCGCGTTAGAGTCTAGACCATGGCCAGTCCGACTATAGCTTGATTCGTTCTTGAACTCAAAAGATGAGCAGTTCTTTTGGTCGGAATCCATATGTTACCAGAAAGCTGGGAAAAGGTCATAGTTAACAATGACCAATACTTTAAATAAATTTAAATTGTACAAATGTTTAAAAATAAAAACAAAAAATTCTGCATTTTTAAGGCATACACCCAATAAAATATAAAAAAACTAATAGTGAATGATACTCCATTTAAATTCTAAAAAAATCATAACTAAAGCAAAACATTTCTACTGATCCAAAGATAACCATTCCAGGATATAAAATACAAGAGTGCATGAATATTTGTTTTAAATAATATTGCAAAGCACTTTACAAAGCAAGCTTAAACCAGCTACTCTTAGGGCCTGATTCAGAAACACGAAAGGAATACATTTTTACAATTTTTGTATGAAAAACTCTCAAATATTATTTAAAAACTAAGTGATTTTCAAACAAAAATTTGAAAATTGTTTTCGTTTCGTGTTTCTGAATTAGGCCCTTAAATATGATTAAATGTGTTTTGATTAAATAAATTTGAAATATAATTTCACACTCACAGAAACGTATTTAATTTCCTTATAAATCACTTAAAATCCTAGTTTTAATTTGAGAACTTTGTATTGTAGTAATATCTATCATTAATTTTCTGTTACACTATTTCATTTTATAATTAAACACACATAAAAAAACCAATATTAAAATATAATTGCTGTGGCTAGACACAATGAATCAAACTGGCACACTTTTCGGTTTTAGTAGCAGAACAAGGAAAGCAACAAATTATGGAAAATATTTAAAATTAGGGGTTAAAGTTTTATAATTACAGGACTGTTTTACACACTTAAAAACTAAGGAACACACACACAGTAAACAAAAATTTACCCTCTAAATTTTTATAATTTTCATTAATAACTTTCCACTGGGCACCCATTATTAATAATTAATTAATTAATTAATTGATATTTATGTGGTTGAGGAGGAGCAAAATTCAAAAAAATTCCTTTGGTTTTTGTTTTTATTTTATTTGGTTTTCAAATTTATTTATATTTTTTTGGTTTAAAGTTCACAAGCACAGTTAAGTAAAATAAAAAAAATAGTTATAGCAAATAAATGGATAGTTGGTGGTAATATATTGGAAAATAATTTATAAGTATTTTAAAAAAATTTATCTATTTATTTATGTATTTATTTAAACGTTAAAATAATTTACCACTTTTTATATATTTACAGATAATTTATATATTTTCTATATTTAATACACTAAATCGCGTTATTTTAGGTTCGTTTTTTTAAAAAAAAAAGAAAATAATAATATTTCTGTTGCTTTTTAAACAATTGATTTATATGACCGTTTTATCAAAAATTCACTTTTGTTTTACACGTTTTATAAAATTTTTTAAATTTAAAGTGAATTTTGCATAAAATTTTGTTTAAAAATAATTTCTTTATTATATTTTATTTATTTATTTTTTTTTTGTTGTTGGTTGGTTGCTTTTTCTCGTTATTCGTATATAAATTTAGTTTTTATTATATTTGCTTATAAATATTTTTATATAAATTTTGTTATTGCTGTAGCTGTTGTATATGCAAATTATTATAGATTTTTTCTTCTTATTTTTAAAATTGTATAAACAATTTTACTCAGCGCGTTTATTTCGTTAGTCGAATATCGTTGAAACTGACGTTTCGAATAATGAGGTGAGTATTGTGAAAATTGTTAAGAACTCAATTGGTCATTAGTTCTTTATTTCGGTATTTTTTTGTTCTTGCTTTTATTTTGTTTTTGGTTTTTTTTTGTTTGTAGTTTTTGTATTTTTCTGCTGTTGTTTTAAATATATATATATTTTTTGTTGGTATTCAGCTGTTTAATGAGATGTATTGAGAGTATCATCATTGTGACGATTGCATGATAATGATGATAAAGATGAAAATGTGATGATGATGAGGATGAGGAGGAGGTTGGATATGATGTGTTTATGTATCTTTAACCAGAAAGAAAAACAGCAAAAATTAAAGAGAAAAAAAGAAACACATCGAAATAAATGCAAATTTAAATTAATATATTGTACATTCTCGAATAGTTGTCAATATCAAACATACATTTAGCTCTACTTAAGAGATTATCAATTTTGAAAGCTATACAAAATAATCCCCCAACTATTTTATTCCATTGTACTGATTCATGATGTAAATTAGACTATACAGGTCTGAGTCATGTTTTAAAAACTCTAACGACATCTGAATCAGTATTTTAAAAATTTCTCATTAAATTGAAAAGTTTTGTTCGGACAAATTTACTGCACTCGCTAGTGAAGGCTATTAAGATTCGTAATAAATTTAAATTTACTTTTTAAAGTAAAATATTTCTATTTATAAAGGTGTATAAGAACTGTAGCGCAAAAATCCCACCTGCAAAAGTAATTATTCATGACACTAAAATACTTCCATTACTCAAAAATATTTGGTCAATTCACAAGGTCTCTTATCAGTCATATTGTCATAATGTCCTAATATATCACGACTCTTAGGCATTCGGCTTTGGTATCTGTGATGGTTCGTTACGATAACACAATAAACATAGCATAGAAAGTAGTATTATTTTTGGATATGACATGATAAGAGACCTTGTGAATTGACCAATTCATTTAACAGAAATGTAAATTGTTGACTGTTTTATTAGTAATTAGTAGTAAATATGCTTTATCACTACTAAATGATATATACGAGGAACAGCGATTTCTAAAGTTTCAAATTTGATTTTCTAGATTTTGTACATATTTATAAAGATAAGAACAAAGTTTTTGATGTAAATGACAATCTTATAAATCTATGGACGAATTCTGTTATGAAAAAAAAATATGTGCAACAGAATTGCAATATTGGTACTATAAAGTAGAGTAAACTACTCTTCTGTACAGTAGAGTAAACTGTTCTTCTGTAGAGTAGAGGAAACTGCCCTTCTGTATAGTAAAGTAAACTACTCAACTCTAGAGTAAAGTGAACTACTCGACTTTAAAGTAGAGAAGACTACATGTCTCTAAAGCAGAGTTGATACTCGACTTTAGAGTAGAGTAAACTACTCTAATCTAGAGGGGAATAAACTACTTGACTTCTCTATAGTAGAGTAAACTACTCGACTTTAGAATAGAGTAAACTACTCGACTCTAGAGTAGATTAAACTACTCGACTCTAGAGTAGAGTAAACTACTCGACTCTAGAGTAGAATTAGAGTAAACTACTCTAATCTAGAGGGGAACAAACTACTCGACTTCTCTATAATAGAGTAAACTACTCGACTCTAGAGTAGAGTAAACAATTCGACTCTAGAGTAGAGTAAACTACTCGACTCTAGAGTAGAGTAAACTTCTCGACTCTAGAGTAGAGTAAACTACTCGACTCTAGAGTAGAGAAAACAATTCGACTCTAGAGTAGAGTAAAATACTCGACTCTAGAGTAGAGTAAACTACTCGACTCTAAAGTAAAGTAAATTACTAGACTCTAGAGTAGTAAACTACTCGACTCTAGAGTAAACTGCTCGACTTCTCTAGAGTAGAGTAAATTACTAACAAGACTTCTCCTGAGTAGTGTAAACTACTCGACTCTATAGTAGATTAAAGTCGACTCTAGAGTAGAGTAAATTACTAGACTCTAGAGTAGGCATCTCTAGAGTAGAGTAAGCTACCCGACTTCTCTGAAGTAGAATATAGTTCTCGACCTCTGTAGAGTAGACTTTACTAGACTTCTCTAGAGTAAAGTAAACTACTCGACTTCTCTAGTGTAAACTACTTGACTCTAGAATAGAGTAAATTACTAGACTTCTCTAAAGTATAATAAAGTACTCCACGTCTCTAGAGTACAGTAAATTACTAAACTTTTCTAGAGTAGTGTAAACTACTCGAATAGAATCAACTACTCGACTCTAGAGTAAAATAAACTACTCGGCTTCTCTAGATTATAGTAAACTACTCGACTTCTCTGGAGTAGAGTAAACTACTCGACTCTAAAGAAGACTAGACTACTCGACTTTAGAGTAGAGTAAACTAGTCTACTCTGGAGTAAACTACTCCACTTCTCTAGAGTAGAGTAAATTACTTGACTTCTGTAGTGTATGGTAAATTACTCGACTTCTCTAGAACAGATTAAACTACTAAACTGTAGAGATTAAACTACTAGACTGTATAGATTTCAATTTCCATTGATAAATAACAGCTAATAAGTGGACCACTTTGATCTTCGGCATTCAATATCTTTCTGACTTGAGAACAGTAAAGCAGGACTAATATTCATATTGCTTTATGTCTGGCTCTCTCCTTCACTCTTCCTTTTATCGATAAAATACTCATCGACAGAAACTTTTATTCGAATCTTAATGGGCACCTTCCTGACATTGCTTTAATTTCATATATAATATCTCTGAGAATTATATATTTTAACGATATTATGATAGTTTCCATGAGCTACCAAAATAACTCGTCCTCAAATCCAAGTATTAGGAATTAATCTTCCATTTTGATTATAAAATACATAAAATAATTTTTGTTATAGGGTTTGTTATTTTTATTACATTTTATTTTTATACCCACCATCATTCCGATTGTAACATATCAAAATATTGGTCGATGAACCTACAAATTGTTTATATCCTGGGTCCTCATAATATTAATATGAGCGTCCGTCTGTCTGTTGAAAACACGATGGAGCCAAAAATAAAGGAGTTAACTTTTTGAAATTGTCCACAAATAGTCTCTGTTGATAAGGTTTGTTTGGTGTTGAAAATGAGCAATATTGGCTTATGATTTCTCTTATGCCCCATATGAGCAGCCATAATTATATTGATTATTCGGCAATCCTGATAAAATTTTGCATGAAATTATACTATTAAGTATGGCGAAAATCGGGCAACAGTTGTCCCTAGTCCCCATACGTCTCCCTTAGATAATGACTTCAAAATTCTTTGTCTTATAACAATTAATATAGCGATGAAATTGGACATAAACAAGTTTTATATGAACCTGAATCTTTCAACCAACTTTTGTAAGGTTCTGGCCATAATTGACCCTACCCCCCATATAGCGCCTATGTCTGAAAAGTGTTTTATTGTCAATAAATAATTTATATCTAATGATATTAACATAAATTTCGAAATAAGTCATTTAAGGTTTGAAGAAATTAATCACTCTATCAAATTCTGTACAGTTCGGATTACAACTGGTTCAAGTCCCCATAGATGGTGGTTACACGAGATTCGGCACAGCCGACTATAATACTCTTACTTGTTAGTTTTCATTCTGTACATACAGTGCACTCGCAGTAACGTGAACTAATTAAAACCAAGGGAGTTCATGTTAGTGAAATTGTTCACGTTAGCGATTGTCGTATTTCATGGAAAAAGTATAAAATTTTATAATATAAACCTGTGTTTTACACGCTTGAACGTGAAATTCTTTTATTATTATTTTCATTATTGAAATATAAAACAGAAATGATTTATTAAAATGCATTACAAAACAAAACGAGATTACGAGAAAATATACATTGAAATAAAATTACACAGCAAATAAAATTACTCATACGACGTTGTCATACAAAAAATATTAATTTAGAGGATACAAACACATTTTTAATATAAGGGGATTCCCGAAACATTAAAAATCGAATTTAATATATGTATTTGTGTTGTCTACATGCTTAGAAAACAAATGCAGTAAAAAAATTGTTCACGTTATATAACTTTCTGAGTTTGTTCACGTTACAGAGTACTCAATGTAAACAAAAGCTTGTTCACGTTAGACGGTGTTCGCGCTAACGTGAACACCGTCTAACGTGAACACTGTATTTATATCACAATTTTTGCTCAACAACAACAAATAAGTTAAAAAAGCCAAAGTTGTTATTTCAATACTGTAAAAAAGTTTGAAACTTGAATATTTTTATTAGAAATTTAAAAGACAAATAATCCTTGTTACAAACGTGACGTCAAATACGGACAACTATCAACAGAAACTCACATAATTCCACTTAAGTTATAGAAAATGCTTTAAAAAATGGTGTCCAAATTCGCATTTTCAAGATGTAGTCGAAAACGACTTCTATTTGTTGTCGTGTTTTTGAACCCATGGTTATTGCTAATATATTGAAAACAACCAATCCAACTATTTAAACTCAAGATAGTGGTACTAAAATTCTATCGAGTAAAGGTTAAATTAAACATTTTTTATTATTAAAATTTATTTTTGTTCACTTAGAAGGCATAAGATTGTCGCTTTCTTGCAGGAAGAATTGCTCAAATAAGCTATTTATTTGTTTGTCCCATTGAAAAAAGTGTATTTTAATTGATAAAAGTGTATTTCAATTAATATCTTGTGTACCACTATAAATCAAGAGGTTTTCAACAATATGTGTTATTTTGAATCACCCGGTATTTCGGTCGATGTCACTTTTGAAGCTTTTATTCTTTGACATTTGACAAGTAGAAACTACGCCATTATTAAAAATGGAACGATACACGCTTCAAAAATGCATTGAAATTATTAAAATTCACTACAAAAATGCTAAAAATCTTGCAGTCACAGTTGGCAAAACTAAAGCATTTTTGGGTCGTCGTGAAGCACTTTGTCGGACCGCAATACAGAAATTGGTGAAAAATTCGAGCTGTTGGGACAAGTTAGTGATGTGAAGAATAAAACCCGTGCACGTCGCTCAAGAACAACTGAGAATATTGCTGCTGTAGCCCAAAGTGTTGAAGAGAACCCAGATTTGTCCATTCCTCGTCGTTCTTTGAAATTGGGTATTCCACAAACGTTATAACACCGTATTTTGGATGATATTGATCTGGACAACGATTACTTTCAACAAGACGGAGCTACGTGCCACACAAGCAACGACACCATTGCTCATTTACGGAAAAAGTTTCCGGATCATGTTATCTCTCGAAGAGGTAATCACAATTGGCCACCGAGATCTTGTGATTTAACACCTTCCTTTGAGGCTACGTGAAAGATAAGGTCTTCGCCAACAGCCCAGCGTCGATTCAAGACCTCATAGATAGAATTCGTGAGGCTGTCGAGGACATAGGGCAGCCACTTTGCGATTTTGTTATTGAAAATTTCATGAAATGATATGTTCCTGTAAGCGTGGTCGTGGTGGCCATTTGGCTGATATTGTTTTTCATTATTAATCTTTATTATGGAATAAACATCCGATCATTTATCTTAAAAAATTAAATTTTTCTTTGATTACCAAAATAACACCTCTTGTTGGAAAACCCTTTGCAAGATATCTCAGACATTGAACCAATATGGTTAATATTTATATATAGGTTAGTTTTAGATCCTATAAATTTTGGATATAATTTAAATATCGAGATATATATTTGTCTTAACAACTCATGTGTCCATTATATTACTTATTTTTTTGTACGGCCATCATATAATGAGACTTTACCAAATTTTCAACAAGTTTATTTTAAAAATTATCTGTGAAAAATACTTTGTTTTAAATTCCCATGAATACATACATACATACATACATTATACTTGAATTTTCAATAAGGTAAAATAATATGGAATAAATTAAAGAAAACAAGCAATATTGGGCTGAATCAATATAAAATGAAAATGAAATCAATTTAAGATCTCTTATAAGCTTAATAAAATTGAACAGTGTGGAAAAGTTTTTTTGTATAAAGAATTAAAAAAAATATATAAAAAATAATTTAAACATTTAGTGGAAGATACGAGTATATAACAGCAAAGAAAAAGTTAAATGAATAAATGTGGTGGTAAAGGAAAGCAAAACTATTAATTTACTTAATTTTGGGCCAATTACAATGTAATAAAATTGCATACATGCATCTGATAAGAACTGCAGGGTATTTTCTATATTCCCGATTACCAATGATTTCATTTGTTTTTCTCTTGTGTTTCCTTCAACAAAGTGAGAAAGAAAATAAGCAAACAAAAAACTAATGATCGTTTACCTTGTTTGAGATGAAATTTAGTTTTCTTTTTATTATTTTACTCTCTATTTTTTTGTTCATCTGTGGTGCATATGAAAGGCAACAAAATAATCAAATATTTGTAAGAAAAAAAACCAAGAATAATTTTAAATTAATTATGTTTTTGTATAGAAATTATAACTTGTATTTCTGTTTCTTTGATTTCTATGTATACTCAATAAAATAGATGAAATATTTTTGCATTTTTTGCTGTTTGATTTTGATGTGAAATATTCGTTCACAATGAATAAATATGTATCTGTCTTTAAGCACACAATCTTTTCTTTGCCATTTCTGAGGTTTAATACATTTTTCTCTCGTTTTGTGCAAAATACTTTCAAAGTTGTTTATTTAAATAATTTTATATATTTTTTCATTTGTATTTTATTGAAAACAGAAAAAAAATGAAAACATATTATTTAGTATACAAATACAAGTAGGTGTGACTGTATTTGCAAGATATTTTGTTCACCTTGCATGTGTCCACCCACATTTGAATTGGTATGAATGTCTATAATCATATGTAAGTATTTGTGTATTTGGGTATATGTATGTGTGTGAAAGTATTGATATCTGTCTGTTTAACTATATATATATATATATATATTTGTATCTCAAAACCTATTTATTCGTTCAGGTGTATATAGTATGTTAATGATTTTTTCATTTAAAATTCTTTATGTCCAGGTGTGAATATATTTGTTTGTTATAGTTTTTTGCTTTCTTTTTCTGTGCATAGTTCTTGTTATACGTACATACACACTTATTCACATTTTATTTATTTATAAAAATTAATAAAAATAAATCACTGATTTAATGATTTTTTTATGTACATATGTAAGAATATGAGGAAACTTTAGTTTTTTTTTTATATATATGTTTTTATTCATCATGATTATGCCTTGTTTATTTTGTAAACTTTAAAGTCATTTTAGTTAAACCACTTAAAATTGTTATTTTAATTAAGTTAAATTATTTATTTATGCATTTGTTTTATTATTTAATACCTGCATTATTAATTTCTCTTTTGTTTGTATGCATGTACATATGGTTATTTTTAGTGGATGGATGAGATTATGCACGAAAAAGCACATTCCTATTCAGATTAAAATCATAAACAATTATTTGAAAGTTTTAAGGTCATATCTGTTAATATAAATTATATATTTTTGGAAAACAATTTAATATAGCTATTTAAAATGGTTTAATTGAATTTGGAAGAATTTCACAAAATTTGTAAGCAGTAATTTGAATGATAAGAAGTTAAGTTGTCAGATAGAACTAAACATAATTCTGATGTTCCTTATTTTGAGCCAAAGGTCAAATTTTGAAAAATCCCACTTTGACCTATTTAAAGTGCCCCAATCAAGTGTAAATGTATGACCGACCCCCACTAGCTTTGGAGGGCCAACCCACCCATGCTAGTGGCAAACCCCCTGGAACCCCCATACAAACACTTCAAAAAATCACCATATTTGTCACTTTACATGATGTATGTATTGTGTATAAATTTTATTTACTTTGCGTATGATTAATATAATTGTGATGTAGGTAATAAATAATATTAATCATACGTCTATGAAAATCAGCATAGCTTTATTTTAAAGATTTAGTTTAAATTTTAAACCAACATAACTTTTGCACGCAATGAGCGAAATGATTAACACGAATAGTTTCAGTGTGCTTAAGAAACGGAATATTCAACAAGCATAAAAATGCGTTCGTGTAATAATAAACAAATTTGGAAAAATATGCTTAGTCAAATTCTCCAAATTTGACATTTGGGTCAAAATAAGGAACATCAGAATTCATTTTAGAGGTATGGTTCCTTGGATAAAGTTTCTTATTCTGATCCCTATATTACGATTTTCCTTGTCGCTTGGGCAATTTTTTTGCGTCCCTAGAAATCGACCCGCCCTACTGTACATATAGGAAAGCATCTAAATTGCAAAGTAGCGTTAATCTTATTTCAAATATTTATTTTCTAGAATACCTGATATAGTAACAGTTGTTGCTATTTTATGGGTATATGACGGGATTTACAATAGATAGCATGTCTTTTGAACGCGGTTTAAGTTTTTAATAACGTGTATGTATTTTTGAAGGGTATATATCAGTCACTTATTCTCACTTAGTTATTGAACATTAGAGTGTAAACAACAAAGTTTTTTTTTTTTTTTTTTTGCTTCGAAAATGTCGATTTTTGTATCAATAAAGCGTCATATGCGGGAAGTTTTGCTTTACTTCTTTAACTTGAAATAAAGTACAACTGAAGCACTTCGGTTGCTCACCAAAGCTTATAGTGAATGTGTTCCATCGGTTGCTACGTGCGAGACATGGTTTGTTCGGTTCAGAAGTGGTGATTTTAACACGGAAGACAAAAATCTCCCAAAGTTTGAAGATCACGAATTGGAGACATTACTCCATGAATAATGCTGATATACTCAACAAGAGCTTGCAAAATCATTGGGAGCTGCTCAAAAAGCAATTTTCAAAAGTTCGCTAGCTGCAGTATTCATCAAAAAGCAGGGAAATCGAACATCATACGAAGTGATGCCGAGAGACTTTTCCGAAATGATGTTTAAACACTATAAAAGAAAATCATTTATGTAAAATGGATACATTACAATAACTCGAAGAGTAAGAGATCGTATGTGAAGCCCGGCCAACCGGCCGAATCGACAGCAAAACCAAATACCCATGGCGCTAAGGTAATGTTCTGTATTTGGTGAGAGCAAAGGGTCCTACCTATTATGATCTGGCGATACCATCACATGGGACCTGTCCCGTATGTAACTGATTCATCTGAAGCGAGCAATGACCGAAAAAATACCAGAATGTGTATCCAAACATGAAATCGTTCCCATTCCCTCATGACAACGCTCGGCTATGTGATGCAATACCTGGTAAAATGTATTTAGAATGAAGTGGCTGTGAAGGTTTGCTTCACCCGTTTTATAGTCCAGACCCTGCCCGGTTCTTCTACTATTTGTTTCTATCGATGCAGAACGGTCTCTCTGGGATGCGCTACACTTTGGAAGAGAGTATTCGAAATTGGCTTGATTCGTTCGTGGACTCAAAAGATGAGCAGTTCCTTTGGGTCGAAATCCATATGTTGACAGAAAGATAGGAAAAGGTCATAGCTAACAATGGCCAATACATTGAATAAATGTTCAAAATAAAAGCAAGCAGCTGTTTTTTAGAATAGTGATCTAAACCAGGTCTTTAAAACTACTTATATATTGAATATGTTTAAAATGACTTAAATCTACCAAATGACCCCCAATATTAACCTATCGACAGATATTGGGCCAAAATAAAAAGTAAACAACAAAGAGTGGGGTTATCAACATCGACAAAAAGGTTTTGTTGAATACACATAGAAACACAGAACTATATGGTTGATACACAAAAATTTTACTTCTTTTTCTTACACTTATTGGCTGCCATTGGTATAAAGTTAATTTTATTACACCAATTTTCTATTACATGTCGCTATTCTGGGCAAATATGTGAATGGTTTTCTTTTGATACAAAATCGATATCGTTGATTTTAAACCATTCTTACAACGTGTACGTCGAGGGCGTGTCAATAAGTCCGTGACTTTTTAAATTTCCTGCATCATAGTTGAAATACCGCATTGCTCCGGTTAACAGGCATCTGTCAGTTGAGTCCTGTCAAAGTTTAAACAAACTGCGTCATTTATTTTGTATTTGACAGCCATTAATAACAGACAGCCGTGTGACTTGAGGAGAATATGGAAAAAAGTGAATTTCATCTGTGCGGATTAATTGAAAAAATAAATTTCAAGTATCGTGAAAACTGAAAGTACCCGCTTAAAGAGCACGAAATTCTACATCAGTGGGCAAGAAATAAATGTCAAATATGAAAGTGTATTTTTATAGTCACATGTTGACTATAAATACTATTTATAATAAGTAATTTCCAAAAATTAATAAATCTAATTATGCAACCATTAAGTTCAGGTATTTATTAATATATTTTGGTTAAATTTAATTTTGAATTATATGTGGAAGTGGTTTCGTTTTTAGTTTATATTGGAAGTGCAGAAAAAATGGATTTTATCAGATCAAATGGATATAATGTTATTAGTTGGGGTCAGTTGGGCAGATAATATAATAGTAACAGCTTCACATGCTAAGTCTGCCAACAAAAAGCTCTTTGCGATACTTTTCTTTATTTCAGTTACGTTTAATTTCCATCCGTTGAGTTTCTAATCTTGAATAAATAGCATGCGGGATTTTAACAATTTAATTCTCATGCATTCACGCTTGTGTATGATTGTTTAATAGTTTTTTTTGTTAATAATTCGAAGTTTTTTCTTGTGGTTAATACGAAGTCATCCGATAGCAGGCCACTTGCTTAATAAAAAAAATAAAATTTTATATCATTCATAAGTAAAAAAGTCCTTGAAAATTAGTTCATAAATAGTTCTTATTCAAATAGTTTTAGTGGCAGGTATTACCTTCCCATCACTAGTTAATATAATGATTACAATATGGTAGTTTTGTTTACCAATAACATGCATAAATTTAGTGTGTCTCACTGATGTAGTTCTATAGATATAGGAGAATTAATAATTGATTTGTTTAAGGGGTACCACCTGACTTCCCCTCGTATACCCTCTCGAGTTTGGTGGAACGTGTAGTTTGCTTTTAGAGTTACCCACAGTAAATTTAGTGTGTATAACTATTATAGTTCTATAGATATAGCACGGTTAATAATAATTTTATATCAGGGGTGTCAGACTTCCCTCTCCTAAAGCCGTAAACTTTTTAAAAAAAGGAGATTGGTCTGAGAGCTACCCACGTAAAATTTTGCGAGCCTCGCTATTGTTATTGTTGAGATATTAATAAATCCATGAAAAGGGGCATTTGACCCCACTGTGCGTCGTCTAGCTACTGTGCCTTATCCAGTTCTCCATGTACCATAAGTTTGCAAATCAATATGTTTTGTTAACCATTATCACGCAATTAATTGCTTTACATAAAGATTTATACTGCCTGTTTTAGCTGATACATTTTGATTTGCATTTCCTCCGGACATACCTGAATAGGACACCATTATATTGTTAACAAAATATAAATTGAAATTCAGCATACCTAAAACTAATGTGTCATTAATAAGTAAAAATTTCTAATAATTTGCGCTTTTTATATCGTATAGATAATGATTTGTATTTTTGTCTATACGTATGAGTAATATTAATTTATATGTTTGTACTTGTATAATAAATATTAATCATACGCTTCATTAGAAATTAATGCAATAAATTTTAAAATTTAAATTTTAAATTAACGAATCCAATTACAAAAAAAAAAATTAAATGACAAAACTTGTATGCAGAAAAAGTGCAAAATAAACACATTGTTTATGGCTACGATTTTTTTCTTTAAAAATATTTTTGTTGGTTGAATGGTTGGGTTTTGCTGGTTGGTTAGTTGCTGAACTCAGTTTGTTTGTTTTCGCAATGAACATAAACAATTTACATCTTCTGGTACACGCATGATGATGATGATGATGATGACAGTGTAATATTAATCTTTCATCAACAAGTTTTTGCCCTAAAATTAGCACATAATCATTTTAAGCAAATGTTTTACAATTTTGCATTTAGGCATAAATACATAATTGTGTGTGTGTGTAAATAATAATACTTATATTTGTATATTTTGTATACAAATATATTAAATTTGTTTGTTAAAAATATTAAAATATTTTAATTTCATTTTGTATGCCATGTTTTTTGATGCTATTTTGTTTTGTGTCGCTGTTTTCGTTGTTGTTGTCAATATAAATGAGTTAAATTGGTACGAGTGCTAAAAATTAAATTGTTGCCAAAAACATATTTGCTAATTATTTTTGCTCTATATAGTTCGGAACAGTGTGTCTATCATTCTCTCTATTTCGCTGCATGGTTTCATTTTTCTGGGCATTGACAGAGTATTATTCAGCGAAAATTGTTGGCATTCTACGAGGGTTAAGGCAAAAGTTTTTTTTTAGTAGGAAATGTTTTTTAGAAATATAAATTGATTTAAAACAAGTAACAAGAAACGCCTATGTCGAATATAGCAGTCTACACCAAAGAGAACTTTAAGAGACATATTCAAAACAATTTTTGTTGAACAAAATTTTGGTTAACAAAAAATTTTATTAAAAGAAATTTTTGAAAGAGTCTTGGTAGATTTATTACTTATATTTCGGCCGATTTGCTCGATTTTAAATAGGAACCTAAGTTGGACTATAGCGGATATATTGATGTATCAATCATGTATGTAAGATATTTGAGGATTTCGGAAAGTTCATTTCAACATACATACAGTCAGATGGAAAGATGAACATGACTATATCTACCCTGCTATCAATATCGATCCAGCGTATATATACTTCTTGGGGTTGAAAATAAAAAATGTGGAAATTAGATATTTACCGATTTGACAAACTTATATACATCAATTCATCTAAAACTTTTCAACAAACCCTCGCCTTAAGCAAAACCGCCTGTAATTATTCTAAATGAATGTGTTTAATTTTAAAATGTATTCAACTGTAAAAATATGTTTATATTAAAATTTACTAAAATGTCAAAAGAAATATTTAAATTATATATTAAACAATTTGTACAGCAGCTACAAGTGTGTGACAGTTGAATGTAATTTATTTTTACTGTCATTTAAAGAATTTCAAACATTTCTGAATTTCATATATAATAATCAAACAATTAATATTATAGGGAATTTGATAATATTTGGTATATGTTGATGTTTTCCATGGGCATACAAAATTCTAAGAACTCCAGAATTAGAAAATTCGCTTTAGTTTTTATATATCTAGCTTCAAAGTTCATATCTATACCCTACACCACCATCGTGTATGCTGATGTTTTTAATGCCAAAAATTATATTGATCGAATTAGGACCACTTTCTGAGTCGATTAAACTATATTCGTTAACCGTTTGGCTGGTATCCATATAAGCGTTACGCGGTCGCTACTTTGAAAATATTTCGATACAATTTTAGTTGAATTCACCTATTATTTCACGTAGCCTTATTTGTCGGTCATAAATATTAAATTTCTATAGGTTTGTACACAGATTTCCCTATAAATAAGTTATACATACACGTATTGGTCCATAAGTAGTCACAGCTCCTATATAAGGCCCATTTCTAATATACGACAAAATTAGATACAGGAAAACAAAAACGAGTCGTGATATATTAAGACATTATGACAATATGACTGATAAGAGACCTCGTGAATTGACCAAATGTATATGGGCAATTCCACGATATTGACTACCATGACTGAAAACCCAAAAACCCTTGAAACATTTTTTCAAGATGATTTGAATAGGAGAAAACACTAAAATATTACTATCTGTCAGTATTTAAAGCTTATCACAACATTTTATTGGCAAAAATAATAGTTTAAACTGACTATATTTAATTTTTTAATTTAATTGGCGTGTTTTATTCTAAAATTGCTGTTAAAACTAAGCTCCCAATTAGCATATAGTGTGAAATGAATTAGACTCTGATTGTTTATTTGCTATTATAAAATTATTTATTGAAACCGAATGTTTTTTTTGTTTTTGTATACATATATTTACAGAATATATAATGTTTTATTATAAGAGAAAAATCTGCCACGTACGGTATGTCACGTACGATATTAAATTTTATTTATTATAAAATCATCCAATGATTGTTTTTATTTAAATATGACGGATTGTAAAGGAAAAATATTTCGTTTAGTGTAAGAAATTAAAAGAAAACATAACGACTTTCACGATTCGCAAATTATCGCATATTTCTACATGTACCTCAAAATGACTTCCGTTTTATGTCACGTACGATAAACCTTTATTCCGCTCGATATTTTGGATAACAATGTTTCGAAAGAACTTATTATTTTTTTAAAATATAGCACCCTCTGAATGAAACATACAGACAAAATTATTTTTCAGATACCCTTATTTTTGGAAAATCTATTCCACTCTATAGGCGTACAAATGTCACGTACGATAACATGGAATTGTCCATATTTATGTTTTAATCTAAAGATATACTAACAGTTTTCATACAACATATGTTTTAACATCATGATAATGGAGTTAGTCTGTTTTTATTGGGCGTATGACTTAAAAATGCGGGATTTCCAATAGATGGAGTATATTTTGAACATTTCTGTCATTTATTCTCATTTAGTTATTGAACATAGTGTAAACAACAGGATTTTTTCTTTTCTTCGAAAATGAAGAATTTTGTACCAACAAAGATCATATGCGGGAAGTTTTGCTTTACTTCTTTAATTTGAAAAAAGTGCCGCTGAAGCATACCGATTGCTCACCAAAGCTTTTGGTGAATTTATTCCATCGGTTTCAACGTGCGATAGATGGTTTGTTTAGTTCAGAAGTGGTGATTTTCACATGGAAGACAAATATCACCCAAGTCAGCTAAACAATTATTAAGACCAAGAATTAGAGGCATTACTTCACGAATATTTTTGTCAAACTCAACAAGAGCTCGGAAAATCATTGGAAGCTACTCAAGCAGCAATTTAAAAATGTTTTCGGGCAGCAGGATTCATCCAAAAGCAGAGAAATTGGGTAGCATACCAATTGAAATCGAGATTTGCATGTCCAAAATGATATTTAAATGCTATAAAAGAAAATAATTTTTGCACCGAATCATTACTTGCGATGAAAAATGTTTCCATTACAATAACCCGAAGGGTAAGAGATCGTACGTGAAGCCCGGCCAACCAGACGAATCGACGTCAAAGTCAAATATCCATGGCGCTAAGGTAATGCTCTGTATTTGGTGGGGTCATATCTATTATGAGCTGCTGAAATCTTGTCAGACCATCACATGGTACCTGTACCAAACGCAAGTTTGAAGTGAGCATTTGCCGAAAACGCCCAGATTATGCGGCCAGATAAAAAATCGTAATATTCGTTCACATGTTGCAATACCTGTTAAAAGCTATTTATAAGACCTTGCCTCATGCGACTACTATTTGTTTCGATTAATGAAGAACGCTCTCTCTGGGATACGCTTCACTTTGGAACAGAGTATCCGAAATTGGGTTGATTCGTTGTTGGTCTCAAAAGACGAGCAGTTCATTTGGCTCGTATCCATATGTAGCCAGAAAGATGGCCCTTTTCAATACCAAACAAACCTTATCAACAGAGAGTATTGTGCAATTTCAGCTAGCTAGCTGGTTTCGTGTGGGTCCTATCGTGTTTTCAACAGACATACATAAGATCAGCAGTACGGAGATAGGTAGGACGTCATAGAATCATATGAGGACCAAGGATATATATACTTTTTGGTTTTACAACCAATATTTCGATATGTTGCAAACGGAATGATAAAATCAATATATTCCCAACATATGGATATACAAATTTTGTTTATATATATTTTTTTTAATCTTTGAAACTGACTTTAAGTGTTTATTATTTCTAAAATTAGAGTTGTTCAAATTTTTCATAATTTATTCTTCATATAGCTAGATGAGGAGATCAATATGTGTAACCATAGAGAAAATATACATAGAGCGGAAACTAAAAAAAAACTCAAACAAAAAAAATTACTCAAAAAAGTTACACATAAGAGTGTTGTTTTTGTTTTCACATAGGTTTTTTTACTAATACATTCTCACCACTTAGGTTTTTGACAACTGAGTTAGGTCTTTGACAGGAGTGTGTAACATTTTATGGAAATATTTAACAAACCTCAAACATATTAATTCTCTTCTATGCAATGGAAGTTTAATGACACTTTTAAATTCCCATAAAATGCATATGGCTTTAAAGCAGATACATTTGCTTCGTATTCTAGTGTAACGATTTGTGTACAGTTAACCAAATTTATAATGAAAATATCCGCTAATGTTTTTATTCAATAGCAAATATATTTGTGCACATTTGTTTTGGTCAGTGCAAAGACAACAAATTATGTGTGCAAATAAAAAACCCGCACGCAGTTTTTATACGACTGAGTAAAAAACACAATTGGCATGGGCAGTGTTGCCGATTCGTGTGTGGTCATATACATTTACTTGTGCATAATTTCGCCAGTGGTGCTAAATACTTCACTGGTAACACTTGTAAAATAAAACATGTTCGGTTTTTTTTATTTTGGTTTCACATGTATAAGACACTAATACATAGCCGGTGCCCGCGGACGTACTGCTGGAGACCTCTGCTTTAAAACTCCCTGATCATAAAGGGCAAACTTCTGTGGTTGTGTTGATGGTGTCGTTTAATATTCATATAAAAAACAGACACATATTTTAGAAAAATTCTTAGTCTTATTATAACACTGTGCTACAGCATAAAGATAATTTTAAATTTTCTTGCCAAGAGCCTTACTCCCATTAACACGAAGCCTAGTTATACTGACAGTTTTCATACAAAAATAATTTTAACCGACAGTATAAATATTAGTTAGCACCTAATCAGACTTCGTTTAAATGGTGGTAAGTGTAAGTTGTAGTTTCGGTTAAGTACTTTATTTTGAAAATTGCCCAAAATTCTTGGTTTAAGATCCAAAACTTCTTAAGTTTTCTCGCTTTTAATTTGATTTCACAAATATATATTTTCGTCGCTCTTTTTTTACTCTGTAGCCCTGTGTTTTTTGATTTCTTTATTATGGCTCTTTTTTCTTTTGTTTTCCATTTTAATGTTCTTCACATTTGTTTGACATTTTAACGTGCAAACTTTTAGGACATTATCTTAATGATTGCCTGCATCCATACTAATTCATAAACTTGAGTAATTTTAGGTTTTATATTAAATATTGTACAAATCCATGCGCGAGCTTATAATCGTACATAAATTTTAACAAAAGATTTGTTGATATTGATGCTAAATTTTAAGAGATTATAAAATTTTATTTATGTTTTTTTTGTTTTTTTTTTTACTTCTTTGTTTTATTACAATATATTTTTTTTGTTGTTACCAAGTTCACATAAAATGTTTTTAACTGCATTTTAATAACTTCCGCAACTTGAATGTTGTTTTACAACAACATCAACATATATTATCATGTTGTTATACATGATGGTAGATGTTGTTGTTGTTGGCAACGACCTTTCTTGTTGTTCGAAAGAAGCATTACAACAAAATATTGCTAGGGTAGCTTTACAATATGTGTAAAACAAATGATGAGGAAGTAGCTCTTAGTAAAGCAGTGCACAGTAAGGCTGAATTAAAATATTTTGGAAATTAATCTGAAATTTGAAAAAAAATCATAAATAAACGAAGATGACTTTGGAAAAATCCCTTCTAGTACATTTTTTCCGGTAGTGCTTAAACAATTTGAATTTAGCAAACAAACAAACATTCAGAACTTTAAAACTTTAACAACAAGAAACCATCAAATCATAATTAATTTCACTCAAAATATAGTTTAAGAAGACCATAATAAATTGTTGCTGTATTAAAAGTTGTATAATTAAATTTCATTATATCTTTTAATTTCGGTTTAGTATATATATTTTTTTCTCTATAACAATCCAATTAAAATTCAACTTAAAACTACGTTATACAAATATTTAGCTGCACAAAGAGGCACAGATAGACATTAATATTTACAAGTATAATTATTCTCGTTTTATGTCTTCCACTTAAGAGGGTTGTTATTTTAAGAAGATTTTAAATGCTCATACTAATGACAGCTCATTTATGGTTTGTCTACTTACTAGAAATATTTATATAAAGGGTTTTAAAATGACAGAAGTTATTTTAAGGATTTTAAGCAAAAACAAGTAAGAGTGCTAAATTCGGCTGAGCTTAATCTTAAATACCCTTCACCAAAGAATACTTTAAGGCAAAAAATGTTTGGTCATGAGAAGGCGAAGGACTTTCGTCCAATTAGTTTTTCATCGTTCCAGCTTTAAACGTTGGAAAGACTCATTGACGCACATAATGCATCGACTAGAAGGCATAAAACGGCTCTTAAATAGTCAGCACATCTATCTCAAGGGTCGCTATACAGAGACAGCTCTGAACGAGGTTATAGAGAGATCTCTCGAATATAAACAATACACAATGGCAGCCTTCCTGGATATAGAAGGTGCTTTCAATAATGTTACTACTCTTGCAATTCAGCAGGCTCTTAATAACCTAGACGTTGAAGAATATATCAATGACTGGTTAGTAACCATGTTGAAATCAGGAATAGTTACAGCAAATCATGGAAAAAGTGTTACGTCCAAGCAAGTTGAAAGAGGCACACCTCAGGGCGGGGTAATCTCTCCACTACTATGGCTTATCGTTATTAACTCGATTCTCATTGATATATACAGAAAAGGTATAAAAGTTGTCGCTTATGCGGACGATGTGGTGATACTCGTATCAGGATTGTTTCCGGATGTGATCAGCGATATTATGTACACTGCGTTAGGGTTGCTCGGCAACTGGGCCCCGGTAAGTGGTCTTGGGGTGAATCCAAGCAAAACAGAACTTGTACTTTTCACGACAAAGATCAAGATTCCAAGCTTCAAACTTCCACGGTTGAAAGCTGTGAAATTCCTCTTTCAAATAATGGAAAATATCTAGGTGTTATACTGGACTCTAAATTATCATGGAAACTGAATACTCAACATATGGTTAAGAAGGCAACGAGGCCTACTATACCTGTCGTAAGATGTTTGGTAAAAAATGGGGACTTACTCCCAACACAGTTAAATGGATGTATACGGCTATAGTACGTCCAATTCTTACTTATGGATATCTTGTATGGTAAACTGCAACTAGAAAGAAGTATGTCGTAGACCAACTATATAAAGTCCAGAGATCAGCCTGCATTGGTATAACCGGCGCACTAAGAACTAGTCCTTCAGAGGCACTGAACACTATACTGCACCTTGTGCCAATAGACCTTCACATAATGGCCACCTCTGCCTGCCTGACTTTGATAGGGTGTTCAAGGTATTAATTTCCTACAGGAGTGAGTGGGGTAGGGGTAATCTCGTGTTCCAAAATGAGCTGTGGTGTTGGTTCTGGCGTCTTCTGGGACGAACTTGGGGTAGGTATCTCATATCGTCTTCCGAATGAGTGTTGTGTTTTCCAGGCGCAAATTTATGCAATCATGGTAGCTTGCAATACACTACACGATCATAATACTCGCGGTAATATAGGTACTTTTGTCGACAGCCAGGTGGCACTTCTTTCACTGAAGGCCTACACATCTTCATCTTTACTAGTCAGGCAATGTAAGAATTCTCTGTCAAGGTCGTCTATCTGAAATTACTTTGGTTTGGGTCCCTGCGCACAGAGACCACTACGGTAATGAACAGGCAGACGAACTAGCCAGAAGGGGATCTGCCTTAGATATCTCCAATGCGGCCTCAGTAGCAATTCCACTCTTATAGCTATTATCTTCAGACACTTTCTTACAAAGGCCGAGAATAGATGGCGTAATTTAGACACATGTAGGGTAGCCAAGTTAAAATGAATATCTTTTAACGAAAAACATACTATGAAACTGATAACCCGGAATAGAAGGGATATATCAAGGTTGCTGGCAGTATTAACGGGACTCTGTACGTTAGGCAAGCATGCAAATGCCTGGGACTCCGTTTTAACGACCATTGTCGTAGCTGTAAGGATAGGGAAAAGGAGGGAATAATTTTTCACCTTCTCTGCTAATGCCCAGCTCTGACTGTCAATAGACATAAATTCCTGGGCAACTATATATTGACCAATCTTGGTGAGATGGCCGGGTCTAAACTCAATGACCTACTGAGATATCTCACAGCTACAGGTTGGGTTTAAGAAACTCGACTTTTTGTATACATTCTACATACATTACGATGTAAACGACATTACATCTTACGAGTGGTGTGGTCTTGTCAAAACGGAGTCCCTTCGACTCTACTTGATTGTTCGCACGCAGTGAACTACCACGTAAACCAACCAACCAGTAATTCAGTATATGTTTGTGGCAACCATTTTTCTGATGTAATACTTCACCATATTGTGTTGTTCTCGGATTATGGTTATATATTCTGAGAACAACATATTATGATACATTATAATGATTCATCATGAACATGATTGCTATAAGCATATATTTATTTACTACAATCATATATATGATAACTACAATGATATGAGTGGTAACTTAAACATATTATAGTTACCGCAATCATATAAATAATTAGAGTGACACTAATAGTGTTAAAAAACTTGTAGAAATGTTGAAATGATTATAGTAAACATGCACAACTATATTTTTTACTCTGGGTATACCCTTGCCACTCATGGTGAAGGGTATTATACAAATTTGAGAGCATAGGAAAACAGCCCTATAAACTACATAATCAAGTTTTCAAAGTTATAAAATTAACACATGAATATAATTGATGAACCCTGTGTTTTTTCACTTAACTCAATTATCTTAACAAAGAATCTTGTATATTTGATATATTTCAAAATAACCACGTCTTGTTAAATTTCATTAACATATAAAATTGTTTACAACATTTTAAAACATCTATGTGTATATAAACATAACTTGTATAAAATTAACTGATCTAGACTCTCATAATTTTTATTTAACTTTAAGCCAAAAATTTCGTTAATAAAAAAAAATTACAAATTGTAATTTCCCCACTTTAGTACAGAATTATGATAATTTTTTATGTTTGCTTTTGCTGCAAGAGCAAAGACTATAAAATATAAAATAAAGGCTAAGAAATTTAAGCAAATGTTTAAGTATAAAATAAAAGGATAGATGATGATTTGTATGGATGTCTGAATGAACTTAATACATAAGTAATATTTGTATGTAAATCTAGGAAATATTTGTATAAAATACTATAAAAATTTAACTTTAACGAAAGCAGCTATGACTTTAGCAACTCTTAATATTTTATGCAATAATATAAAAGCAATAATAACAATAATGTAGTTAGAAGATATCTGTTTAAGTAGGAGTACTGCCACAACTATATACATTTACAACAGCTACTATCATCATTGCTACGCCACCAACTTCAGCCACTACAACTTGTCGTGCTTCTGTTTAATGATGATGATGAAGAGATGCCTGTTATGGGCTCTCAGTATTGCTATTGTAAGGACCGCATTATTTTCTTAGATTATCGTAATGATGTTGATGCAAAAATGTAATTATGAAAATAAGACGTACTTAAAACTTAAATATACAATATGAAAATGTATATATAGATATACTTGGTTGTGTGGTTTCTTTAAAATAAAATCAATTATGTATAGTTACAGCAAAAAATTTAATATTTTAATTTGGATCATCATAATTTTGCTTCCAGGAAAGTAGGAAAGTATGAAATATTGATTGCTAAACGCAGAGCTTATATCTAAATAAGGAATCTCGAAAAAATTCATACCTGAAATAAACAGAAAAATTCATTTTTATTTAACTAAAAATTACTAATATCTCTATTAAGGGGTTAAAATGTTCCGCAAAAATATTATCCGTTACATTACAACAAAAGCAATGAAAAGCAAAATCAAGACAATAATCGAGTGCTATGTTTCTTATTGTTCTGAAATTGTGTCAATTTCGGAATATAAAGTTAAGTTTTTCAATAGAAAAGTTGAACTATTTTTTTCATGCTAAATTTGTGGGGTCTTTAAATAAAATTCTTAATAAATGCGAAATTAATCATAAGCTCTCTTTTGTTGTGTCTTATTTCTGACTTTCTAATTGAATTTTTCGTTTAGGTATATTCAGGGACTTATAGTAAAATTTCACAGATATTATTTTTGCGGAACATTTTACCCCCTTAAATCCCTGTTTTAATGTTTTTTTGCTCTTTTTTAAAATAAGGACAAAAAAGACCCATACCTCGAGGAGCTAGAAATGTAATTCAGATGTTAACTTTCAAAAGGCCTATATAATTGTCTTTTTTTTGTCTCCTCTATCAGAATTTATAGGCCGGACCTTGTACTTTTTTCTTGTGTTGAACAGTGTTATTTAAAGAAACACAAATAACGTAATTAGATTTTATTTAACTAACCAAGAATCTATATATATATATATAAATGAAATGGTGCATGTATGTAATGGCAGCACGTGAGAACGGCTGTAGCAATTTGGCTGATTTTTTTTTGTTATCCGATTTGAAAATTTCAAGAGATGGTTTGTGAAGAAAAAGTTTAATAATTCCTGGTAAAACTCGGAAATTTTAAGTTTTTAATATATTGCCTCCTTTTCACTCCTCATTTTTCTTAATAAGAGGCATTTTTGTAGAAACAATACTGCCTCATTTTCCACGCTTCTATTTGTTTTAAGTATGAGAAAATTCTAGTAAAATCAAAGATAAAAATTTTTACTTCCTCCTTTTCACTTCTCATTTTTTTGATAAGACACATTTGCAGAAACCAGAAGAGCTTACTCAATTTAAGTATATATAGATGAAATACAGTAATATATAAAAGAGATCAAAAGAAAGTTGATTGTTAGAATCATTAAAATATTTTTTTTTTTAATTTATTCAACACTTTACTTTACATTGTACTGTGGCATATCAACATCAAATAAATATCTTGTAACTGATAGGGGCATTCATAGAGGATCAGTTGGATTCGACTACCATAGAACATTACCGGGCGAAACCACCCCACCAGGCATCTGGCGAATGAGCCCCAGGAGAAGTTCTGTACACTAATACAATTTGTCCACGCTTCCAATTAAGTTATCAAAACAATTATTGTACCATTTTAATGTTCTAACACCAACTAATACATTTTTTGAATAACAAAAATTAAAAAAGTTGCACAAAAAATACACTACAATATTTTTGGGAATTAAAAAAAACCAATAACCAAGTCTGTCTCCGATAATAGGTAAAATGAAACGGTCAAACTTTGAGGGATGGTACATGATCGATAAACGAAAAAAAGTTGGTAATGTAATAAAATCGATTGCTCTATTTTCAGTTTAATTGGTGTTGTCAGATGTGTCCCTATGGCGCATGTCCCCCTTCTACTCTGTATGCAATTTTGAATGGTACATATCTGACATTAATTCTCACTTAGTTATTGAACATTATAATGTAAACAATAAAGTTAGTTTTTGCTTCGTAAATGTCGAATTTTGTACCAACAAAGCGTGATATGCGGGAAATTATTGCATTACTTCTTTAATTTGAAAAAAATTTCCTCTGAAGCACAATGAACTCCATCGGTTTCAACGTGCGATAGATTGCCCAGGCCAGCCAAAAAAGCTTGAAGACCAACAATTGGAGTTATTACTCCATGAAGATAGTTGTCAAACTCAATAACAGCTTACTAAATCATTAGGAGCTACTCAAACAGTAATTTCATATTTAAGAGCAGCAACATTCATTCAAAAGCTGGGAAATTGAGTACATACAAATTGAAGCCGAGATACCTTGAAAAACGATTTTGCGTGTCCGAAATGATGCTTTAATGCTATAAAAGAAAATAATTTTTGCACCCACTCATTACTTGCGATGAAAAATGTATCCACTACGATAACTCGAATTGTGGAAGTTGTGTACCGAACGCAACTGATTCGTTTGAAGCGATCATTGGCCGATGAACGCCAGGAAAGTGCGAACAGACATGAATACGTAATATTCCATCATGACAACGTTCGGCCAGACGTTACAGTACCTATTAAAAAGTATTTAGAGTGAAGTGGTTTGGAAGTTTTTTTTGCCTCACACTCTTTTTAGTATAGACCGTTCTATTGTCCGACCTACTATTTGTTTAGATCGATGCAGAACGGTCTCTCTAGGATACGCTTCACTTTGGAACAAAGTATCCGATATTGGCTTGATTCGTTCTTTTCTTCAAAAGATAAGCAGTTCTTTTGGCTCGAAATCAATATGTTGCCCAAAAGGTGGGAAAAGGTATTAGCTAACAATGAGCAATACTTTGAATAAACTTATAGTGTACAAATATTTCAAAATAAAAGCTAAAAATTTGAAAAAATACCGAATTCTTATGTCATACACCCAATAATTTTATATTTAAAGTAAAATAAATAAGAACATCTGTTCGTCTTAAGGCTCGTTAAGCCTTACGATATGAACTAATATGAACATCTAAAAAGCGTTTCTATTCAAATTTTCAAAATAATAAATACATTTTTTTTTATAATATTTCCTTAACTTTTAGATTTTTAATAATAAATTAAAGTGTATACAGATAGTTACACACAACTTCCCCGCCAGTTTTGTTTTCCTAAAATTTAAAAATCCATATCTTTAGTTCGAAGCAATATTTTTTTAATTTTCTTTTTAATTATGAATCGTACGATTTAGTGCTATTTTTTGGAAAACTAAAATTTGTAGATTTTTTTTTTTTTTTTAAATTTGAAAAAAAAAATCAAAATTTATATTTCCCAAAATTATAAAAGTAAAAATAAAATTGATCGATTTTGATATATTTTTTTAAGAAATTGCTTACAATATGAACTAATATAATTTTCAAAATAATAAATAATTTTTTTTTTTTTTTATAATATTTCCTTAACTTTTAGATATTTAATAATAATTTACAGTATATAGAGATAATTACACACAACTTCCCCACCAGTTTTGTTTTCCTAAAATTTAAAAATCTATATCTTGAATTCCAAGCTCTTTTCTTAAAATTTTCTTTTTGATTATGAATCGTGCGATTTGTTACTATTATTTTGAAAAAAGTTTTAAATTTTTCTAAAATTTTAAATTTTTTTTAAAAATTTCTATTTCCCAAAATTTTAAAAATAAGAAAAAGTAAAAATAAAATTGATCGATTTTGATATATTTTTTAAGAAATTGCTTATAATATGCTACTAATATAAACATCTAAAAAGAGCAAAAAAATATTTCTTTTAAAATTTCAATTATTTATATTTGTGAGTTATCGGAAGGGGTTCTAATATGGGAACAATTATGGACCGATCGCCATGACATTTTATCTTGTGATTTATTTCTATATGAAACTTATTTTTCTTAAACTATATTTGAATTCCAACATATTCAAGAGATTTATACTCGTTAAAGCCTTATATGGGAGTAATGACCAATTATGGACCGATCGCCATTAAATTAGGTAGTGTGAGTTATGTCTACACCAACAGTTTTAAGATATTTATGATCGATAAAGGGATTTTTAATTATGAACCTATCATCATAAAATTAGGTTACAACTATCATATATATAAAACTTATATGGAGCTAAATTTGTGTAGATACCAATATAAGTTAAATATTTATGGCCAATAAAGTTCTATTTTGGGAGGACATTTGTATGAGGCTAGGTGAAATAATGGACCTATTCCAGCCAGTTTAATAGGCTTCGCTTTTGTGCCTAAAACAAGCATGTGCCAAATTTGTTTGAAATATCTTCTTGTACTTAAAGTACAAGGTTTACATGGTCAGCCAGCCAGACCAGGCCATCGTTTAACCGACTCAGAAAGAGATTTGTAGTCGATCGGTATTCCTTAAGGTGAACAGAGAAAACAGATTCGGTTGCACGCACAGAATTTGTTGGGTCTATAAACAGAAAGTCAGTTGATAAATAAGAATTTCAGTTGAAGCATCTAGACTTTTACCATTTTCAAAATTTTTTAGCCACAATTGTAAAATTTAGTCACTAAGGTAGAATCATTCGATTGGTAACAAATTCTATTGCTACTACGAATCTGTTTTCTCTGTGTGGGTGTTGGACTAATATATTTGAGTGTTATAAACATCAGCACTAACTCATAATACCATTCCCTTTGTAGTGGTGTAGGGTAGAAATAATTTAAAGTGGTCAATGTGATAAATTATACAAAAATCTTTAGTTAAAATATTTCCATAATTATTTCCTAAATCTTAATGACATGAGAACACTGAAAACTATTTATGTATTTCCTCAATGAAAAAACTTTTTCATATTTATTTGCTAACATTATATACAATATGATTGCAAAATGCACTCAAAAATTTAAATAAATAACTATTCCACCGTAAATTTTACTAAACACATTTTAATTTTGAAACTAAGTATTTAAATAAATATACATATACAAATACATACATAACTAATAAACTTTAATGTTTAAACATGAAAAATGGTGTAAAATTAAGTGAAATATTTAGTATTTAAATGACTATATTTAAAATGAACACAACTATATAAATAAATTATAATATGGTTAGTTGCAATATAAAATCGGAAAGTACACAGACTTGAATATAAAATAAAACACAGACATTATGACACTATAGCTAAATAGAAAATTCAAGAATGTTTGAAAAGAAAATGATTGATGCTAAATGAAATGACTAAGATTTGTTAAACAAAATTGCATAGAAAAAAAGAAAAATAGAAAAATCTAATAAAAATGTACAAATATTTAGTACATAATTAACTAATGACGTGATACTTATTAAAATTAAACAAAATTATATACTTAGACAACATAGAAACTAAAAAAAAAAACATAAATATGTGCAAATATGTACATCTTAGAGGAAATATGATTGAATAGCTTTAGCATGCATTTGTCTAAAACATGTCATCTAACACACAACTGACTAATTTGTCTTATACTAAATAAGTACCTGTTTTATCAACTAATAAAATAAACATTTGTATTGGTAAATTAAAAAAAAAGAAAGAAAACTCTAGTATATAAACTATCTATGTTGGTCATCGTTCAAAGATGAATTGGCCATGTTATTAGTCATTACCTGTTGAGTAAATGCCAAAAATAATTTCACTCATATGAGAGGGGTCTACATGAAAGAAAGAAAAGTCATGAAGACAAATGTTTTTGTATGTATAACACAAAATCAGTTTTTCTTTGTTGTGATTTTTTAGGTTTTATGATTCCTCAAATGTTGGTGATTTTTTGCCATTGAACTCTAGACATAAAGGCGATTGTTGGTTACATTTATGAAGAATGCTAAATATTTGGCTAGTAATAGCACTGTGCAACAAATTAAGGGTCATGGTCTGGGGGAGAACAGTTTCGATCATTATATGATAAAACTCGGTTAGTATAGATGTTTAGATAGTACACATAATGTCTATATTTCAAATTAATAGTTGGCAGTTTTAAAATAAGCCACGAAAGGTAATAAATGTATGAAAGCCTAAAATTGTTCAAAATAATCTAAACATGTAAGAGTGTTTTATTCGTCTGTGCCGAATATGATATATCCACCATAAAATAGTGACAATAAAACATTTTTCTGATATAAGGGTTATGTGGGGAGTAGTTTTAGGTTTATACTGGGTACTTAAAAATGCGAGATTTACAATGGACGGCTTATCTTTTGAACGCGGTTTTTATTTTTAACAACTAATAAGTTATTTTGAAGGCTACAGATCTGTGATTTATTCTCACTTTGTTATTGAACTTTATAGAGTAAACAACAAAGTTACTTTTTGCTTCTAAAATGTCGAATTTTGTACCAACAAAGCGTCATATTCGGGAAGTTTTGCTTTATTTCTTTAATTTGAAAAAAGTGCCGCAGAAGCACAACGATTGCTCACCTAAGCTTATGAGAGAGATGGTTTGCACGGATTAGAAGTGGTGATTGTGACATGCAAGACAAAGATCACGCAGGCAAGCAAAAGTTTGAAGACTAAGAATTGAAGGCATGAAGATTGCTTGCAAAATCATTGGGAGCTACTCAAGCATCAAGTTTAAAACATTTGAGAGCAGCATTATTCATCCAGAAGCACGGAAATTGGGTATCGTATACGAGAGAACTTGAGAAAAGATTTTGCATGTCCGAAATGATGCTTGAACGCTGTAAAAGAAAATCATTTTTGCACCGAATCATTACTTGCGATGTAAAATAAATCCATTACGACAACCCGAAGGGTAAGAGATCGCCTGTGAACCACGGTCTACCAGCCGAATCGAAACTAAAGCCAAATACCCAAGGCGTTAAGGTAATTCTCTGTATTTGGGCTGCTGGAATCTGATCAGACCATCACAAGGATCCTGTACCGAATGCAACTGATTTGTCTGAAGTGAACATTGGACGAAAAATGCCCAGATTTTGCGGCCAGACATGAAACTGTAATATTCCATCATGACAACGCTCAGCCACATATTGAAATAGCTGTTAAAAAGTATTTAGAATGAAGTGCTTGGGAAGTTTTGCCTCATCCGCTTTATAGTCCACACCAGGGCCCGTCCGACTACTATTTGTTTCTAAAAATGCAGAACGCTCAATGCGCTTTGGAGCAGAATATCCAATGTTGGCTTGATTCGTTCTTGGCCTCAAAAGATGTGCAGTTCTTTTGGCTCGGAGTCTATAAAAAGCTTTCAAAATAATTGCGAGCTATTCAAGCAGTAAGGTAATGCGCTGTATTTAGTGGGTCCAAAAGAGTCCTATCTATTGTGACAATACTCTGACACATGCTGCAATACCTGTTAAATACTATTTAGAACGAAGTGGTTGGCAAGTTTTGCCTCATCCGCTTATTAGTCCAGACTTTGTCCCGTCCGACTACTATTTGCTTCCATCGAAGCAAAACGCTCTCTTGGATACTCTTCAAATTGGATCAGAGTATCCGATATCGGTTGATTCGTTCTTGGTCTCAAAAGATGATCAGTTCTTTTGATTTGGAATCCATTTGTTGCCAGAAAGATGGGAAAAGTTCATAGCTAACAATGGCTAGTATTTTGAATAAATTTGTGTTGTACAAATGTTTCAAAATAAAAGCTAAATATTTGAAAAAAATTCCGCCTTTTTAAGTCTTATATCCAATAGTAAAATATTTTTAGATGATAGATTTAAAGAAGTCATGGTCAACTTTCTTATGGTTCCTGAATTTACAAAATCCGAACACAGCTTTACAAGATATGAATATATAAACGTATACAATGTGTCGCATTTGTCACTTCTAAAAATCCATATTGGTGAATAAAATCGCTGAAAATTGTAAACTTTGAAAATGGAAATGTCTAAATGGCTACCTACCTTAAGAAAAAAAAAATAACAAATCTAAAGACCCAAGTAACATTATTGGGTGATGAGCGGTGGAAAGTATGATATAAATAATGGAATTGAAAGCAAATACTAGGCAAAGAATCCAGTGAGCCAACCGGTAATGGAAATAAACATCAAAAACATCTTTAAAAAAAATTGGAAAGAATGAATATTGTCACTATTTTATTAGTTTTTACAAGTTTTATGCTCATATTTCAGTGATCTAAAATGTTTAGTAAAAAAACTTAAATATGTTTATTTCACAATATACTTATGTCTACATTCCGAAACATATATAAATAAGTATACATATTTATGTTTAAAAAAATTTCTATTATAATTTTTATTGTGCACAGGTGAACACCAGCCAATATTGAGTGCATTTTATAATTTTTGTTTTTCATGTTAATCAAATATTTGTGTTTATTTCGAAAAAAAAAAGAAAATTAGATGTATATTCCTAGATATTTGAAGGCTGAACAAACCGCACAGAAATAAACAACAGTGCGTTCAATGATGTTGAACAAATGTACATTAGATCTGTTCACTAAAAAAAGTTATTAGCGGCACTATATGAAAATTAAGTTTGGTTTAGTATAATTTAAAAAAAAAATTATTAAAATTTAAATATAGAAAACTATTTAATTCCAATTGAGTAATCGGATGTTAGATCAGCTCTACAAAGAATTGTTTGGAATTGTTTCATAATTCTCCGGATTTTTTTTGTAGTCTTCACAATATTGAAATTATACGACTCCTGTTTTCCTGTCATGAAAATATATCGAGTAATCTTTAATATTCACTTTGATTAGAAATTGATGTTAAGTGGCAATTATCTCGAGAATCCAATATGTTTCCTCAAAAGGAGTTACAAATGAAATCAGTCCCCTCCCCAGTATGCTAAAAGAAACCAAACGTCCCAAAGATGACGAATTTGCCTCCGGTCCACAATAAAAACGTTGACAAAATTATCATTATTTCTACAAAAATATTTACTATTAAACATACAATTTTTTGTAACTAAAAAAATATTTGTTTTTTGTCTACATAGTTTATAGACAAAATTTGTCATTTAGTAATTACACGCAGAAAAAAAATATAGTTGGGTATTGTTGCTGTAACCATTTCAAAATTTTTAACAATATTATAGTCACAGTAACTATATATATGATTGTGGTAACAATAATATGGTTAATTTACGATTCACATGAATATTTCAACCATATATATGGTTACAGTAAACATATATATGTTTATGACAACCATTTATATGATGAATAATTTTATCATAATATGTTGTTCTCAGATTATGATATAAGAGCAACATAATATGATAAATCCTTCATCATATAAATGGTTGTCACAAACATAGACATAGAGAAATACACATAAATAGAGCGGAAACTAGGAAAAAGACTCAAACAAAAAATGTACTCAAAAATATCATACATATCCCAGCAGTTCTAGGAGACAGACCCTACTAGTGATTTTACCCATCTTTTAGGGTGACAACTAGCTACATAACTAGCTACGTGACTAGTTATTTTAACTAGTTTTTGATTACAATGAGAGTGCCTGATAGCTGGTCCAAAGTTGTCAACACATTGGATTCACATACTGGTTATATAGCGTCAATTTACCTTACTAGCTACTAACTGGTTACTTGATCAGCAACATAACTTGTTATTTTAACATGTACGGGTGCTAATTGAACTCAAATAGTCAGCTAAAATGACATATCATGGATAGTCCAATAAACGATTGCCTGTAAACAAACCATCCTCCGTTAACTCTCCAATAGATTGCCTCTGCTGTGTAAACGTTTAAAGTGACTTCACTATAGGAGAGACACTAGGTGAGTACTGATTTCACGTTATGTTACATAGGATATCAGTATACTTAAGCAAAAATCAGAATTGTATCAACACAATTTGTACGAATTACTCACAAATCTTTTAAAGTGACTTTACTCTAGATTACTTAGAGACACTTAAGTGACAATTGTCTTCACGTCAGATTACCTGGGATATATATAAAGTAACCAAATATCTTATCTCTGCACTACAAAGAGCTCATACGTGTCAAATGACCAAAATATATAAATTGGAGTCAACCAAGTGATAAGACATTTGTGACGATTACTGTCTATAAGGTCTACATTGACTACTTGCTTAACTGCTGAGCTGTTTGTATGAATTACCCACAAAACGTTTAAAGTGACTACACTCTAGATTACTTAGAGACACTTAAGTGAGAATTGTCTTCACGCTAGATCACCTAGGATATATAAAGTAACCAAGTGTCTTCTCTCTGCACTACAAAGAGCTCATACGTGCCGAATGACCAAAAATATATAAATTGGCGTTAGCCAAGTGATAGGACATTAGTGACTATTAGTGTCTAAGGGATACACTGACTACTTGCGTAACTGCTGGGATGAGAGTTGTTTTTGTTTTCATACAGCTTTTTTAACTAATACATACTCACCACTAAGGATTTTGACAACTAAGATAGAACTTCGGCAGGAGAGTTTACGATCTATGTGTATCTATGACTTCAGAGCACTCTGGAGAAGAAATTATTCGACTATGAAGTGGAATAAGAAGGGATCCAAATTTTAAGCCAAATAAATACAAAAGAGAAATAAATGTAATTTGCTGTAAAGTAGAGTACTCTATCACTGTAAATGTAGCATAGAGTAACATAGAGATGAGACGTAATTGTCAAAAACCTAAGTCTGTTGTCAAAAACCTAAATCTTGCAACAACAAAATACATGTTAGTCAATGTATTCTGTTGTTGTATAAGACATATGATTGTTGTTGTTTGACAAACCAGAGTGTTTCGTCTCTATTTATAATTTTCTATGAAACTTATTTTAATACATATAAATATAGTATTGACGTAAATACGATATTTTCAATATAGGTGTGCAATTTTGATTTTTCAATATTGTGATAGTATTGTAATTTCTGCCTGGGTATATGCAATTAGTCCTGTTCTAAAACAAAAATCTTTTAAGAGGGTGTTTTTTATATTTTTTTGTATGTATTTTGAGCTGGTCTAATATACATATTATTTTTATATCATATTCATATGTATGAATACATATTAAAAAATCAATTATATTATAACGTTGTGCACACGCTCAAAAGTTTTGATGTAAAAAAGAAAAACCAGAAAATTATTAATAATAATAAAAGGAAAAACAATATTCGATGCATATTTATACACTCTGCTATATAAATTGAAATGGATTCTTAGTTGTTAATATGATTTGTAACGTATTTCAATAATATACAATTTTTTTTTTTGGAAAACAAATAAGATGAACATTACTTTTTTTTTGGCAAAAACTAAAAATATAAATTATGAAACTTGAGCAACATTGCGATAATCTTTGAAGTATGAGTTTAAACATCCTTATAATTTGTAATTATGCTTTAACCCAGGTCTCATGGATTTTGGGACAGGATCTAGTTCTAATACATTTTATGAAAGGGACTAGTCGCTTTAACTTTGCATTAGCCTGGTAGTGGGTAATTTTTTTTAAATAATTCTGTGCTTCGCAAGATCATGGCGATCGGTCGTATTGAATTTTATGTGGATACCAACATAACAGCACAAACGCATAATACCCTCCCCTCTATGGTGGTGTAGGGTATAAATAGTTGTGGTCTTCAAATTATATGGTGCAAGATGATTGATAAAACAAATATAATACATTAGAATTTCTAATTAAAAAATGTATACATATGATTAATAATTCACAAGGTGAAAGACAGCCATATTTATATCAACTGAGAATTTTAAAAGCATCCAAAAATATAAGCACTTTGTTGGTTGGGTCTGCTATTAATAGATTTATTAGAAAATATGTGTATTGCCCTGAAGCACAGACGTAGGCGTGTAATAAATAGCATTAGGTGTGTGTGTTCATTGACTTTGAAAAATACAAAAATTTCTGCTAAATGTTTTAAAAAGTTCCTGGTTCCTCATGCCAGCATTAATAATATAGAGTTATGTTCAAGTCGTGCAAATGACGCAGTTGGTTAAAAAAAAGTATAAAGTGTTTCAAATTAAAGTGTGTGAGATAGTCGATCTTAAATAGATTGACATATAAATTGAACAAATAGAATAAATTCGAAATTTTTGGTTAAATATTGAATGAATCAGGGAAAAAGTCGGCTGGAAAGTAGGGAAAATAACTGGTTACTCTTTGAAAGTACTTAGGAAATCATATTGTTGCACAGAATGAATTGTAAAAGTAATTGCTTCATTGCAATTTACAAGGATGTTATTAAGGAATCTAGTTATGCAAGTTTTCGATTAAAATATATCAGAACAAGTTCTAAAAATGTTCCTCTAATAACACTATGCTATACCAAAAATATGCAGGGGTTTTCACATAACAATTCTATTATATTGAAGACCATAGAGTTCGGAAATATTTATAATTTTTATCGATCACTTTGTTTAGTTCTCTTTTATTAGAACTTCCATATTCTTAAGTTACAACTACAAAAAATCATATGTATGTTGTTTTGAAATTATTGACACGGAAAACAAAGATCGACCAGGCCAGCCAAAAAAGTTTGAAGACCAATAATTGGAGGCATTACTTCATGCTGAACGAACTTAACGAGAGATGAGAAACCTTGAAATACGATTTTGTATGTGTGAAATGCTGCTTGAATGCTATTAAAGAAAACGTAAGATGCGTAAGAGATCGTATGTGAAGCTTGGCCAACCAGCCGAATCGACACCAAAGCCACATATCCATGGCGCTCTGTATTTGCTGGGACCAAAAGGGTTCTATCTAGTATGAGCTGCTGAAATCTGATCAGATCATCACAGCGAACCTGTATCGAATGCAGCTGAAGTGTTTGAAGCGAGCATTGGCCTTAAAACGCCCAGAATATCCGGCCAGACATGAAATCGTAATATTCCATCATGCCAACGCTAGGCTACATGTTGCAATTCCTATTTATAAATAAGTGGATGGGAAGTTTTGCCGAACCTGCCTTATAGTACAGACCTTGCCCCGTCCGACTACTATTTGTTTCTAACGATGCAGAACGCTCTCTCTGGGATACGCTTCACTTTTCGCTTCAAGATATGATCAGTTCTTTTGGCTTTGTGTAGCTAACAATGACTAATACTTTGAATAAATTTATATTGTACAAATGTTTCAAAATCCTGCATTTTTAAGTCATACACCCAATAAAAAGAAAAGTTACTGATGTTTGAAAATCGGTTAGAAAATGACAGTCTAAGTTTAAAAAATTCAAAATTTTCACCAAATTTGAGTTGATCACGCTTTGAGTTCATCGTGAAGCTTTAACACATTTTTTTCTTAATTTAGTGAAAAAGCCTACAACATTAGCTTTTCAAAATACATAAGTAAATTAAAGAATGAATGAGTTATGCTAATTTTTGTGAGAACATGTTTTTCGCCTTTTTCAGTTTTGTTCCTTTTTAATTTAAGTAGATGAGGAGCATCATGACTTTAAACTGCCATAACTCAACCATGTTCCAACTGATTTTTACAAGTATTTTTCTGTTTAAGAGACAAAACTAGGGATGCCAAACTGGGTATCCCGGGATTTGTAAAAGCCAGTCCAGTTTGGGATCCCGGTATTTTTCAGGACTACGGGATTTTTGGTTCACATCAAGAAACATTAAATTTAACAATGAAAACTATTTATTTCATAAATATATATAAGTAAAAATATACTAAAGCAAAAAACTAATTCATTGAATTAAATTAAATTTGACACAAAAGATATTTCATTTTTATCCTCGTAAAAAATCTATAACAAAACTGAACATATTTTAACTTTTGAATGGAAATTGATATTAAAAAAATATTAGTTATAATTTTGTTATTGTCATAAAGTTCACAATACTGGGGTTAATATAAATATGTTTGATAAGAAAAGTAGTAATGATACCCTTCATTAAAGGACTATGTTTTGAGTACATATCCTGTGTTCATAAAAAAAGGATTTTTAAGAAAATTTTGCATTTTTTTTAAGAAAATGTTTCTTTACTCAATATACTAATATTTAAAATAAAATATAAAAATATCGTTTTATTGTATAACAAAAATAATAAAATTCTATATATTCATACCCTACACCATCATAGTGGGGAGGGTATATTTGGGTTAGTGCTGATGTTTGTAACGTGCAAAAATATTGTCCCAACATCCACCTCAAAGTATACCAATCAGCTGAGTATCACTTTCTGAGTCGATTAAGAGATATCCGTCCATCCATGTAAACCTTTTCGTAATTTCAAAGATAATTTGACACAAACTTAATATTACCCCGAGAACGAAGTTTATTGAATTTGGTTAGAATCAGTCCATTATTTGTCCTAACCCCTATACAACTGCCTTATCTAAAAATAGTTTAGCTCCCAAATTCAGCATAAATACTTTTTATATAAGCTAAACTCGCACTACCATATGAGAGCTATAGAAAATAGATCCCATACAAAGAAAATTCCATTAATGTGCATAAATATCTGAAATACGTTAGTGCCCAAATAAAATTCAACACAAAACATAAAAACCTAATTGTATGGCGATCGGTCCATAATTAGTCATATCTCCTATATAAATTTTAAAAGAAAACTGTTTATTATTATCTGTTCGGTGTAGGGTATCATATGGTCGGGCTTGACCGACAATACTATCTTAATTGTTTCTATTCATATTATTCAATATATGGAGTAGACGAATAACGTCGCTCATAGTCAACGCGAAATTATTAATAAACTTGTGTATGAGACTGTCAATGTTAGGGAGACCTGCTGCTCCCTGACTGAAATTAAAAAATCTGGCTCCGTTAGGATTTGCTTTGAGATTAGTATAACAGTTATGTGCTTTATTTAGCTTTCTATGTATTTGAGGAGCTTCAAAAATATTAAAAATATTGTAATTTCTCAGGATTTGTTAATCCCGAAAAATCCCTAGATATTCGTGATTGCCATCCCTAGATAAAACTCACATATTTCAAACAAAAGAAACAGTATTAAGTTGCTAGATTCACAATAAAATATTTATAATGTCTTCAAGTTGTAGCTTTTAGAATAGCATTATTTCACTAAAACGAAGTGATTGAGAAAAACTAAAAGTATTTCCGAACTCTATGTACTCCAATAAAACAGAATTGGTACATGAGGACCCCTTCATTCACCTTTATATCACTGTGTAATGCTCTATAATATTTTATTATTTTTTATTTTAATTTAATAAATTTTAATTAAACTAGAAAAATAAAAAATAGTATAAATTAAATTAAATACAAGTTTTGAAAATTTATTATGCTCGTTCATTTAACATTATTGTACCTACGAAAAAACTATACTGGCTTCATAAATCTTTTGAAATCATAATAAAAATCCATAAATTATGGCTAATAATATTTAGTTTTGTTGTGCTCTATACGCTCTACTAACATTCACAGACACACACACACATATATTTATGAATGTATATAAGTATGTGTTGTATACTCTTCCTCTATTTTTTGTTTCCTCCTTCTGTTGTATTTTCATTTAATATTTTTTTTTTAATATTTTGCTTTTCATGTTGTTGTTTGGATTCTTAAATAGTTGCCAACAGTTTTAATGCATGAAAGTGGGTTTTTGTGTGTGAGTTTGAGTGTAGTTTTTGGACTTGTTCAAAATAGTTTTGCTATTGGAAGTTTTATTTTTCTCTTGTTGCTATTAGTTTTATTTGCTTTTGTAAGTTTGGTTTCTTACCATTTAACTTTGTTTAAATAGCAAGCACAATATCAGGCGTAGAAAACATAGAATATATCTCTATTAGAAGAAGTAGTTATGGAAAAAAGGGTCGGTCTAGTAAGGCTAAACAAAAGCACTAGTACAAAAGTTAAAGTCTTGTAAGGGACTATTAATGATGGGAAAGTCGTTCTAACTATTATAATATAAGATCTGACAAAAGTTTAAGGAACATAAGTAAATTTAAATATTAACTCATTTAAAATATGAAAATATTTAAGCAACTCAAAGATTCCTCACTTCTAAATACCGTCTTGTAGGGCATTTACAACTTCTTTTCATTTATTGAATATACAGTATTTTTACCAGCAATAATATTTAAAATTTTTCCTGCTTCTTGTTTTATTCAGTGTGTATAATTTGTATTTATTTTTCTTAAAAAAAAATATATAATTTTATCTTTAAAAGTATAGTATACTTCTAGGAACTAAGTTCTATATAGATAAATATGTATGTATGTACTAGTGTACAGAAATAAATGTTATTATTATATTTTGTAGGTTTTTGTTTTCTTCTACAATCTTGTTAATATTTTTAACAATAAAAATTTTATTTTAATTTAATGGTTATGGAATAGTGTTATTTAAAAACTAGGTCAAATGAATGACCAATATGGATATAGGGAATAAAATTAAAAACATTGCCAGTTAGTTTATGATTTTGAGAAATAACATACTTATATTGAACTAGATAAACAGAAAAATACGCATAGGTTTAACAAAGAAATGAGAGGAGTGTCAACTAAACCGAACTTATCGAAAATATGTCACAATACCAAGCACTGGATTGTATCATGTCCCTCAGATTCCTTTTCTTTCTGGGGGACTTTGTGGGCGCTCTACCACATCATTGCAAATATGGGAAAACGATAGTAGAGCAAATGTAACGTGTTAATGTTGTAGGATTATTGCTAAACTGTTTGTCCAGATATATGTTAAACATAATAAACTATCAGTACTGAAAATTCACTAATGATAAAACTCTTTTTAGAACCGTTCTGTGGTGCTGTTTTAGAAAATTGTCTTCTAGAGCTAATTGTGGAAGTAATACAATTTCTTCTATGATGCAAACGTGTCCAAAAACATCGAAAATCCCAAAAGATATGAATAACGACAGATAAATCTGATGCTAAAAAGAGACAGGAATTACCATGTGTTGTCCAAAAAAGGTGGTCCAGCCCCCAAATTTTCATAGGGGGCTGGGAAAGTGACAATCAAAAACAAAATTTGTAGGCATAAGGGCTTAAGAAAAAACTTTAAATAATAAAAAGACATTAGAAATTCAGTAGAAAAATGGCGGAAAAGACTTTAAGAAATACCCTGCAGGAAATATCAATAGTGAAACTTTACTGACTTACCTTTGACATAGTCACCAGTACTAGTGACTTATTATACCCCAGACAATGCTATTTACTTCAGACATTTAACATGTGCGTGTCATTGGAAGTCTTATTTCGGTATCTCGGGAACAATTACAGATATTGTTACAAAGTTGCACATGATTAAAGCTTAGGTGTTTTTTTTTAAAAAAGGCCAAACATACATTTACAATCCAAATGAGCTGAAGTATTAAATATAAATAGTCCTTGAGAAGATCTCTATTAGTTGAAGAGATATTCAGGTTTATTGATTTACTTTTTAATTTTGCTCGATCGTTTTATGTTTTTTTAGGATTGGTGGACCTACCTAAAATGTTCTTCAGAACTATATACAATTTTTTTATGATCCTGAAAGATAACTTAATGCAAAAGCATGCAAAGTAAAATTCGGCTCACTTAAGCAAACACAACACCCCCAGACCTATGCAAACTTGGCCAATTTAAAAAAAGACATTCAGTTTGAGTAAAAAATTCTAAAAATGCAAAGCACCGATCCACGAACGAGCTCCATTTTTGTATAATCCAATATGTTTCTTAAATAACTGCAAAGTATTTTGACTACCACGCGGTAAATAACGTCACAGTGGGGACTTTTCTAAAAAAACTAAGTTTTTGGAACACATTTTCCCCATTTTAGGAATTTCCGTATTTGAAAATATAAAATGTCAAAAGTTGTCATATCATTGATTTAAGGATATTTGAGTTTATATTAGTTTAATTTTTTTTATGATATCTATAACCGTTAACATTTTACATTAATTTAAATTTTATATTTTTCTTCATGGAAAATCACCATATTATATTTTTTTAATTTTTAAGGCAAATTATGTCCCAAAAATTCATAAAATTACTTAATTTTACTAAATTATCAATCTTCTAGTCCTAAGGTTTTCACTTATATAAAAAGCCTTTATTTACTCCTCAGAAGTTCCACAAACATTGCCCCCTTTGACAAATTTGTACGAGTTCAGCTTATATAAAACTTATTTGTGCTGTGATAATTAAGATATTTATGAGAGCTTAACTATTTTCCGATAGGGCACTTATATGGGGGCTAAGAGAAATAATGAACCGCAATATAAAAGTTTGTGCCAAATTTTGTCGAATTATCTTTAAACTTGCGACTTGTAGTTTGATTAAAATTTTACATGAACAGACAGACGGACGGACGGACATCGCTTAATCGACTCAGAAAGCGATACTGAGTAGATTGTTATACTTTAAAATGGGTGTTAAAACAATATTTTTGCACTTTACAAACATCAGCGCTAACTCAATATATCCTCCTCACTATGCTGGTGTAGGGTATAAAAATCATAATGAATTTCCCATAGTGTTCTCCTATACGTATGAGCAATAAATAATAATCATACGCTCATAAATACATAGTTTCAATAGAGTTTTCAAACTGGTTAAAACACATTTTTACAAAATTACGGTTTTCGAGTTATTCCACAAACCGAATTATTTGTTTCGGATTATTCGACAAAACCGAATATTTTTGCTTTTATTTATTTTCAGGTTTTATGCAAAATTTAGAAGTTCAGTTTTTAACATTAAAAGTTCAAAATCCACACAAATTAACAAATAAATAATTCTACAATTTGCAAAAAGATCACATAAATTAAATCTTTTATACGACGCAAATATAACAGTTAATCCCACTTCAACTATAAGTGAACGTGTTTTTTCTATTTCTTCTCTAATAAAGTATAAATTAAGGAATCGTATGTCCTCAATATGTTTAAGTTCTATTTTTTCTTCATCTCTTATTTTAAAAAATACAAGTATTTATAAAAGTATGTATTAATATATATCATATCTTTTGATTTCAAATTCTGTGTAATTTTTATGTAAAAAATTTGTTTATTAAAAATTTAAAGATTTTGTATATGTTTTAATAATTAAAATAATGTCAATTCTTAAATTGAAGAAAATAAAAAAAACGTGTATTGTTTGAAAAACACAAGTCTTTTGCCAAAAACCTAATTAGTGAGTACGACTTTTTTAAGTTTTTTGTCTCTATGATATATAATGTTTTTACATTTACATCCGCTAATATTTGAGATTGTTTAATTTCAGATAACCGGAGGACGATGGGGTACAGTAGGTCGAATGAACCATACAGTCAGGAGCAGGTGGTGGGTCAACACTGGCTGCGAAAATCAACAACAGAGAGTGTATACAGCAAAGTATCGACAGCAGAGAGTGTCAGCAGAGAGAAGTCAATACCGATGGTATCAGCAGAGGGGAGTCAACAGAGTGTAAGCAGAGAGGAGTCAACAGAGTGTATCAGAAAAGGGTAGTCAAGAGAGAGAATCATGAGAAATGATATTCAACCGTATGGGAGAGGACACAAGCCAAAGAAGGAAGTAACCAAGAATACAAAAACACAATATCAACCAGCAATACAACACGCACAAGCATCACAAACACAGTAGCACACACACATATCAACAACAAACAATAAGTTGATGAGGATCAAACAATTGAGATGATTTTAGCAACAACCGCTATCGGTTCGAATATTTTGTACTGCAGTAGCCACAATTGTTGTAGGAACAATAATATATATGCTAGTATAACAGAGCAATCGATCTTTTTTGTGTTGTGAAAGTGAACGAGTAAGACGTGTGACAAGCCGGTAAGATAAAAAAATATAAATTAAACAAGTTACAGAGCAGTGCTAGGGAGTAATTAAATTGGATTTGGTAACATCGATCCTTGTATAGTGAGAACAGGGCGCTGGTTTAAAATCTGCTTACGAGGATTACATCCTACCTTACCCAAAACAGATTTATATCCGTGGAGGGAGGAGAATAGTGCACTAGCTCAGGTCAAGAGTGGTAGATATTTTTCTTTGCAGTAACACTCGGAAAAATTGGGGACAAGATTAGATTCTAGGACTATATCCTAGAATACTATAAGAGCAGGAGTGTTAACGGAGCAAATTGTTCTCAATAAAGAAGCATTCAATTTGCATTTGTGGCTCAATAAATAGGTAGAACTGAGTTGAATAAATAAAATAAAATGTAAAGTGTGTAAAGAACAGAGAAAAGTGTATTACATTTCAAGTAAAGCACCAAACCCGGAGTAACCGAAGGTTCCTTTCAGTTTACTTACTGTTTTTAAATTTTCAATATTACATACATACTTACTAAGATTCAACTTAAAACAAGTCATTCAAAGAAAACTTCCAAAATGCTTACCTGAAAATTAAAGAAAATATAATAAGAGTTAGTAATTTGATAGATAGAGATATAGCAAACAATTAAGAACAATTAAAATTATACTATAGTAAACAAAAAATATTGCCTAATTGTCAATTAAAATTAGTAAATGATTGAATAGTAAATCATACAAACGATAATTTTTTTTTATTATTTTATACTTTACCTATATCATATTTCAATCAAAGGTTTGAAAGAATCAATGCTTAAATTTTCAAAATCAAATTAAATTAATTCATAGGTCTTATTGAGTAGTACTGCAAACGTATTGAATTCTTTCCTTTGAGAATTTATTATCTATATTACAAATGTCTTATTGAATCATTCAAGTTCTCTTTAATTAAAATTTTTACAAAATAGCTGAATAAAATTTATTGTATCATTAAATTTGTCTTCAATCCAAATCTATTTCAAATAGAAAAACAAACATTTTAATTGAATATAAATTAACATATACATATGTATTGAGATATTCAAAAGTTGAATGAAATTCATTATGAATTAATATAAATTGAATTAACAACAAGTAGGAGTGTTATAATCGGGTGTGCCGAATCTTGTATACCCACTATCAATATGTGATAATAAAATGGGTCATTTATGGACCGCTCATAAAAGTTGATTGATGTTCAAGTTGTTTTCTGAGGGGGGACTTTGTTTGGGGACTAGGAAGAAATGTTGCTTGATTTTCGCAATACTTTATGCTATAATTTCAGAGTACTTAGAACTAATTTGTGGAAAATTCTATCAGGATTTCCGCATAATTAACGTTTTTATGACTGCTCAAACAATATTCCGTTAAACATTTGTATGGGGGCTAGGTGAAATCATAGACCGATATTGCCCATTTCCAATATCAGACAAACCTTATCAACAGAGAGTATTTGTGGAAAATTTCCACCAGCTAACTCTTTTCGTTTGTGCTCGACTTGGCCCGTATACTTAAGATGCCAGCAGGACGAATCTACTTATAGATTACCGTCTTGAGCAAATAAAGCTAATTGTCTCCTTTATTACAGGACACTGTTTACAATGATTACTGTAGAAATTGCCATAATGAAGAACAGGCAGATACTGTAAATCACCTTTTCTGCCAATGGCCGGCTCTGACAAACCTGAGGGAACGCATCCTCGGATTTCCATTCTTATCATGCTTGGATGAGCTATCAAGGATGATTCTTAGATGAATCTACTCCTTCATCCGGGAATCTGGATATTTTAACCTGGAGGCATCGGAAGTATTGTAAATACCCTGCTGTCTACCCCTTTTGTATCAAAATGGATTTGAATGAACCCAAGTGAGCTGCTTGAGGAGCGACTGCCCATGGAACGTAACCTATTGGGAATTGTTAGCTTTATTCTTTTCCCATCTTAATTAATTAATTCGAAGCTCTGATTCCATTCTTGTTTTCGTATTTCAAGTCTTAACTTTAATTTAAAGTAACTATTCGTTATAATATAATAAGTAGTTGTAACTTCTCAAGTTACTCTTGTATATCATTTAAAAAAATTTTTTTCTTCGAATAATTTGTATTAAGTACTATTATTATTCTCAGAATTCTTAAAAAAAATGTTTACAAAATATATTTTTACTTAATATTATTTTTATGCCAGATAATGAAATTTAACATATTTTTCAATTTAAATATAACGCTTTGCTTTAATTGCCTTAATCGGATGGGGGTCATGAAATAAATAAATCTAATCGTTACCTCATTTCCTTGACATTGAATAAATCTTGTTAATTTCAATTATCTACAGAAATCCTCATTTAAATATAATCTAAAATTTCATTTTTAAATGCCTCCACATACACACTCACTCACTCACGTATTTCCGGCAACATTTTAAAATGAACAACAACGTAAATTAAAAAAAAGTAGAAAATTCTTTGCCTTCATAATTTTCCAACATAAAAACTGTGTATGGATGTATGTTTGTATGTAAAAATAAGATTGTAATGTTTATTATATTGGATGTATTATGAGCAGCAGTAAAGAGTAATGATAATGTAACGATAATATTTTATAATAAGCCTAGAAACACTGTCATAAAATACGCTATATACGAGCACGACTAAGAGTAGAAAAAGACATACAAAACTCGACTAAAGGAAAGATGAAACGTAAGAAATGAGAGAAAAAGCTGCCTCTTTTATGGAGTTATTAAATACGGATATTGTATATTTAATATAGGAAAAATAATGAACAACAGCTAAAGCGACAGCGACAAACGCCAAACCCCATTGCCTGCTACTGCCATCATACAACCACACCCCTGCTTGAAAGGCAAGACATAAAGAAAAGTCTTTAATATTATTATGATGGAAGATGGAAGAAAAAGGCCAGAAAATGCTAGACAACAACGGTAGACACAAGATGGAAGAGTAAAGTCATCATAATAACTAAAAATAAACGTTAAATAACTTGCGTACGAGTATTATAATGAACGGGATGAAATTAATTAACATTACATGCTAATGAAATTTTAATGTCCCTTTTTAACGGAACGGAAGTTGTATTAAACAATATAAATTTACAGTTAAATGCATAAATAAGTGAAACAGTCATGTTACATACATATATAAATAAATAAACATACATATGTAGTAGTAACAGATATACGAGGGCATAATAGACAGAGGTTTTGGGAATTTTTTGTTATGAAAAGTTGTAAAGAAAAGTTAATTTACTTTTTCGGGGTTTTCAAAAAATAGTTCGGGTAATATATTGGGTGTTTGACTTAAAAATTCGGGATTTTTTTTAAATATTTAACTTTTATTTTGAAACATTTGTACAATATATTGTAAATTTACTCAAATTATTGGCAATTGTTAGCTATGACCTTTTCTCATCTATCTGGCAACATATGGATTACGAGCCAAAAGAACTGCTTATCTTTTGAAGCCAAGAAAGAATTAAGCCAATATCGGATACTCTGTTTTAAGGTGAAGCGTATCCCAGAGAGACCGTTCTGCATCGAACGAAACAAATAGAAGCCGGACGGGACAAGGTGTGGAGTATAAGACGGGTGAGGCAAACCACTTCATTCTAAAATTTTTTTTAACAGTTATTGCCTAATGTTACCGAGCGTTGTCATGATGGAATATTACGGTTTAATATCTGGCCGCATTTTTCGGCAAATTATCACTTCAAACGAATCAGTTGCATTCGGTACAGGTTCCCTGTGATGGTCTGATCTGATTTCAGCAGCTCATAATATATAGCATCCATTTGCTCTCACCAAATACAGGTTGATTTTGCATGTTGGCCGAACTTTACATGTGATCTCATACGGTGCAAAAACGATTTTCTTTTATAGCGTTCTAGCATCGTTTTAGACATCCAAAAATGTATTTCAAGGTCTCTCGGCTCCAATTCTTTTGGTACCCATTTTCCCTGCTTTTGGATGAATCCTGCTGCTCGAAAATATTTTGAAATTGCTGCTTGAGTAGCTCCCAATGATGTTGCAAGCTCTTGTTGAGTTTTTAAATATATTCATGGAGTAATGTCTCCAATTGTTGGTCTTCCATATATTTTGGTTGGTCTGAAAATTAATTAATTTTCTCTAGATAGAAACCTCTTTGAGAGATTTATAATCTTTTAAGATCAAGTATGGCGAGAAAAAACAACAAGCAGCGTATGTGAGTCTCACGAGGATGACCCATACACCATTTCCGCATGTTCCAACATGAAGGAGATCTCGAATTCAATTAGCAATCTCAAAGGAAACAAATCCCCAGGTGTTGACGGAATCTCTGCTGAGCACTTGAAGTCCGACCCACATACTGGAATGCTGGAATAATACTGCCAAATATTCTAACAATCTGAAGAGATAAAATCTCGACAACGGGTTGACTGAGGGCGTGATAGTAAATATACCAAAGAAACTGGCGCCTCATTACTCTGCTATGCGTAATTAATAAGGTAATAGCCCAGATAATTGACAAAAGGATTTCCGAAAGGGTAACACCAACTTTAAGGCAGGAACAAGTCCATCATTGACCACATAAACAGCCTACGTGTTACTGTGTAACAATCTGTAGAGTGGTGCTCACCACTGTATCTATGCTTCATACACTTCTAGAAGGCCTTCGGCAAACTAAACCACGATGTGATTTGGAGTTCATCGAAATGTCGCAGAATACCTCTCAAACTCATATAAAAAAGACCCTTATAAAAAGCCTATAACGTAATGCCTCTTGTAGGATTAAACAATGCAAATTGCTAAGTGAAACGACGAGAGTTGGGATAGGTGTCTCGCAGGGATGTGTCCTGTCACCACTTCTATTTAATATTGTTCTGGACACGATCCTTGTAAGAGCCTTCGATAATGACAGGCGGATAGGTGTGGAGATAGCTGGGGCGCTTAAACAGTTTTGATAATACACACGATATATGTCTACTGGCTCACAGCTACTCAGATCTAGCAGCGAAATAGATTTGAGTAGCTGTGAGCGTAACGCTGGCAGCAGAATCAGCAGGTTGGAAAATAAGTATCATGAAGACAAAAACTTAACTTATTAATGCAACCTCCCGACATTTACTTGCAATTTGTGAAAGCGAAATAGAAGATGTCAGCCAATTCTTCTATCTTGGGCCAGTACATCGATAATTGCTTGCAGAAAGCATGAAAAACCATTAAAAAGTTAGGAGGCTTCAAAATTATTTTATAACAAGAAAATAATAATTTGTAAAAAAAAGTTTAGAAATTTGTTTGTTATTTTGCCTTAACAAAAAATGTTAAACGGATTGTGATAGAAAGGAAATATTGGTACCGTTTTGCTAAGCCTAAAATGCCTTTTCATCGTGCGTGGTAAAAGAAACTAGCATTCTTTTCTTTTAATGTGAGACTTGCTCCCACTGCTGTGGGTTTTTGGAACTTTTTTTAAGGGTTCAGAAAACGTCCATTGCTGCAGAACCGACTGGTGAAATCAGATTTGCAATATATTGAACCATTTTTTTCTACGGAAAAATTAGCTCAAAATCCGCGTATTTAAAAAGACCGTCATTATTTTTATTTACCCAAAAACCTTCAAAAGAAATCATGATTTTTTACAGCAAATTAAATTTTTTACCGCAAATCAAAGTTTTTGCTCTTATACATATATAACAATGTCTAAAAATTTTTATATTTTACATTTAAACATCTATGGTTAAATGAACAAAAACTATTATTAATTGGAGTTAAACATTTAAAAATTTTAATTTCTTTGAAAATATTGCTACTTTGACCCATAACTTGAAACTCCAAATAAAAGTTATTCGATGTTGGTAAAATTAAAAGAAAAATATATTGTAAAACTTTAGCAGAAGATACAACATTTTCAGATTGCTCTCGTAATAAGTGTATTTCTTCGTGTGGCATGTAAAACAGCTACGAGTATAAGAAAGTTTCTGAATACAAATTTCGTTCTACTACTCTAGCATGGCAAAATAATCTTCTTTATATTGTTTATTTCAGTGTGTTTTCTGTTTTTTTTTTTAATTCTTTTGTTTCATTTACTTTTTGTGCTCAACATATTCATCTAATGGATTGTAATCAAGGCCTTCTTCCCGTATGTGGCAAACACAACAATGTTGTATATTAGTATAAAGGAGTATATTTATACTCACTACATATTTGTTATATTAACTGTAACATGGTGTCTGATTGTGAGGGAAAATAGAAAATTTAACCAGCTAAAGTCTAGGTCTATTTTATATAAACATGCAGGTATATCAAACAGTTTAAGAAATATATAATTGAATAAATAGTACGTTTAATCATACAGCTCGCTGCAAAAGCTTTTCAAAAGTATTCTTTGTAAAGTCGTTAATTAACACAAAGGGACGTACTGAATGGATCCAAGTGAGCTGTTCTTTCCAGCTTCGATAACCTAAAGTCGCTAAAGGTAAGGATAATAATGCAGGACTAGTTACAGAACTGGTTACTTGGGGATATGATGTGGTTCTAATTCTAATAATGTAGAATATATGAAAGGAAAAGTGCTGTGTTTAGCATTTTAATTGGAGGGAGATATCTATACATTCAGAAACCCTGTATCGACTGGTTACTGAATTTAAACTTTCAGTACTTCTTTAAATTTGGTTTAAAATAATTGATAAATTTTCTATTCTTATTTCATTGATATTTCCTTTTTACAATACTCATGAAAAAAATCCTTTTATGATCTATAATTATCTATACATTTATTTAAATGTTCACAGTTTTAGAGGGTTAAAACTAACACACAATAACTTTTTAACATTTACATACACACAATATGACACACAAGTACAATTTATTATGTGCATGTAAATATTTGTTTGTATCCTCTGTATCCTTTAAACTCCCTACATATTGCTGCGAGGTGGGTGGTGTTGCCGTTTTTAGTTTGTAAGTCTCTCTATTGTCGATGATGATGATGTTTTTCATGGTTGCTGTTCGCTGTTGATTCTCTTTCTTTTATTTTTAATATTTTTTATTATCAAGGCGTAAATTACTTTTTATATTCTTTATTAATAAAATTTTGCATTTTTCATTTGTGTCTGTCTGTGTATGTTCTTCTATAAGTTTCATTTTGTTTTGCTTTTCATATTCATAATCTTTTTCTTTGTAACCGTCCATTAGAGGAAAATGATACAAAATATTCCTTTATGCGAACGAACACTATGAATGCATGGCTTAATAAATTGTAAGCAAAAAGACACAAACTGCAAAGGGGAGGGGAAAAACTCACATAATTAATGAAAGTTATTTTTTTTTGTTGTTTTGTATTATAATACAGGTTTCTTTATTTTGTTATTTTTGTTTTCTATAAACAACTAAAAATTAAGCGGCTTGTATAAAAACAATTAATTTTAATTTTCAAGGTATTAATCATTTTTTTCGAACTTTTGGAAGAAAAAAACTAAAATTAAATTGCTTGCTATTTTAAAAATATGACAAATGAGGGTTTATTTGGTATATTTATATATAAGTTGGTCAAATTGATACTTTTGCTTATAATTAGTTTATATTTTTATATACACCATCAAAAAAGATGGGTGGTATATATATTTTGACACTCTATTTGTAACGCAACGAAATATTAATCAGAGATCCACAAAAGTATATCATTTCTGGGTCCTTATGAAATTCTTAGACGATGTAGATATGTCCATCCAGATATGTGCGTCTGTGGAAATCACGATAGGGCGTAAACGAAAGGAGCTTGCTGTCTGAAATGTTCCACAAATACTTTCTTTTAATAAGGTTTGTTAGATATTGAAAATGGGCAATGTCACTACATGATTTCGCATAGCCCCTATACTGTTTAAACAATCATAAATATGTTGATTATGCGGAAATCCTGATAAAATTTTCTGGAGTATTATTTTGGTTGTTGATTTAAATACGCATATCTTTTGAACGCGGTTCTTGTTCTTAATAACTTATATGTCATTTTGAAGGGTAAATATTTGTTATTAAGTCTCACTTTGTTATTGAACATTATAATGTAAACAACAAAGTTATTTTTTACTTCCAAAATGTAGAATTTTGTACCAACAAAGCATCATATGTGGGAAGTTATGCCTTACTTCATTAATTTGAAAAAAAAATGCCGCTAAAGTACATCGATTGCTCACCACAGCTTGTGTTGAATGTGTTCCATCGAATTCAACGTGCGAGAGATAGTTTGTACTGTTCAGAAGTGCTGGTTTTGACACGGAAGTTAAAAGGTCGCCCAGGCCAACCAAAACAGTTTGAAGTCCAAGAATTGGAGGCATAACTCCATGAAGTTGATTGTAAAACTCAACGAGAGTTTGCAAAATCAATGGGAGCTACTCAATCAGCATGTTTAAAACGTTTTCGAGCAGCATTATTCATCCAGAAGCAGAGAAATTAGGTACCATACGAATTGAAGCCGAGAGACCTTAAAAGACGATTTTGCATGTCCGAAATTATGCTTGAACGCTATAAAGAAAATAATTTTTGCACCGAATCATTACTTGTGATAAAAAATGGATTCATTAACATAACCCAAGGGTAAGAGATCGTATGTGAAACTCGGCAAACCAGCCAATCGACACCAATGCCAAATATCCATAGCGCTAAGGTAATTCTCTGCAGCTAATGCAACTGATTCGTTTGAAGCGAGCATTGACCAAAAAATGCCCAGAATGTGCGGCCAGAAAAGAGAACGCTCGGCAATGTCTTTAAAAATATAATTTGAACAGGAAACAAACAAAAAGAGAGTTGTTTCAATAACAATTCGAAAAATACAGCCTTCTATTCGATTCTCAATTTTTAGTGTGGTAGAACTCTATTTATAAATACAGTGCAAGCGCTCGGTATTCGCAACTACCCATTATCGCGACGACCCGGTTATCGCGACGTCTTGTTTTTTAACATTGCTGGTTCTATAGGTTGACTTTGATCTTCAATTTTGTCAGTTTATTCGTGTCATTTGTTGTGTAAATACATCTCTTAATATGCAAAAAGTTCAACATATTTTAAAGCCAACAATTTCTCAAAAATTAGAGATTTAAAAAAAAAATTAAAAGTGGAGATTCCATAAATTCAAATTGCGTGAATTTCAAGTTGCATAAGTTTTCAGTTTACAGCATTATAAAGCAAGTAAATTCATTAAAAAAGTTCGTACGTACAACAGAAAGTGACACTGGCAAGCGTTGGATCTTAAAGAAAGCTGAGTACCCAAGAATGGGAAAAATGCTTTATAAGTGGTTTTTAAAACAAAGAGAAAAAATGTTCCAATATCAGCAGCGATTTTACGAACAAAAGCCAGTCATTTGTTTTAAAAAGTTTATCAAACCAATTCAGGTTTTAATGCCAGTGAAAGATGGTTGAAGAAATTAAAGCGTCGACATGGAATTAGATTTTTAAAAATTGCGGGCGAGAAATTGTTTTCGAAACCTTTACTTATTGATCCATTTGTGAAAGAGTTTAAGGATTAAGTATGTTGATGAGCATGGGTTGACTCTTCACCAAATCTACCATGCCGAAGAAAATGGTTAAGTTATAGGATGCTTCCAAATCACACTCTTGTCACATGTAATGAGAAAACAGCGCCCGGAAGAAAAATATGTAAAGAACGAATAACTTTTTCACCCTGTTCAAATGCGAATGGCACAGACAAACTGAAATTGTTGGTTGTTGGAAAATCGAAAAACCCAAGCGCCTTTAAAGGCTTTTTCAATATTCCTGTAATATACAACTGCACTAATAACGCCTGGATGACATCATTTATATTCAAGGACTGTTTGCATCACGAATTTGTTACCCACGTAAGTTAATTTTCATCAATTAGTAAAAGTAAGTTGTTCATAAGTAAACTTTTTTAGGCTTCAAAAGATCTGCCGCAAAAAGCAGTTTTGTTTTTAGATAACGTGTGTCACTCAGTTGAGGAACTAAGAAGTGATGACCGTTTAATTATAGCATTGAATTTACCACTTAATTGCACCACTCAAAAACAACTGCTCATCCACTTGCCTGACCAGAAGAGACAAAATTTTGAGCTCAGACTAAAAAACTTCAATCTCAATAATGCAGTTCAGACTCTAGCTACGTCCTGGGATAAAATATGTGTGTCCAACCAATATCCGAAAATCCTGCAACACCTTGATCGAATTCAGTACTGAATGGAGTGAAGAAAATAACATGCCCTTAAATTTTTTACAAAATATAATTCAGGAAGAAAACGAAGATCTTTCTACTATTGGTATACTAGTAGCACAAATATATACGAATGCTGACATAAACAACTGGTTTCAAGAAGAATTTCATGTGGAAAGTAATGAGGAGCAAATGGAATTATCAGATATGTTATCGGAGGATTTATACGATAGTGGTCGTGAAGAAAACAAAATTAAAGTGGACGATTGTTTAACATCGATATACATATGCATACAATGGGATTTGAAAAGTGAACTACGTGATTCAGCTGTTGTTTTAAAAGATAATTTGCCAAAAAAGCAACTCAAAATCTCCAATTTCTTTAAAAATGTTTAATATGTAATATTAATAAAAAGGATTCAAATTTTAATTCAGTATTAGCGATAGGTCTGGTTTTTAATTAGTCGGGAATACCGAGCTTGCACTGTATTATACATTTTAATCAGATAATATTATTTTATAGCTGCTGGGAAATGTCACGCATTTCGTTCTGAACAGTTTACATTTCGTAGTAATTATTCTGATGGACTTAGCTTCTGCAAATTCAGTTTGATTTTTCAGTAAGTATGTTTATATATTCGACTTTTAGTGGGCAACGTTTTGTACATGAAAAGAAATGTCAAGGTTTTCATAAAGAGCTTGAGATAAATAATTGCTGACAAAATATTAATTCCACTTAGGAATCCAAAAGTGGTTTCATACCGAAAAAATGTGTTCTTTTGTTTTTTATTTGTTCGAAGAAGCAAAATTTCAACTTTCGATTCCATTAGAGGCGGATAGTCTGTCTTTTCAATCTAGTTGCTTTAATTACTATTAATAGAGTGCTATTGGTTTCATCAATTCATATTAACAAAAACTATATGCAATGTTTGATATAGCCGAGTTCTATGCAATTTGTGTATAATTGCGGAGCTTAGTGCAATAAGCCTATAACCCATACATTTCAATATATTCAAAATCTAAAAATTTCAACAACTTTATAAAATTACATTAACAAATTCATAAAAAAATCATTAGTAGTAAAATCGTAAAATCAGTTTAAGGATTCCATGTGACTTATAATAATTTTGCACTAAGGCTTTCAATTAAAAATGTCAATACAGCATTTGTATATGTACATATTTCTTTAAAAAAAATAACAATAATAAATTACTCCATTAGATGACAAGTGAAAATTTTTGTTAGAGTTTATTTAAACAAATCAACTCTTATACTTTGTGTTTGTATATTTTTAGTTATAATTGGAAGATACTTGAAAAATGTGTTTTTTTCAGATTTATTTAAAACATTTCTAAAAGAATTTGCAAACATTCCAATCTGGTTACATAGATAAATGTACTGGTACATGAGTATGTATAGTTACTAAATAATGAAAAAAATTGACAATTGAATAGATTTAAAAATTTTTGTCAAAAATATTTCCTCTTATAGTTCTTTGTATCATTTTAGAATTATTTATTATTTACAAATACCATTGTTGTTGAAAGAGAGATTTGACAATGATTGAATGTAAAGGAAACAAATTAAGATTTTATATAAATTTATTTTTCATTTTAAACAATAATAAATAAAAATTTCTAGATAATATCTAAATTGAGTGTATAATATTTTAATAGATTGGTTTTCTTATTTTTTAAGTTTTTTTTTGATCTACTAATACTTGGTATTATAGAATTCTGTGTAATTGATTGATTAGTGCCAAAGAGTAGAGTAAGTAGAGTTAGCACTATGCAATTATTCAGTAACTTTATTTAATATTTAGTTAATTGATAAATGAACAGAGTAATTAAAATTCTTGGTAAAACTATGTAGGTTGGGTTAGACTTATGCATTAATCGCATTCACTAGCTACAAGCTACAAGGCAACACGACCATCGTAGCCAAGTTAAACAATCTAGTGCTGTCAACATAATAAAAAATATGAAATAAATAAGTGCTTAAAAATATTTTGTTTTATTAAACAAAAGAGAACATCAAAGAAATGTCCTAAAATAATACTACTTTATCTGCTCTGTTTATTGTGTTATCGTAACGAACCAGCAGAGATCAACGCCGAGCCGCCGAGTCGTGATATAGTAGGACATTATGACATATGACTGATAAGAGACCCGTTTAACTGGTTTATTCATATAACCCGTTTAACTGGTTAATTCATATAAAATTTTTTTCGAATTCGGTTATTTAGAAAATACAATTTTTTGAATAACACGAAAATCGGATTTCTAAAATACATTGTTTTTTAATATTCTCTAGCCATTAGTTACACAGAACATGATATTAATCTTCTAAACATTCATACAAATGAACTAATTATGCGTAAACTAATTTCCGAGAAACAAATTTAGAATTCATATAAAATGTCTAAATAATTTAAACTTTACATAAATAAGCACACAGCAACATTAACATAAGCAAAGATCACATCCGGTTATTCATAAATTCTCTGGCAGTCACTTAGACGAACACACACACATGTGCACAGCATACATGACTCAGTGACATCCCAGCAGTTAAGCAAGTAGTCAATGTATCCCTTATAGACAGTAATCGTCACAACTATCTTATCACTTGGCTGACTCTAATTTATATATTTTGGTCATGTAACACGTATGTGCTCTTTGTAGTACAGAGAGAAGACAATTGGTTACTTCATACATCCCAGGTAATGTAGCGTGAAGACAATTGTCACATAAGTGTCTCTAAGTAATCTGGAGTGTAGTCACTTTGAACGTTTTGTGAGTAATTCGTTCAAACTGGTTTTATAAAAATTGTGTTGATATAATTCTCATACAGTTAATTTTTATTTTTGCTTAAGTATGCTGATATCCCATGCAACATGCATGAATTCAATAGTTACTTTAGTGTCTCTTAGTAACCTATAGTGAAATCACTTTAAGTTATTTTACCTATCAAACGCAATCCATTGGAGAGTCGTCGAAGGAAGGTTTGTTTACAAACAATCGTTTATTGGACTGCTTATGATATGTGTTTTTAGCTGACTATTTGAGGTCAATTTGCACCCGTACATGTTAAAATAACTAGTTATGTAGCTGATCAAGTTACCAGTTAGGTAGCTAGTAAGGTAACTGACGCTATTTAACCAGTATGTGGACCAGCTATTAGACAGTCTCATTATAGTCAAAAAGGGTCAATTGACCCCCTGCTTAGGACATGCACGTGTTAAAATAACTAGTCACGTAGCTATTGAAGTAACTAGTTCCCATCCTAAATGATGGGTAAAATCACCAGTTCGGAACTGTCTCCTAGAACTGCTGGGATACGCTAAACACAAACACTTACATTTTCACAGGTTATTTCTACATACATACATCACATTAAGTACGAAGAGTCACATTCATATTTTGTTTGTTTCGATTACATGAATTTTAAAACGTACCTTCAATAGAGATGTATGGACGAGGCGAAACATTATCGAATGAACGATTAATAACAGATGTTGGTAGTGGAATAATGTCAACAGCCATGTGTTGACCACTACTATCACCACCACTACTATATTGTTCTTGTTGTTGCTGTAGATGTGCCTGCTCGGGCTCATGATGTTGCTGTTGTAGCTCTTGTTTTTGAGGCTGATGGTGTGCCATTGTTTTGTTTGTTGTTGCTGGTGCAGTAGCAGCAGCTGCAGTACCTGCGGTATTCAAATTACGCATTTTTGGTTGTTTTACTATAATAAAATATACATTTTCAAATAAAATTGCATGACTGTCGTTTGTTAATGGAGCGTAAAACTATTTGGTTGCATGTATGCATGTATTGCAACGCGTGTATGTATGAGTGAGTTTTTACGTTGAGTTTGTGTGGTTGTGCGTTTGCAACCAGCGGGAAAAAGATGCTTTAAAGAGTTCAGCGGGAAAAATGGGACTAAAACTTCACTTTGTAGGCCTTCTATAAGACCTGTTTACACATTCTATAAGATCGGACATTTTGTTCTAAAATTTGTTTCACTTTTAGTTTTAACTTTTTTGGAGGTTGTCTCACATTTTGCTCTATACTCTGGTTTGGCCGATTTTGCCAACTTTTCTGATCAGCAAAGAATATTTGGGGAAAATGTATCACTCTAAGTCCTTCTCTCGAGCCCATATTGTGCCGTCAACAGATGGATAGATGGACGGACATAGCAAGGTCGACCTAGGATATACATATATTCTTTTTGGTCTTACGACCTATGTTTCGATATGAGGAATGAGAAATTTAATATACCTCCCATCCTTTTAGTGGTGGGTGTTAAAACTACTTCATGTGAACTGCATAACATAGTATTTTGTAAAAGACAAAATTTTTTAGAAGATTTTTTCTACTTCTGATGGTATAAAAGATATAGGAATAATTGCAAAACTAATCATGTTTGAATTTTAAATAAAGGATTGTTTGAATGGGTATCATATTTTTTTAGAAGGAAAAGCAAAGTCCTTCGAGAACATCTTTTACGAGAAGATATAGTGAAATGAGTGTCGTATCCTTTAGAATGTGTAAATATGTATTTTAAAGGGCCTTCAAAGTGAAGCCCTAGCATTTTTTTCACTAGGGTGTTTTGGTGTTTTTGTGTACAGTTTTTCATCTTTTAGTTTTAACTGTCATTTCAAAAATGATTTACGATTTCAGTGCACGTATTTATTATCTGTTTGGTACTGAGCATGTTATTGATTATGTTGTTTCTGATATTGTTGTTTTTGTTTTTTTTTGGTAATAATGATGATATTTACTATTACCTTGTTTGGTTGAGCCAATTGTATTAATGCGTTGTAATTCATCACATGTCGCTTCATCATCATCGACGTAGCCGTTGTCGTTAGCAGCATCACGTCCAATATCATTCTTCGCACTGTACTTATTGCCAGTGATATCTCTGGCAGTCATCGTGGCATAATCATGTGGGGTTTTTGTTGCATTTATCTCACTATGTGAAGTGGATGCATGTGCATGGGAGTAGGGTATAGGAGTGCTGCTGCGTACTAGTAAGCCAATATTATGACCTTCCACCTGTGGCACATAAGCGACTGTCTTTTTGCAACTGTCACTGGCAGTGGAAGATGATTTCAACGTCGTTGTCGCTTGATGTGAATGTGGATGATGATGTTGATGATGGCCACGTGCTGGCGATGGTGTACGATGACGAGCTTTTTGTTTTGTCTCCACAGCATTTAAGCCAAATGGTGAAGCAGCTCGTGTTGGTACATGCGGCTCAATTAGTGCTGGTGGATATTTTCGTATGGGCGAGGTTGGTTTATCTTCACGTTCATCATAATCATCATCGTAATACTCTGGTTCCTGCTCATCTTCGCTCTTGACCTCCAGTCCGTAGGTTGGCAGTGGTGTTGTGGCTCTTGTTGTATGTAAAACATCTACGGCATTTAGACCGAATGGTGAGTTAGCTCTGGTGGCTACATGAGGCTCCACCAGTGGAGCTGGATACTTACGTATGGCCATTTCATCGACTGTTCTGGGCGATGTTCGTAGAGTATACTTGGCGGCTCGTTTGGGTGATGTTGATGTTGAAGGTGAACGTTTCACATTTTTCATTTCAACTGCATTTAGACCAAACGGTGATGTGGCTCGTGTTGGCAAATGAGGTTCAACTAATGGTGATGGATATTTTCTGGTTGCACTAGCTAAGGCATCCTGAGCAATTCTTATTCTACGTAGACGTGTGGGTGATATGGAGGGTGATCGTTGTTTAAAGGGTAATTCGACGGCATTTAAGCCAAACGGTGATGTTGAACGTGTTGGTAAATGGGGCTCAATTAGGGGAGCAGGATACTTTCTGCCCTCATCCAGAGTAGCGGGTGTCTGGTCGTGATGCTGGTGTGTAATTTGTTGCTTGTGTTTTTGTTCTGACTGTGGTTGTTTTCTAGTTTGTATGCTTGGTTTTAATGTTGTCGTTGATTGCATTTCAACGTGACCACTTGTCGTGACTGGCGGTGGCGTCGTTGTTTCAAATTCATATAATGTTACCGGAGATTTGGAACATATTTGTGCAATTTGTATGTCCTGTTTTGGCTTGACAATGTTCACCGAAGATGTTAATACTGGCGATGCTGTTGATGCTGATTCAGCTGTCTCACTTTGGTTCAGTGTATAAGCTAAGTTGGTTGATAATTGTGTGGCTGTTGCTTGCACATCCTCCCAGGATATTTGACGCACTGTTACATAAGGACTAGGAAGTTCATAGGAGGATTTATAAGTATTACTTAATTCACTACCACTGCTACGATTGCTACCTCCTTCCTCTTCTTGCTGCTGCTGTTGTAGTTGTTGATCCATCATCTTCTTTATTTTATTATCCTTGTCGTCCTCATCCTTGTCATCATCATGAGAACTTACATGTTTAATATGTTCATGTGTAAGTTGCCTCTGTCCAGGTTTGTTGTTATTACTATTTGTACTGCTGGTGTTGACCACATCATTGGTATTCTTCGTTAGTTGGTTGTCATATTTTTGAAATTGCTTATCAGCTATTTTGTCAGCAAAATCCTTAATATGCAATTTCAGCTGAGATTCATTACCTTTAGTTGATTTTGGATCATTGTCATGATTACAAGCATCTTTACCAGAGGCATTTGCTAAAACGGAAATGTTGCAGTTTTGCATTATTGCCATATCCTTTTCTTTTTTTGTGTTTGCTGTTGATGTAGTCGCTTCTGATGATGATGGTGTTTGTTGATTTAAATTTGATTTGATCTTCTCATCATGTGCAGGTACGTGTATGTTAACTAGATTTTCTTTCGATTCATTTTCCAACTTTCCAAGCGTGTCAATTACTTGCTCGACAAGTTGTTCCTGCTCATGTCGTGCTGTTATAAAATCAAAAACGAAATTCTTCGTCTTTTGCTTGGTAGCAGTTGTAGTATCATCCATATCCTGGGGCGTTACCGCTGACATTGTCATTTCTTTTTGCTGCTGCTGTAGAGGTGGCTGCTTTGCATGTTGCTGACTTTGTATTTGAGCAGTTATTAGCTTGTCAGTGGCCAGTAATTGCTCATCTCCAACTTCTTGTTCTTTTTGTTTCTGTTGTTTTGGTTTTGTTAATGTTACTGGATTTGTTATAGTTGTGGGTGGCGGTAGCGGGGGAGGTGGCGGCGGTGGTTGTGTTGATTTTGCTGTTACTGATGTATAGGCTTCTTTGAGCTGATGACTTTTTGCTGTGTCTTTGTTTGCTGCTGTCTCTTCGTTTATAAGAACATGTGAGGCTGTTGCTACTGAAGGTCTAGTTTCAAATTGCAAGTCAAGTGGTGTTTGCTGTAGTTGTTCCATAATTGGTTTAAGCTCTTCACTGGCAGTCGTATCAAATTCACTTAAATGTTTGGTCAACATATTTAGATCCATTAAAACTTTATCCACTATGGGCATATTTTCTTCACCATCTTGTTGTGAGTGCGCAGTTGAATGTTCCGGCATGCATATTTTCTGTTTGGCTTTTTGGTTCCGGTGTAAAGGTTGCACTTCCTGCATGATGTTTGTGATTTTTCTTAAAATTTCCTTTAAAGGAGTTTCTGATTGTTGTTGATGTTCCATTTGAGCCTTTAAGTTGCTGTGGTGTGATTCTGCCTGCAAAGACTGTTGATCTGCCTGAATGGGTGTGCTGGAAGATGACTCTGACTTATTGCTGGTTGTTATGGTGGATTTTAATGCCGCTTTAGCATTTTCAATATATGCATCAATTTGCCTTAGGTGTTCGTTTATGGATTTTTGTATATGTTCATATTTTGCTGTTAGATTGGCAATCTCAGTTTTATGCTGACTTTTTGTTTCCGCTTCAATATCTTTTTTAATTTGGGGTTGTTGATGCAACTGCTGATGCTGATGCTGTTGTTTTTGTTGCTGCTGTTCAGCTTGCAAGGAACGTACGGTGGCATTGGCAAGTGGTGCACCATTGTAGGGATCATAGGGACCATAGACGTACTCACCATCTGTATAGTAAACACCTTGTTGCTGGATTTTGTCACCTTCTCTGGCAACTTTATTACAGTCAGTTGATGCTGAATTCGAATCTATGACCCCTGGGGGTCCAGTTTGTTGTTGCAGATATTCGTGTGTTGCTGCTTCAGTTGTCATCGCTAAGGTGGATGGTTTTTTGTTGTTTGTGATTGCGTTGTCGTTGTTGTTATTCATTTGCGTTTTACGTTTAGTGTTGACACTTGTTTGACGTGTAAGCTGTATGCCGTTGGGTGTGCTTGGCAAGCGTGTCACATACGTGTCTGTCTCTGCTCTCGTTTCATCAGCAGTATCTTGCATGTCATTTGGTTGTTGCTGTTGCTGTTGTTCTTGTACTTGTTTCGTGTGCCTCTGTTGTTGGTGTTTAATGCCCTCCGGCGTTAGTGCTGATTTAACAGATTCCTGTTTTAACATTGATATTAAATTTTCATTTTTTTTCTGCAACTCATGTGGAGCTTTGGTTGCTGTGTTGGCTGCTGTCTCAATATCATTAACCCCTTTAATGTTGGCCTTAAGGTTACTGGATTCCATCCAATGTTGCATTATTTCCTCCGTTGGTGAGGGCACAATTGTAATGGCAGCTGGTATATAAGCCACCGTATTATCCTGCAAATCTATAGATCGCAAATATATACAAGACTCGTCATAAATTTGCTGCTCTGTTAAAGATTTTGCTTTTGTGTCTGCGCGAAATTCACATGGTTGTTCACCACTTTGTTCTACATTCACTGGTACTGAGCGGTAATTGTTGGGTGTAGCTGGTAAGGGTATATGCTCCATGTCATCTAGGGTTGTGGTTGAGGGAAGTGTCATTGGCTGGGGTTGTTTTGGCTGATTTAATGATTTAACTTGTATGTTGTGTTGTTGGGCATCGGCATCATATGAAATTTTTATTTCTGTGGCCAATTTCATAGAACGTCTTTGTAGTTTGGGAGAAAATCGTGGTTTTTGGGGTGGCAACTGTTTTTGTTGTCTGGCTTCACGTCCCCTCTCCAGCGAATATGCTTGACGTTTGTGCATTTGCGGCAGTAAAGGTTTGTTTGTGGCTGGTTTTGCATTGGCAGCCGCCTCAAGATTTTCATAGCTGTGCCATTTCTTACAAGAAGCCAATTGCTCGTAAAATTGTCTCTTAGGCTCCACCAGACCAATATCTTCATCGGCTGCCTTTGTTTCGGGATGAGAAAAACCTTTTGTCTCTGGCACATTAGTGGTTTTAAATAGTTCATCTTCCGCTACTTCCTTTGCTTTTAGGTTTTTGTCACATTCCATTTCAGTTGATTTGTCACTTGTTTGTTGAACAGGTATGCTGGCGCTATTTTTTTCCAATTCAACATAATCATTCGTCCTTAGGGCATTTGTGGTGTCCGTCATAGTGGGTGATTTATTTGGTGAATTTTTTCTCAATAGCTCTTCATGTTTTACCAGATTAATCATTTGTTTAGGTTTATTCTTTCCACCATCAACACCCCCACCTCCAACATCATCACAGCGGATTCTGTTTTGTTGTTGTTGCTTTTGTTGTAGTTTACGCTGTTGCTCCCTTCTCTGCCTAACCTCTTGGGCAGTGGGTTCAATTATTCTAGTGGGACTATTGAATTTCTCACGTATTACATCAATGCCATGGCGTTTGCAAACAGTTTCATCAAATTGTAACGCATTGTCATTCGAGGTGCTACGTATATGCTGTAGTTGCTGCTGACTTAACATTTTACCATTTCTATCAACATACTTTAGCTGTTCATTGTTGGTGGTGCTGGTGGTGGTACACCCAGCAGCTGCTGCCATTGTTGTTGGTGGCCAGCTGTGTTCGCGTTTATGTAAATTTCTTCGTGTTGCCAGGCGATTTATCTTTAAAACTGTATCACGGTCAATTGTTATATCGTGCTGATGGCTTAAGTATTGCGTTTTGATTTGTTCCAATTGATGTTGATGCACCGGTGTATGTGGTCGCTGATAAAAGCGTTGTCTAGAGCGACTTGGTCTTTCTGTTTTCACCAACGGCTCTATCATTTATTTTGATTCATTAACATGATTTTATTGTTCATTATATTTTTAAAGGACATTCACAAACACGTAGAAATAAAGTATTTATTATTTTAAATTATACTATTTTTTCTTTGTCGTGAACGTTTTAAGGAAAATTTCATATTATTGTGTGTCCCGTTGTCTTTTTTCTTTCGTTATCACATAGACAGATTTTTTATTTTAATATTGTAATTTTTTATAACACAAGTGTAATAAACTTTGCTTTTGTTAGACTATATTCTTTTGTTAGTTTTCAATTTCAATGTTCCCATTTTAAAATGTGATATATGTATTTTTTAAGATTTAAAATGTTTTCTACTTCTTTGTATAGTTCTTTTCATTTTTGATTGTTAGAATAAAAGATTTATAAAGTTAACAAAAATTCCAAATTGTGTGTAATATTTTTTATGAATTCTTGTATAGAAAGGAATTTTTAACAGACTATTATATCTTTTTTAATGTTTACCATAAATAATTTTAAGAAAAGAAGCTTAAATATTGTTCAGGTAGTAATTTATTAAGATTTTCTTAAAAATTTTCTAGTAATTTGTCTTAAAACATTGCAATTAGCAAATTAAATTTCTTTATAAATATGAAAATCTTTAAAAAAGCTTTCAAATTGGAATTCAAAATAGAAGTATAGCTTGTATTGTGGCATGTTTTAATTTTATCAAATTTCATAATGCCATAATTTAAATGTTTACACATGCAATCACAGATCGAGTGAAAATGCAAAGTTACTTGTAATCCTACCTGTCATCTCTGACAAGATTGATTACTCTATTTACAATCCAACGTTCCCTAGAGCATTTGGTTATTTTATCTAAAATGGATAAGTTGCACTCTCCCACTTGAATGGGACCAGTATTTGTATGTTTACTGATGATCCCAAAATTGGAGGGATGTTAGATAAGTCTTTATTTAAGTGTTTGGTCTAGAATTATTTTTAGACTTTATGATGAATATAGTATTATTCAGTTTCAAGTATCAGCGTTTAAATGGACTGTAACTAGCTGGCATATTCTGGAATATTCGAATTTGTACTGATAGTCAAGCTGCCAATAAATCAGTGATTGGTGTGAATACCACATCCAAACTGAACTGGGAATGCCGAGCGTCTATCAATGAAATGAGGATTTAGCAGTAACACTAATATGGGTGACATGACACGGGTATATATTAGGGCAATAATTTTCCGGATAAAATTGCAAGGGAGGCTAAAAAAGAAACACGAAAAATAACCCAACAATTTTCAATATGAAAGAACACTCAAATCATATTGAAAATAACCTAACTTATAAAGGAAACGATAATCTTTTTTGGGTAGAAGGATTTCTGTGCTAGGAATACTTTATAATCGAAGCCGACTTTGATATACACCAGAGATGAAACCTACGGCCATTGTAGGAAGATAGTACATTCATTTGACTTTCTTACAAGGATTTCTGTAAAAGCAGTCATAATAAGTCAATGCTATACAGGATGGCATTTCGCGTTTCAGGTTAGGTTAGGTAAGGTTACGTGGGTTGCTCGCAAGTTATCGAGTTCACTCGGAGGCTTTGTGGTCCATTGTGATACCCTAGGGATTACCATTCCCTTATCTTGAAATTTCGTACATAAAGGTGGGCAACTACCACACAAATTTCGTCGACTATGTGCTTCATGTGATCCCCGTGAGAATCTTGTAAGGCTGGGCAGTCACATAGAAGGTGTTGTACCGATTCTTCCTCCTCCTCATCCAAACAACGTCTACAATAGCTATAACGTGGGCAACCCATACGTTCCGACATGTGTTCAATCATACAGTGCCCAGTGATTATACCTGTTAGAAGCCTGATCGAATTCCTACTAAGAGACAAAAGAGTCCTAGTCCTATTCTCTGTCAGAGTGGGCCAGAGCAATCTGGATATTCTACAAGTGATGATATTTGAACACCTGAGTTCCGTCTCACTCAAAACCCATTCATTTATCAATTTCGATACGTTCACCAAGGGAGTGTGAATATCCCTTTGCGCAAAAGATACGTCTAGGGACGACCCGTTCGTTGCGCATTCATCGGATACTTCATTTCCCCGAATGCCCTCATGTCCTGGGACCCATATCAACTCGACGTGATGTTGTGTCAGTTGTGCCAGTGATTGGATGCAGTTGAGAAGACATTTCGACTTAATAAAGTAGGAGTTAAGAGCCTGGATTGATGCAAGGCTGTTCAAGTAAATATGTATGGTCGAATTTTCGAGATTCAGTTCCCGGATTCTTCTCGCGGCTGTATCGATGTCATATATATCAGCCTGGAAAACCGGTATGCAGGTATCCGGTAATCGATGAAACAGCAAAAGGTCCAGTTCATCGGAGAAAATTCCCGAGCCCGTGCCTCGGGACATATTTAGGAGATTTATGCTCGTTAAAGTGGTTACCGGAAGCAGGCCTTACATGGGAGCTATGACTAATTATGGACCAATCATAATTAAGCTTGGTGACATAAATTCCGTATATATATAACTTATTTGGAGAAAAAGTTGCGTAGATACCTACATAAAGTAAAAATTTATGACCGATAAAGTCCAATTTCAGAAGAACATTTGTATGAGGGCTAAGTGAAATAATGGACCGATTTTAGCCAGTTTCAAAAGGCTTGGTCCTTGGGCCGAGAAAATTACATGTACCAAATTTTATGAAAATAGCTTCAAAAGTGCGACCTGTACTTTTAAGCACAAGGTTTACATGGACAACCAGCCAGCCAGACGGACGGACGGACATCGTTTAATCGACTCAGAAAGTGATTTATGGGCGCTACAAATATCAGCATAAATCCAATATACCCTCCCCACTATGCTGGTGTAGGGTATTACAAGAACGTGTCATAGTAATTCAGTAATGTTTATTATATAAGAAAAATCATATTGAAATACGATAAATCAATAATTTTCAACTTTAATTTTCAACATTACTAGACTTTCCTTAATGTTTCTTATTGATTCAATACGGTTTTTTATTAATTTTAAGTTGTTTTTTCTCTTGTTACAACAATATACATTCTAGTTAATGTAAATTGTTTTTGTATCAAACATATGATTTGTTGTATTTTTGTTTGACCAATCGGAGTGTCTCGTCTCTATGTACAATTCTCTATGCCTACAACTATTTGGTTTATTTATACACCAAGAAAAAATATTTTAAAATTTACATCTAAGATAAACTTAAAATAAAAATTTGGGCCACAATTCATTACGTTTGGGTCTTTTTGATAATTCAATATGAAAAATAGGTAGAATTTCAAAAAAATTTAAAATATCCAAAATGTTTGATTGGTTTATCTTGTTTAAATAAAAACACTGGGTAAAGGTTTCTGCCGTCTATGTCGAATATCAGCTTCTCTTGAAAAAGATTTTCTTGGAATTTGGTCTTCGGATGGGCTCAAAATTTCTCTCCTCTCTTCATGATGTACAGTGGCTTCGCTTAATAAAGAATCTCTGCTTAAATCTCGTTTTCATTTAACTTCATTTAAGTAAGTGTTCAATTGAAATGAGGTGAATATTAAAATCTTCAGCATAAACGCTTTTGCTTTTATACTGTTATGGCATCAGAAATATATTTGAAGCCTTTTGCTTCGCGTATATGAAATGTAATCAGCTACTAGTCTACAACTACATTTGAATTATTCAATTTATTATATTCCACTATTACTAAACAATTAACTTCACAACTTAAAGATTTTCGTCAAGTCATTAATAACTAAAACCTAATTAATAGTCATGTGCTGTTAATGCATTATGTAGTAATATACTTTCAATTACAGATATAATATAAAAAAAAGTATCTGTATGCAATTTATATTTTTACGGTTTCTCTAGCAAATTGAAATGAAATTTTCCTCAAAACACTACTTAAATTAATTAAAAATACACACACAAAAATCAACATAAAATAGATAAATAGAGAGTACAACTAGAAACATTAACAGCACATACACAACAATTAATTTAATGAATAAATTTTTTTATGTTTCTTGGAAATCAAAAAAAAAAAAGAAATATTTGAATTTGTACATGAAAAACACTCACATACATGTGTACATTCATATAAAATATTTTGTGTACGTGTGTATACAAAACTAGAAACCGAAAAATAAAACACATTTTGTTTGTAGAGCTGTGTATATTAACAGGAATGGGCAGATGTCATTGTACTTGAAATGAAAAGAAAATTATTTATGGTTTTTAGTTAAAAATCCCAAAACTTTGATATTGTGATCGAATGAACGCGATCAGAAAAATTTATTGACATTCGTCAACCAGATACTGAAATTTTTCGGTGGAAGTAATTTTTTGCAAAACTAAATATTATAAACCATTTAAACTAAAGTGTTAATGTTTGTTCCCATCTCTGTTAGTGTGGGCATATGTTTTTGCTGACGATTGAAGATTTATTAAATTAAAATAAAAATACAAATAAAAACGAACACATAAATATTTTTTTTTTTTATATGTGAGATTTACGAACAACATTGAAATTAGCAGCTGTTGTTTAAATGAAGAATTTTTTGAATACACTTTATTTGTGTGTTGTATTTCTCTTGATTTTTGGCATTGTATAAATTGAAAGAATTTGCAAAAAATAAACAGACAAGGTAAATCTGTTTAAAACACCATTTATCAATCTTTTGCAGCAATTTAAAAGGCTTTAAATAAAGTATAGCAATACAAAAATTGTATAGTAAGGGCAAGAAGAAGGAAATAAGTATTAAAAGTTGTTGTCTACTTTGTGGTGTCTAAGAACTTAGCATACTTTAAGGTTTGCTACTTTATGGTAATACTTAGTTCTGGGAATAATTATGATATTTAACCACTAAGATACCAGTAGATATTAATGACACTTGATGATATTTTTTTGTAAACTTCTGAACTAAGTATTATTAAAATGTTATAAAAGTAAGAAAGTAGCCTGTAATAAGTGTTCTGCAAATAACATTTTGTGGTCACAAATATAAAAACAAATCTATGTAAGCAGAAATTAATATGTTTATTCGAAATTTGGGATCATAGGTTTAAAACAAAATTTCCTAGAACGAATTTATGAGAAAAGTGTCTTTATATACATGGTAAAATGTCATGGTATATAAGACAATTTTCTATAGAAAAGTGTCTGTGTAAGATAATTTTTATATTGAAAAGTGTTTATATATCACAATTTTCTATAGGAAATAGATTTTTTCATATAATTGTTTATATAAAAGTTTAGGCATAAGACAATATCACGAAAAAAAGTTTTTGTATACGACCATTTCCCATAGACAAGTTTTTACATAAGAAAGTTTTAGAAAAAAGTGTATATAAGATAATTTCCATTGCAAAGTGATCGTATAAGACAATTTTCTAGAGAAAAGTGTCTGTATAAAATAATTTTTTTTATCGACAAATTTATATAACAATTTTCTATAGAAAAGAGTCTGTATAAGACAACTGGCCATAGAAAAGAGTCTTTATAAGTCAATTTTAATAAGACAGTTTTCTAAAAAATTGTATTTGTAAGACAATTTTCTATAGCAAAGTGAAATATAAAACAATTTGGTATAGTAAAGTGGGTGTATAAGACAATTTTGTATAGAAAAAGGGTGTTCATAAGACAAGTGTCTACAGAAAAGACAATTATTTGAGGAAAGTAATTTTTATACCCTTCACATTCGTGAGAAGGGTGTCGATTAAGCCATGTCTGTCTGTCTGTCTGTCTGTCTGTCTGTCTGTCTGTCTGTCTGTCTGTCTGTCTGTCTGTCTGTCTGTCTGTCTGTCTGTCTGTCTGTCTGTCTGTCTGTCTGTCTGTCTGTCTGTCTGTCTGTCTGTCTGTCTGTCTGTCTGTCTGTCTGTCTGTCTGTCTGTCTGTCTGTCTGTCTGTCTGTCTGTCTGTCTGTCTGTCTGTCTGTCTGTCTGTCTGTCTGTCTGTCTGTCTGTCTGTCTGTCTGTCTGTCTGTCTGTCTGTCTGTCTGTATGTCTGTCTGTCTGTCTGTCTGTCTGTCTGTCTGTCTGTCTGTCTGTCTGTCTGTTTGTCTGTTTGTCTGTTTGTCTGTCTGTCTGTCTGTCTGTCCGACTGTCCAAATCTTCAATAATTCTGTCAGCCATGCTTTCGAGAAGGTTGCTATTTAAAATCAGAAAAATCCGTTCATAAATAACGGATATATGTGCAAAATCCGAGACTACCTCTGAAAATTTCATCAGAAAAACACAATTTATTGCATGCTTTGACAAAAAATCAACAAAACGTGTGTTTGGATGTGTGGTGGTTTCATTGCTTTGCGTATTTTGTTTTTTTTTTGGTGTTTCGTTTCGTTTCGCGTTGTTGTTTTTATACCATTCATCTTCGTGAGAAACGTATATATAAGATTTTAGTTTCGTTTGTAACTTCTACAATATAATCTGTTCGGCAGCAATTAAATGTAAAATTTTTAAAAGTTTTCTTGATATATTTAGCGCTCTTACTTGTTTTAGAAAAAATTGTCTGTATACGATAATTTTTTGGAGAAAATTGTCGTATAAGACAATTTTTTGGAGAAAATTGTGCGTATTAGACAATTTTTTTAGAGAAAAATGTTTGTAAAAGACGTCTTTTTGAGAAAATTTTGCGTACAAGACAATTTTTTAAAAATAAAATTGTCTATATAAAATTATATTTTGAGAAAAGTGTCTGTATAATACAACTGTCTTCATAATAGAAGGTAATAAAAAAGAGTAAAATTTAGTAAAAAATGTATTTGTATAAGACAATTCTATAGAAAATTGCCGTTATAAGATTTTTTATAGAAATGTGTCATTATCGATCCGCATTTCCATTAAAATTAAAATCAATTTTCAAAATTTCTAAAATAGAAATGTCAGAAAACAACATATTTTGATTTTGCGGCACTATTCACCACTAAGAGGGCTACAAACAAAACTGTGTAGGTACTTCAGACATACATACAATATCATTTTGAAATGATTTGATTTTGCTGCTCTTAATTTGTGTTTATATTGAAATATTTAAACATATTAAGGCGTTTTAAAAATAGACCCACAAAAATTCTATAATTTAGATTATTTCATACACTTTCTTTTATTTTTTTAAATTCTGCTTGCTGATGATTTCTAGTTTATTTTTAACTTAATGACACACAAAACTATTAAAAATCAACAGAAAACATTTTAGCAGTCATGTGGTTCTAAAAAGAAAATACATACACACAACATCTTCTAATCAAAAAAATAAATATGTAAAAAAAATTGTTTTAATATAATTAAATTGAAATAAAAAAAAAAATTATAAAAAAAACATACAATTTCCTAAAGAAGTGTTGGTATGTTTATGGTAGAATTTTAATCATATTTAAACCTATAAATAAATCATAAAGGGCTGCCGGGTGGGTACAAGTACATACATACCTACATATATAGATATTTATGTAGTTTTTCTTTATTATTAGTGCGTGCTATTTTTCAGATTTTATGCTCTCTGTCTGTATCACCCAGCTATAATTTGCGGCCAACACGTAGTAAGGCATGTATTTGTATCTAAATGTTGCAAAAATAAATATAAAACCAGTAGCAGCAGTTGGAAAAAAAGGATAATTGGTTTCATAAATGAAACTATAAAATTATATACCCATAGAGAGCAAATGGACCTTGTACAGAAGAAATACAACAAAACAAACCTATACACACAGTAACGTCCTTAATAGTACGTATTTGTATTGATACAAAATGTGGCCGAGTTGAGAAAAAAGAAGCTGGCTGTTTTTGTGTTTTTTTTTTTTTTTAATCAATAAAGTGAAATGTAAATGTGCTGTAAAGCGGTTAAATTTTACCACTATTACAGCCATTTCAAACCACATACGCATTTTTGTTTATATAACTCATATCATTGAATGTGCGTGAGAGTGTATAGTACGTGTATTTATTCTAACAAATATGTTTGTATTTTCATAGTTAAAAGATGTTAAATGTGTATTATGGGCCTTTTTGCACATGCCGTTCACATTCTAGCCATAAAACAACATCAATTGTGCGTTATACAAATATGTATGTATATAACTGTTTTTTTTTTGTTACACTCGCCAGTGTAGGTGAAGGGAATGGATTTCAATATGTTGTTGGGTTTGTTAGTAAAGATTAATTTCAAATTTTCTATAAAAAAGTGTATGTATAAGACAATTTTCAAGACAATAGTGCATAAGACAATTTTATAGAGAAAAGTCTTTGTATAATCAAATGTTTTTAGAGAAAAGTGTCTATATAAGACAATTGTTTAGAGAAAATAGTCTGTATAAGATATTTTTCTAAAGAAAAGTGTTTCTATAAGACAATTTTCTAAAGCAAAGAGTTGGTGTAATAAAATTTTCCGTATTTTCCGTATAAGACAATTTTCTAGAGAAAGTTGTTTGTTAGTAAAGATTAACTTCAAATTTTCTATAAAAAAGTGTCTGTAGAAGACAATTTTCTAGACCATAGTGTCTGTATAAGACAATTTTATTGAGAAAAGTCTTTGTATAAGCAAATGTTTTTAGATACAAGTGTCTGTATAAGACAATTGTTTAGAGAAAACAGTCTGTATAAGATATTTTTCTAAAGAAATGTGTCTCTACAAGACAATTTTCTAAAGCAAAGTGTTTGTGTAATCAAGGTTTTAGAGAAGATTTTCCGTCTAGACTCTTTTCTTGAGAAAAGTTTCCGTATAAGACAATTTTCTAGAGAAAGTTGTCCGTAAAATACCATTTTCTATAAAAACCTGACTATTTTCTCTAGAAAACTTTAAAGCAAAGTGTTTGTGTAATAAAGTTTTCTATACAAGATTGTCCATATAAGACTATTTTCTTGAGAAAAGTTTCCGTAAAAGACAATTTTCTAGAGAAAGTTGTATATAAAAAAACCATTTTCTATAAAAGGTTGACTATTTTCTATAGAAAACTCTATAAGAAAAATATTCTAAATAATGTGTCTGTATGAGACAAAAAGTCTTTGTATAAACAAATGTATTTAGAGTAAGGTGTCTGTATAAGACAACTGTTTAGAGAAAAGTGTCTGTATAATACTTTTTGCTAGAGAAAAGATTCCGTTTAAGACAATTTTCTAGAGAAAGTTGTCCGTAAAAGACAATTTTCTATATAAAATTGATTATTTTCTGTTGAAAACTGATAATTTTATATAGAAAAGAGTATGTAAAAGGCAATATTATAAGAAAGGGAGCATATAAGACAAGTTTCTATAGAAAATAGTCTCCAAATTTCCGAAATTAGTTTTAGTTCGGTTTTATATAGGGTCAAAGTTCAATTATTTTTAAAATACTTGCAAAATACATAAAGTTCTTAGATTATGATATTCATAAGCCGAGATAAACATAATGTCACAAACTTATACTTATTTACTACAATCATATATATGATTCCAACAATCATATGAATGGTAACGTTACCATATTATGGTTACATAAATCATACAGTGACCATAATATTGTTCAAAAACTTGTTAAAATATTGAAAAGGTTACAGTAAACATGTACAACTATATTTTTTCTCTTCATGTAGTGGATATTTATATAGTAAAATTTTTCTTTTAATTACAGGTCCTTATGTAATATAAAATATGAACAAACTGCAGGTTTAATATAGTGGAATTTTTCGTTAATCATAGGTTTTATATAGTAACATCTTTAAATAGTCCCATCATTTATATTTAGTGAAGAGTGCAACATATTCCTCCACAACTTAACAGAAAAGCAATAACACTTGTTTTTTTTCATTTTTATTTAAACTTTTACATATGAATTTGTTAACTTAACTTTAAATATGTTTTGCTTTTCGCAAAAAAAAAAAAAAATAGTAATAAAATAAAAAGTAGGAAAAAGCCTAGAATCGAAAAGCTATAAAGCAAATTACATACAATATGGTTTTAAATATTTTACAGGATTAGCTTTTTTTCGAAAATGTTCGCCTACTGTTACAACTACACACATGAGTACAGATTATTTGAAAGGAGGGAGAAAGCTTAAATATTATGAAACATTACGCATTTATGGGAATTTGTGTAAAATATATATGTATGTATGTGTATGTAAGAGTGTATATTTATGGTGGATTTAATATTATACTCGCATTATCACTATCATGGCTCATAAATTATTCAAAATATTAGATGGTTGAATGAATACCTACTTATTCTTTAAATTGACCTTTTAGTTGAATTACAAAATTTGTTTATAACTTTTATATTCGTATTTAGGAAATTGATTTTGAATAGTTTGTTTGTGTTGTGTTGTGTGTGTGCGTATGAGTTTTTATGGTAAAACCCTTAAAATATTTTATACAGCTAAAGTTTTTGGTAACAAACATGTATTTTATGGTTTTGAAATTATAGTTCAAGGAAATAATAGAGAATTTTTGATGAGTTTATGGATTAATTTAAAAGTCTTCTTAAATTTTATTTATGATTAGTTGTGAGTTTGTAACAAATAACTATACTTAAAAGCTATCTGTTTTTCAAATAAAATAGTTTAAACTATTAATTTGGGGTTATAGAAGCATTTAAAATGTTTTATAGTGATTGCTTTTTAATAGTTTTTAATTAATTTACAACTTATTGTTATATTTAAAATTTGTATAAACTTCCAAAAATAAATAGTAGTATACATAACATTTATTGTTATGTTGGAGCCGTATACTCTTTTATTAATATTATTTATTACTCATACGTACCGCAGTATGGGATATCGATAAAATAATCATAATATATTTCTATGTGCATCTTCTAAACTACTAGTCTGATTACGAACAAATTTATGTTAGAATTACTGAGAAGGACCTAAGATTTCAGCTATTAAAGTTGCTAATTACCATGTTGCTATCCAGCGTGAGTTACAGGGTGTCAAAATTGACCTCCTCCAATACTGAACTTATAAATTTTTAAATATGGATTGATTTTGAATACATTTTAATTGTTTGTAAAATTGACAATAAAATGCTCAAAAATAGCGCTATATAGACTAATTTGACCTTAGTCTACTTGTAGGGGTACTTATAAGCAAATTTAAGCACTTCGTAATGCAAACTTAATGTCTATGCGAATAAAAATTGTATCTTCAATTACCTGTAGACTAATTTAAGATTAAGTTATAGAACGATTTTCATATAAATTATATCTTCAGTCGCACTAATTTTTGCAGACCAATTTTAGTTTCAATCTTAATTCCCTTTGTAGAGAAATTTTTAGTGCAATCGTTGGTCATTATAAAAGCTAAATACTTGGTCATTATAAAAACTGGATTGTAGGGCTTAATTTGAAGTATTTTTAGGTTCACGTATAAATACCAATTTTAGCTTTAATGTGTTTCGTTATATGGATACATTTTCGTTTCCAACATATGTCCTTAAGTTGAATAATTTCACATTCAATCATGGCTTCAGATATAGATCTTTACGTGGAGAAATAACAGCTTCTCTCGTAAGTCTATATTTTCAATAATTTAATGTAAATTTTATTTAGTGTCTAACACAGAGATTTGTTAATATTTCAGCTTTCAAGTGTAATACTTTATATAGATCAATTTATGCTTCAATCATAAGTCCTTATGTAGAGCCATTTTAGCTATTAATTCTAAGACCAACAATAAATTCCATTTTCGTTTAATCATAAGTCTTTATGCAGTACCAATGGTAAGTCATAATGTAGTCCATTCTAAATGACCTTCTACGTCAAAGTTCCAACCCTATATATTCTTTTACAAATGACAGCAATATTTGCCATTCATATTCATTCAGTTACAGACAAAGCCTGTCGCAGATTGGGGCAATGAGGCAAAACATGAATGATTCCCTTAATCGGGACCTTCTGACAATCTTTGAATGGGGTCGTGCGAATAGGCTCGCTTTCAATGCTCGCAAGACTTCGTGTAGCATGTTGATTTATAGACGAACGACAGACCATGTCGCTTCATCTATATTTATGGGTGGTGTAAATATTGTGGAATCAGATTCTCTTGGTGTTGTGGGCATTAGAATACAATGTGATATCCACTGGTCTAAACACATTTTTCAAGCGTCAAAAGAAGCATTCTATTACTTCACTACATCTGATTTCCTCACTATTTACACCACCTATTTTCCACCAATGTATGGGCCGGTGCTTCAAAGTCTCTTTTTGAGCTTCTCGGCAGTAGTGTATCCAGCAAATCAAAACAGTATGCAACTCTATTGATTTGCTGGAGCACCGTCGCAATGTGGGCTGCATTTCACTGTTATATCGGTACTACAATGGAATGTATTCTAATGAAATTATATCTTTATGTGGACTAATTTTAGCTTCAACCTATACTATACACCGAGAAAACAGATTCGTGATAGCAACCGAATTTGTGGCCAATCGAATGAATCGGTTACACACTAGAATTTTTCGGTTCTGTCAACAAAAAGTCAGTTGACAGAGAATAATTTCGGTTAAAGCTACGAAACTTTTGTTACCCCTTCTTAAGTTTTGTAGCCACAAGTGTAAAAGACGGTCACTAAGATAGAATCATTTGACTGGCAACAAACTGGATTGCTATCACGAATCTGTTTTCTCTGTGTATAGTATAGATTGAAGCTAAAATTAGTCTACATAAAGATATGATTTATTTATAGGTATGTATTTATGTAGACTCATTTAAGCTTCAAATGTTGGTCTTCTTGTAGATAAATTATTTCTTTAACCGAAGTTTTCAAAACTATTTATGTAGACCAATGTTAGCTCTAATCTTAGGTCTTTATATAGACGAATTTTAGCTTTATTCTTTATATTTCTTTGTAAGTTTTTTGATAGACTAATAATATAAGATATAATCGTAGGTCTTTATATAAACTAAATTTAGTGTTAATTACAAGTTTTAGTGGAAACAATTAAATTTACTTTTTTCAGAGGTGTTTATGTATAAAATCCTTATGCCGTATATCTATTATGACTGAATTTTTATGTAGAGAAATTTTAGCTTCAATTGTTAGACTTTATATACATACAATCATGAGTCGTTATGTGGGCTACTTTAAGCTTCAGTCGAATGTCTTAATGCACGTCTCTTTATACACAACTATAACTATAATTTAATGTGAACCAATGTGTGATTCTATCATAGATCCCAATGTAAGCTTATTTGTGAATTAACTTTAAATGGTAACTTTTTGGGGAAGACCATAAGTATTTGCATCTATTCAATATGAACTGTTTAGACTCTTAGGCTATGTTTTAGGGATATAAAATAATCTACTAATATAACAAAAGTATAAAGTATACAATATTTAAATTTTCTTAAAACCAATGAAATTTTGTACACAACAATTACCAGGTCTTTTAAATACTATAGATATTTAGCTCGTATTGAACTCAGTGATGATAAATGGTAATGCAAACTTCCAAATACATCAATAAGATTTTCATTTTTTCTAAATCTAATAACATGATAGTATATAAAGGAAAACTATAGAGTGTCGCAAAAGTAAATAATTTAAAGGAACAACAATGTAGAAAATAAGAATTCTCGACAATTAGTGATTTACTTTTACTTTACCCTGTATATGACTTAGAATTTGTTTTATTTTTACCAAATACAAACACAGACAACTTTCGAATAAAATATAGAATAGTATAAATTTAATTAAAAAATACTTTTTATTCGACTACTGGTAACTTTATACGTTGCTCACAAAGAGGGAATTCAACTTGAAATAAGTATTATTTGTATACAAGAGTATTGCATGTGTGTACTGTTGCAATTTTATTTATTTTTCTAAAACTTGTTAAATTGTAATAGGAGCAAATGAAAAAGCAGTAGAGCCTCTACAAACAAATATGAAGTACTGTACTCTAGTAACTGTGTATGTTTCATGGTAAATTGATTCACAATGCAAGAAAATAAAACTAATTTTTTTTACGGATGCACTTAAAGGCTTCTCTCTTCTTCTCACTTTCTTTTTGCTGCCTCTCGTTCTCTGCAGGCATCGCAAAATCCCTTTCCAATCTAACGCTCTAACATACTAAAGTTTTATATTTTTCTTAGCATTTACCCTTATGGCTTAAAACAACAAGTTTTTATGTTGCTCTACTTCTAGTTATGTATGTATATAGAAGATACATTGTTGTTATTTTTTGCTGCTACTTTACGAGTGGATATATTTGTTTCTTTTTTTGTTGTGAGATTCTTATGTTACTGCAGGATATTTGTCAGCTAGTAAGTAAAAGTTTTGCATTAGCTGGTTGGTAGTTATACTTATTTCAGCTTAAAACGCAACTTTCGAAAATGTTGTGAAAACAAAACCCACAAGATATTCATGTTGCATGGAATGTCATCATCATTGGCATATAGTCAATATAGTTGTATATTATACCGAGAATATCTATATACTTATATAGTACGAGTACAATAAAAAAGTTGCAAGCCACATTACCACAGCAAATAAAGTTAATGAAAACATCTAAGGAATTAGAAGGGACACACAAATTAATACTATGACCAACTGAGAATAGTTTACTCTTTTGCGTTTTTCTATTTAGTTAATTTTAGTTTATTTAAATTTTGTGTGTTTTTTGGTCGTATGTGTATGTGCTTGAAGGAATTAATTAATTACTTGATCACTTGATTATAGTTTGGGGAATTAAGTAGGAAAGTAGTTTATGTAAAATAAATTTAAATATAAATAAATGAAATGATTCAGTAATGGTCTTGCTTAGGTTGTTGGTAGAAATTTTAATTATTATATCTGTTTTTTTTTGTTTTGCTTAAAATCCTTGAACTTTTCAAATGTTTTTACTAATATGGAACTAATTTAACAGCAAGCGTAGGTCCTTATGAAGGTATATTTTATCTTGATTTGATATTTTTTCTATGGACCAATTTTTGTTTCGTTGGTAGGTCTTTATGTAGACCAATTTAGTGTTTAACCTAAGTTGAAAACTATGACTTTAATTTTATGTTTCTTAGACACAGTTTCAGCTTCAATCATATGTCTTTATATAGACTAATTTAAGCTGCAATCATGGGTCTTTATCCAGACAAATTTCAGCCTCAAGCATACATTATTATACCTTTATATCAAATTCAGACTGAGATCGAAAAAACCTTAACACACGTTTTTCATTAAAACTTTTAACCCAAGTACTATTGATTTTTTTGATCAAGTTACCTTTGTAAAGTATGTCAGTTATTATGTTTAATGTCAATTATGATAATTTAATGTTAATCTGATTAAAATGAGTGACGAAAAAAAGTGCGTACTAAAATTATTAAATATTTTCAACAAAACCCAACTACAAAAAGTTGGCCTAACAGGTCTGCCGTAAAACTGATTCCAATGTTATTAAACAGTATTGGGAGAACTTGTCCGTTGATAGAAACCCTGGTTCAGGTAGAAGGAATGGCCCACCATGATGTTGCTAAAGCTAATAAATAGAAAGCATTTTCAAAAGAGCTCCCGGTACGAAAGCAATCCATTTAGTTCAGTACGTACTCAGACTATTTGTTACGAAAAGTTAAAGTCAATACAGGTGTAAAAGCATACAAGGCTCAAAAAGTTTCTGACAGGAACTCTTCTAAAAATTTTGAGGCCATAGAAATTGAACTCAAATTGTATACCAAAAGTATATCTGCTGCATAATGGATGACGAAACGTACGTATGGAAAATTTTTCGCAGTTTCCGGGTCAATGTTTTTATGTTGCTGATGCTTGAGGGAATGTTGTAGAAAAGTTTAGGACTCAAAAGCAGAAAATTTTACCAAAAAGTTCTTAATATGGCAAGCAATATCCCGATGCGGCAAAAGAAGCCACACATTTGTTACAAGAACTCTATAAAAACTGAAATTTACATCAAGGAATGTTTAAAAAAGAGGATACTTCCATTTTTGTTTCTTCTTAATATGTCCACTTATTTTTATCCTGATTTGGCATCCTGTCTCTGTGGTAAGCAAGGTATTGAGCGGTACGAGCACAATGATGTGGTATTTATACCATGAGAGGCATATCCTCCAAACTGCCTGGAACTAAGGCCAGTAGAGAGATATTGGGCTCTTGTTAAAAGAGAATCGAAGAGCACAAAAAGGTGTCCAACAGTGTGGTAGATTTTAAAGAGAGGTAGACTAACTGTTCGAATAAAGTGACAGAAAGCACTATACAAAAACCTTAATGGAAGGGGTTCGGGAAATGGTTCATAGATTCATCACTATTGATTATTACTATAAAAACAATATTTTTTGTAGTTTGTAATAATAATTTCAATCAAATAAAAATGAAATCTGTAAGTTTGGTGAGCTTCAAGTCTTTGTGAATACTAAATTTTGCTTAAATCATAAGTTGACTTATTTTTAGCTTCTATCCAATTTTAGCTTCAATCTAAGATCTTTCAATAGACTAATTTTAGCTTGAATCATAAAAATTTATGCAGACCAATTTCCATTTCATTGAAAAGTCTTAGTGTAGAACAATTTTAGCTTTAGCCATCAGTCATTATGTAGAACAATTCTATCATCAATCATAAGTCTTTAAGTCAACCAATTTTAACTTCATAATAACCCCCATATGCATAAACAATTTATAAATTTATCAAAGGTTTATAAAACAAATTTTGTATGGAAATTTTGTTTGATAAACCTTTGATAAATTTATTACCTGTTTATGCATATGGGGGTAAGTCTTTATATAAGTTCAATAACAAGTCTTTAAATAGACAAATTTTAGCTTCTATCATGTGTCTTTATGAAAACCAATTTTCTTTATATAGATCCAGGTCAGCTTCAGGCATAATTATTTCTGTATACTATGTAGACCAATTTGAGCATAAATCATAAGTATTTTAGTTTCTATCATAAGCCTTTCTGGAGACTATTTTTAGCTTGAACCATAAGCCTTTATGGATACGAATTTTAGCTTTAATCAAAAGTCTACATGCAGAGAAAAAATATAGTTTTGCATGTTTACAGTAACCATTTTCACATTTTTAAAAGTTTTTTAACAATATTATAGTCACAGTAACTATTTACATGATTGTGGTAACCATAATATGGTTAAAGTGCGATTCACATGATTGTGTCAATCGTATATACGGTTACAGTAAACAGGTATATGTTTGTGACAACCATTGTTATGATTATTTTTTAGTTATATCACAATTTTGGCTTCAATGAGAAAGAAGTCTTAATGTAGTCAATAAAAATAAGTTATGGACATCAATTTCAAATTCATTTGTAGGCTTTCATGTTTATTTTATAATTTTTTTTTTAAACCTGCAATTCTGATTTTATACACCGGTAGCTAGCACCAATTTTTCTTCAACTATTATCTTTTTCACTAACCCCAAATAAAACATTAACTTTTAATTACTGAAATAATTACCATAAACATGTCTTTAATGTAAAATTTATTTCATTACTTATTGATTTTGTAACTAATACAACTTTTCCCAATGCTATCACAAAATGTACCTCTCTTTGTGAATAGACGATGACTTTTAAAACTTAATTTCGTACAAGTTTCTGCATATACAAAATAGTTTTAACCAACTCAAATAAAATCATCAACAGTTAATTTTAAATACTATTCAAGTTAATTTAACTATATAGTAAAATCAGCAGTAAGTACAAACAAATGTGTGAATTTGTGTAAAAAACTTGTGGAAAATTCCTAAAGTTCTCTAAAATATAAAATACTCATACGTATAGCATCTTTATACATACATATATGTATATATTTAAATAATATGAGAGTGTATTTGACACTTAACATTATCATGTAAGTATGTTTAGAAATATTTAAGTAAGTATATTTTGTTATCAACATACGAGTATGAGTGTATAAATTAGGGTGAGTTAGTTTAAATTTCCCTAGTAGTTGTAAGTTTAATAAACATACAATTATGTTACGAGCAACTTTTTAACCTCAATCAACCTGCTAACTAGACTACTTGGCCAGTTAGTCAGCCTGCGAGCCAGCCAGCCAGCCATCCAGCCAGCCATCTTGTCTAAAATAAATGTGTAGTTTATTACACATTATTGACCTCATCATCAACCAGTATACAACAGCAACATACAACTACATAAGATAGCTAGTCAGCCAAATTTCTATAGTAAACTAACAGCAACAGCAGCAACAACAAACCAAACAAGTTTTTTTTTTCTATTTGGTAAAATTTTTAGACAGTACTTTAGTGCATGTCTTATTATGTGTACGAGATACAAACAAGTTTATAGATAGATAGATGAATGCTAGGATATGTACGTTCGTCTATATAAGTACATATCTCAGTGGGGGAATGTCATAGAGAATGATAAACTTTTAAACATTTGAAAATTTAAAAAGTTTGTTAAATTTATTTTCTTTATTTTTTATTTATATTTTAGAGTAGCTCAGCAAAATTGTTTTAGTTTTATTATATTTAGAAAAACTTTAGGCATTTTAAGAATTTAATTAATTTTATGGCTGCATTGCTTTTTTTAGATACATATGTATATAGTATTTTTACTGAATGTCTTAATTAGTCTTTGGATAATTGGAAATTTGACTAATTTTCAAAACTAGTGGAAGAAAACGAATTTTGTTTACCGTGACATCGTCCTTGCACAGAAAAGTGGGATATAGGGTTAAAATAGCTGCGATGATTAGTTTTGATATCCTTCATCGTGAGTGGCAAGGATATATATAGATTTCTACAATTTTCATTTGCGACTTGAATTTTTATCCCGGTACAAATTTCCCGGTAATTTTACCAATTTGTTACTACCCGATTCCCGGGACAACAATACAGAGAAAACTAGTTGGAACGCAAATTTTCTCACCAAAAAATGTGAAAGTTTTTTTTTACAGTTTTTCGCTTATATTTTCGGCAATAACTTACCGCTTCTTATTAGTTATTTAAGGTTAGATGTAGAGATATAGACTTTTTCAGTTCTATATTGTGGGTCCGTTTCTTTTTTGTCATGGATGTTGATGGTAAGACATGTTTTGTAATAGAAAAACTGCCAATCATAGCCTCTCCTACAACTTGTCTAAATTCTAGAAGACTCATTGTTACAGAAATGTAAATTTCTTCTTAGTTCCTCACACCTTGAATGAGGTATAAAAGAAGCTATACACGCACCCCCATATCTGGTTCAGTGGACCAGTAGCTACTCATAGTATGTAGCAAATGGTTGCCCATAACATAGTGCATACATAAGAAAGCTTTTATTTCTTGAAGATCTGTTGAAAGCACAGATCTATTGTTATGAGCATAGCGTAAGGATTCAAGTGTTATTATTTTCTCAATCAGTGAATTCATATTTGTAAATTAAAATTACTGTTCTTCTTAATCCAAAATGAGGTTGTCTTCAGTGTCACTACTATCAGCCATTAGATACCCTTGTACTTCGTTACCAGTCAACCGAAATATTTTAGTAGTTTTATAGGTCTAAATATACACAAATCATATATATATAACACCCGACCTTTCATGCATATTGAGACACCGATGTCCCTTATAATCGTCGTTTATAACAAAAATCACTGTAATCACAATCTATAGTTTCAATTCTAACGAAATCAATCGAAAAACTACTTTGAAAACAACAATAATTATTAAAAATTACTTTCTATGGTTATAAAAAAAAAATCATCCAAATTATAAAAAACAAATTTTAATTATTTGTTTTACTTTTCGTGATCAGTGACCAAACTTCAAAAAAAAAAAAAAAAAGTTTTATTGCAATTGATTACAAAAAGGTGTTTAATTTGAAAAAATCCCATGTTAAACATTTGGGACACCGGTGTCCCATATTCGTCAAAAGGTTAAATAGCACTACAGGAAGAAATTACATACATTTCAAGCGAGTTTTTCATCACTTGGCAGTAGTCTCTTAAAGAAATTGTTATATATTACATTTTTGTTGGTTACATTGGTTAATTAAAATTCGAGATTCTTTTTTTTTTTTTTAAAAATCTCAAAACCCTGACTTGTATTGGGACAAGTTTATCATTATTGGGTTTCTTTGGGTTAACTAAAATTGAGTAGGACAAATTTATCGTAACGATCAAGTTAGCAAACATTTTTTTTTAATTTTTTACTAACTAAATGGGTTCTATAAAAATGTGTACTTAACAAAACGCATTCCTTTATTTTTTCTTGAACCACGCTAGTATAAAACGACAAAAATAATATAAATAATTTCAATGTGTAATTTGTTTATATATTAGATCAGGTTTAGAAATATTCAGTCAAAATATTATTGTTTAAAAAACTCATAAAAAACGTACTTTTTTAATTTTGTTTTAAACTTTTTACTTTTTTTTTTAACAAAAAGTACTTTTTCCGATATAAAAGTGGTTTTATATCAAACATCCTTATTATCGTACTTTTTAATTTTGTTTTAAACAAAACGTACTTTTTAATTTTTTTTTACCAAAAGGTACCTTTTCCGATATAAAATGGTTTTATATCAAACATCCTTATATATGTATCTATTGATAAGTAAGAAACTTGTTACCATTTCCAGGGTCATGGGGCGAAATAAATAAAACTCCCAAAAATTTTAAATGATCAAAAAAGTACCTTTTGTACTGCGGCTCCTCATATATTTTCCTAAATTGAACGAAGAACACGTACTGCTACTGCTTATCCAATAAAATTTTGTAGGTAAAAATGATAGGGTTTTAGAGTGAGTTTGTTTTGCAGACAAAGTATTATGAAAAATCAAAATCAAACTTATTTAGTAAATTTCATTTCTTTGATTTTTTATACTTTGGTGAAGGGTGTATGAGATTGGATACAGCCATTTATAAAACTTTTATTTGTTTTTTATTTTTTTTAAATTTTAGAAAATTGTGTGAATGTTTAAATTTCATGTTTAAAATAATTAAAATAAAACACTTTATATTCCATATTAGTCATGTATGCGTATGATTAATAAGTAATAGTTATAACAAGTATACTCTTTTATGTGATGTATTTACCTATAATATTGAAAAATTTTAATATTCAGTTAGAATTAGCTTTATACAGTTTAGCTGTTTTATAGAGTTTTTATACAATTTTATAAAAAAAATGTTCATCGAACTCTTCTAAAACCAAAATTTTAAAATACAATTTCGAGCCTTTTTGTGTAGTCATATGATAAATATGATCACTACTAAAATATAAGATAAAATATTTCATATATCTAGTTTTCTTTCAACAGATTATATTTTGAAATACTCGCACAAAGTGATGTTTGGTATAAAACTCTCCCTAATTGTTATTTGGATAGCAAATGTAGGTATATTTGTATGTCAGTAAATATGACCACTAGGCAGCACCAAATTTGTATGAAGAATAGATCAACTGTAACATAAGAATCCTAGCTACACCATCATAATTAGTTCTTATTCATATCGGACCTTTACAGTACACTCTATTTGGTTAGTGTAAACACATTTTGAATATATGTTCTTATATTCCTTTTAGTTATAGAAAATTGTTATTCTAATATGATGTAAAAACAAAAAGCGAAGCAAAAATATTCATGTTATTACAAATTTCCAATATGCTTATGTCCTTAAACTCTTTAGTAAGATATGCAACAAAGATTTTAGTAGTCTTATAGCATTTTCAAATCCAAGATTATTTCAAAAATGTTTGCTTTTATAAAGGTTTCGAAATGCATTTTTGTCTAACTTTTATAACCTTTAGAAATTAACATTAAGATGTTTTCAATTTGTAATTTCTTAGTATACATTACAAGAGTTTTGTTCTTAAAAAATAGCAAAAATGTTTCACAACTAGCTTTAATATGATCAAAACACTACTACTACCTCTTCCTCGATTTTTTGAAATATTTTTGAATATATCTCGGATACTGTGTTTTCTACATAGCAAATATGTGTATCAAATAAAAGGTATTTCATAGGGCTTTCCAAAGAGATTCTCACTTTTTACAAAAACCAAAAATACTTTTTAAAACAAGGTGTATAGATTATATTAAGTAAATGGTTTATCTGATTCGATTGTGCCGAATCTTGTATACCCACCATCAATATGTGACAATAAAATATTTTTCTGATATAGGGACTATATGAAGGTAGTGTCAGTTATGGACCGATCCTCACAAAAAGTGGTGGAAAGATTTAGTTTCATATAAGACTTGCTTTCATCATTATTATAAGACAATTATAAGTGTTCAAGTCATTTTTTGATTTAGTTTCATATAAGACTTGCTTTCATCATTATTATAAGACAATTATAAATGTTCAAGTCATTTTTTGAGGGGGACCTTGTATGGAGGCTATGGACAAATGTTGTCCCATTTTCGCTATACCTTACAGCAGGGGTGCCCAAAAGTTCCTTATGGAAGAGCAAACACGAATACATTTAAAGAAAAACAAATTTTTATTCAATATTTTTGGTTGTAAAAACCAAAACATACAATGAAATAAAATACACACTTTTTTAAACGATATCATACGATTAACAAAATCATACGAAAGTGTTGTTGCTTTGCTCTTGCGTGTATAAAAAGAAGAATGTCAAAAAACTAACAAGACAAAGATGTTTGTGTATTTCGTAAGAGCACCAAGAGCATACGGATTGGGCACCCTTGTTTTACAGCATAATTTTGTACAAAATTTTATCAGGATCAACATATTTATGACTGATCAAATTTTCCATAAACAAATCGCAAAGTGGCTGCTCTATGTCCTCGATAGTCTCACGAACTCTATCTTTGAGGTCTTGAATCGACGCTGGACTGTTGGCATAGACCTTAGTTTTCATGTGGCTTCAAAGGAAGAAGTCGCAAGGTGTTAAATCACAAGATCTCGGTGGCCAATTGTGATCACCTCTTCGATAGATAACACGGTCCGGAAACTTTTTCCGTAAAAGAGGAATGGTTTCGTTGCTTGTGTGGCACGTAGCGCCACCTTGTTGAAAGTAAATGTTGTCCAGATCAATATCATCCAACTCTGACCATAAGAAATCATTAAGCATCTCTCGATAGTGCATAGGAAAAGGAATGGACAAACCTGGGTTTTCTTCAACACTTTGGGCTACAGCAGCAATATTCTCAGTTGTTCTTGAGCGACGTGCACGAATTTTATTTTTCACATCACTAACTTGTCCCAACAGCTCAAACAAGGTGCTTCACGCAACCCAAAACTGCTTTAGTTTTGCGAACTGTGATTGCAAGATTTTCACCATTTTTGTAGTGAATTTTAATAATGTCAATGCGTTGTTGAAGCGTGTATCGTTTCATTTTTAATAATGGCATAATTTCTACTATGCCGCCGAAATAACAAAACTTTAGCAAATAGTATATTTTTATTTATTATAAAATTTTATAAGATCTAAATTTTCATAAAAGTGCATTTAGCTCTTTGGCTCACTAAGATAGCGATATATAATATAATCTGGTAGTTTAACTTCAAAAAGTTGATTTTGATAATTTTTCACAATAGTCGATTTGAGTTTATTTGTTAAAAGAAAAATATATTAGAATAAGTAAACCTATGACAATTTGGATCAGTCTAATTTGTAAACAAATTTATATATTAATTTAATAGTGTACAATATTGTGCATGTACATATTTATATTTTATACATGTCTAACTAAGTACATACATGGGTAGGTAGTTATATGTGTATATAACTCCTATACATATTGACGTTTATTTAAAAGTGGTCAACTTGAATGTTAAAAGTCTTGACTGCATTGTTACCATATTTAACAATGATTTGCAACAAAAGAAACTATAAACTACGAACATGCAACATACACAATAAGGTGCACATATGCACACAAGTGGTGGACGAGTATAAACTTCATGTGTAGTTAAGCATGCAGAATTGATGTTTTCTTCTTTTTTTTTTTTTTGTATAAACATTTCTAAGGATAGACTTTAGGATAAGTTTTTCATCATATACTTGCACATTGTATATGTATGTATATGTATATTAGTGGCTTGAAATTTCTTGCTAAAGATATGCTTACTACGAAGTATTTACAAACATTCAGTTAAGTTCTTATATAGGGAATATTGTAAATGCATAAGTATATTTTAAATAAGTATTTATAAGAAAAGTTAGCATGAAACAAAAAATTTTTTTGTTATATTGTATACAAATACAATATTTACTTTATGCATTAGCTTATCAAGTTTATCTAGACGAAAGAAGAAATATAATACACGGGAAAATAATCATTGAAAATGAATTTAAGATAATTGTTTTGAAGTACATAGTTTTAAAATAAGGTTAAAGGTGAATTTGTGTTAGTAAGAATTAACGATATATTTTCTTTAATATTTCTGGTACATAGAATTGCCATTCAATTTGTTTGATGTAAGCATTATAATTCTCTCAGTGTTTTTCTATATATTAAACTAGCATTATAGATTATCATATGTTTGGATAAGTCTTTATAGATTTTACAGGTGGCACCAAATCAAAATCTGTCAATAATTTAGTGGTGGATAAGACAACTCTAGGAATTAAAAACTCTGACAAGTTTTCTGTAGATATCATGTATAATTATAACCCAAGCACTGTACCCATTCGTGTAATTAAAACATTGCATACTTTAAGGTAAATGTAAAATTATAAATGAGAACAATACATGTATGTAGTTTTCCTTTGAAAAATTAAAAAAATGTGAGAGAATTATGTCTTATTTCCACCAACATATTTTGCTAAGCACTTAGTTTTATAAAGAAATAAGGATAATACTTAAAAAAAAAAAAAAAATGTATCAGCACAGTTTCTGCTGTGATCTCCCTGTATTTATAAAATATTGAATTTTAAGTGAGATGGGAATTAAGTTAAGCATGCTAAAAACAAACAAAGATATTTCAAGGACTATAAACAATATAAGGATTTATGGGAGAACAAACAATGGCAAAATATCTACATACATATACGAAAATATCCACTTGCACTTACACACATACACAAACACATATACATAAGTATATATGTATGTATATGTTTAAGCCATATCAAGCAGTCAATATCTTTCATACATCCTGTCATGGTTACATAGTTTTATTATTTTACTTTTTACATATTTTTTAATAAATTCATTTTATGCTCGTATGTAAAGTTTGTCAACTATAAAGATTAATTTTACTTGATAACTGCTACTTATTTAAGTATAGATACAGACTAGGGTGCTGCTTATTTTAAACTATTTTAATTTTCTATGCTCCCCAGATGTAAAATTGTTCTATATCATCTATAAAATAATGCTGAATATGGTATGCTGAATATGGTTGTACAGTTTATTTGAAGTTTCGAGTTTAGGGTCAATATATTAACAAAATGTGGATAAATTAATGTTAAACAAAAAATTCAAAAAAAATATTTTTGTTATCATTTATCCATAAAAGTTTAATATTGGGTGTTTGACTTACAACTGCGGGATTTACTATAGATGATGTATCTTTTGACGCGGTTTATGTTTTTAATAACTCATATGTTATTTTGAATGGTACCTGCCTGTCATTTATTCTCACTTAGTTATTGAATATTATAGTGTAAAAAATAAAGTATTTTTTTGCTCCAAATATGTCGAATGTTTTACCAACGCATCGGCATATGCTGGAAGTTTTGCTTTACTTCTTTAATCTGAAAAAAAAGTGCCGCTGAAGCACACTTATTGCTCACCAAAGCTTATGCTGAGTGTGTTCCATCAGTTTCAATGTGCGAGAGATGGCTTGTGTGGTTCAGAAGTGTTTTTTTTGACACGGAAGACAAAGATCGCCCAGGCCAGCCAAAAAAAGTTTGTAGACCAAGAACTGGAGGCATAACACCATGAAGATTGTTGTACAACTCAACAAAAACTTACAAAATCATTAACAGCTGATCAAGCAGCAATTTCAAAACGTTTGCGAGCAGCAGGATTCATCCAACAGCAGGGAAATTGAGTACCATACGAATTGAAGCCGAGAAACCTTGAAAGACGATTTTGCATGTCTGAAATTATACTTGAACGCTATAAAAGAAAATCATTTTTGCACCAAATTATTATTTACGATGATAAATGGATCAATTGCGATAACCCGAAGCGTAAGAGATCGTATGTGAAGCCCAGCCAACTAGCCGAATCGACACAAAAACCAAATATTCATTGCGCTATGGAAATTCTCTGTAATTCGGTGGGGCAAAAGTGTCCTATACATTGTGAACTGCTGAAATTTGACCAGACCATCACAGGGAACGTGTACCAAAGGCAACTGATTCGTTTGAAGCGAGCATTGACCGAAAAACACCCAGAATATGGGGCCAGACATGAAACAGACATACGAATTGAATCCGAGATACCTTCAAAAATGATTTTACATGTCCGAAATTATGCCTAAAAGCTATAAAAGAAAATCATTTTTACACTAAATCATTACCTGCGATGAAAAATGGATTTATTACGATAACCAGAAGCGTAAAATATCGTATGTGAAGCCCGGCCAACCAACCGAATCCAACCAGCTGAAAAGATAACAACGCCAAATATCCATGGAGCTAAGGTAATTCTCTGTATTTGGTGGGAGAGAAAAGATCCTACACATTATGAGCTGCTGAAATTTGACCAAACCATCACAGGGAACCTTTACTGAACACAATTAATTCGTTTGAAGCGAGGATTTGCCGAAACGCCCAGAATATTCGGCCAGTCATAAAACCGTAGTATTCCATTATGACAACGCTCGACCACATGTTGCAATCCCTCTTAAAAAGTTGGTTGGGAAGTTTTGTCTCATCCGCTTAATAGTTCCGACCGTGCTCCATCCGACTATTGTTTTGATCGATGCAGAATGCTCGCTCTGGGATACGATTCACTTTGGAACAAATTGGAACAAAATCCGATATTGACTTGATTCGTTCTGAGCCTCAAAATATGAGTAATTCTTTTGGCTCGGAATCCATATGTTGTCAGGAAGATGAGAAATGGTCATAGCTAACAATGGCCATTACATTGAATAAATTTATATTGTTCAAATGTTTCAAAATAAAAGCTAAACATTTTAAAAAATCCCGCATTTTTAAGTCATACACGCAATAAAAGTTTCGTAAGCGACTTAGATTGGTTCACAAATGTAACTTAATGTTAATAAAGAAAAATAAGTTTTTATTATGCATATATATTTCGTTTTTGTATTTGAGAGCTCATACAAAAATATCCGTTTAAGATATCGTAATAATTTTTTGAAATTTAAAAAAGATTTTTTATGCTTTTAATGAATAATGCATAAACTAATTTTTAAAAAATTGATTTTAGTATAATTTGTACGCAGTTGAATAGAATGCTACTAAAAATTTTAATATTTTCACAAAATCTGCTCCACTGTCCATGTTTTTGAGCCGATGGGTTAAAGTTTAATGCAAGATCTATCTTAGTAAATTTATTTACTAAATTTGTAAATAATATGAAATTAAAATATTAAAAAATATGTTAGAAATTTGAGAAATAATCTTAAAAAATGTGTAACCAAAAAACTAAATTTTCTCATAATTTTCCAATTTAAAATATGTTCCCAATCTATCCCATTATATTGACAACTGTTAGGATATCTGCTTTTTATTCTCATTTAGTGAATATTACAATCAAAAGCAATTTTTATAATTTCAGTAATTTTCCTTTAAATAAATATTGTTAAAAATGTAAAATTTGAGATATGCTTGCAATTTTATGACTTTTTAGAATGTTATAAAAAAGGGCCACCCTAATATATACACATAAATTCAGATTAACATATACATATGTATAAATATATCAATTTATGTAGAGTGTAGGGATTTCACATAAAATTATATATATTTGTTTATATATCTTTATGCATATGAGTAATAAGGCTGCTACTTATATGTAAATATATATACATATATATGCATTATTATCCCTATAAAGAAAAACAAACCATTTATTGAATATTTAAAAACCTCTAAAAGCTTAAATACGTATGTATTATTACATTGTTGACCACACAATCAAATATATCTTCTATACGTGTAGACTCTTTGCCTTACCCAGCAGATCTAAGAGAATGTCCTAAACTAGTGATTTTACGTTTAATTTAGGGTGATAACTAGCAACGTGACTACTTATTTTAATACGTGAATGGGTCAATTGACCATTTTGGATAACAATTAGACTGTCTGATAGCTGGTCGAAAGTAGTCAACGCATAGGTTTCACATATTGGTTACATATAATCAGTTACCTTACTAGCTACACAACTAGTTATTTTAACATGTACGGGTGCTAGTTGATCTCAAATATTTAGCTCAAAAGACATATCATAGACAGTCCAATAAACAATTGCTTGTAAACAAACCTTCCTTCGACAACTCTCCAATAGATTGCTTCTGGTGAGTAAAATAACTACTTTCAAAGTGCAGTACAAAATAAAAGTTTAAAGTTACTTCATTATAGGTTACTAAGAGACACTTAAGTGATAATTGTCTTCATGCTAGATTGCCTGGGATGTATAAAGTAACCAATTGTCTTCTCTTTGCACTACAAAGAGCACATACGTGTCAAATGAGCCAAAATATATCATATAAGTTAGCCAAGTGATCAGACATTAGTGACAATTACTGTCTATAAGGGATACATTGACTACTTGCTTAACTGCTGGGTAATCTGTATGAGATTTCTATCAACACAATTTGTATAAAATCAGATTGCACGAATTTCTCACAAAGAAGTGCCGTACAAAATAAACATTTAAAGTGACTAGACTCTAGATTTCTTACAGACACTTAAGTGACAATTGACTTCGCGCTAGATTACCTGGGATGTATAAAGTAACCAATTAAATTGTCTCTGCTCTACATAATACATAAATTGGAGTCAGCCAAGTGGTCAGATATTAGTGACAATTACTATTTATAAAGGATATATTGACTACTTGCGTAACTGCTGGGTACTTACATGCAGCACTCATATATTTTCTATTATAGATTTGTTTGTTGTGCAACAAGTTCATTTGTGGTTAAAAGTGTATTTATCCTCATTCCTAATATTTATTTTTGTGGGTTTGTATACAATATGTTATCGTTTTAAAAGTACTTAATATGAACATTATTAAAAAGATATGTATTATTTAAGTGAATTTGGGTGAAGGGTTTTAATTTAGTTTATTATTTACATACCATTTAACAAAATTTATAAAAAGATACTCTTGTCAATTCGATTTGATGTTCAAACTCCTTTTCCGTTTAACGTCTTACATTTTTTTTTTTAAATTGGAGAAAATATCATTCGAAAAATCACCAAGAATTTATAAATAATAATCACGCAATTTGAATGATGACGAGATTAAATAAAACCTCAAACCAGAATGAATATAAGGGCCAAATTATGATATTTTTTTTGGGAATGGTTTTATGGGAATAGTTGTGCATTGTTACTGTAACCATTTTAACATTTGTGCGTGTTTACTGTAACCATTTCAACATTGTTAACAATATTATAGTCACAGTAACTTAATTTACGATTCTCATGATTGTATCAACCATGATTGTATGTACCACTTAAGATCTTGCTTATCATAGTGACAGGATGTCAAATCAGGCCAAACATAAATGGACACATTAAGAAGTCTTATTAATAGAACAGGTATATTTGTTTATAAAATTTGACTTCAATTTCCGTGCTCTGTCTTTTTAGCAGAGTTCCTGTCAGGAACTTTTTGAGCCTTGTGTGTTTTTAGACCTACATTGGCTTTACCTTTTTGTACCAAATATTCCAAGTACTGAACTAAACGTACTGCTTTCCTACCGAATGTGTTGGGAGCTCTTTTGAAAATGCTTTCTATTTATTGGGTAAGGAAACATAATGTGGACCATTCCTTCTACCTAAATAAGGTTTTCTATAAACGGAAAAGTTATCCCGATGCGGTTTAGTATCATTGGAATTAGTTTGACGGCAGACCTTTGAAAATATTTAATAATTTTAGTACGCACTTGAAATGAACATAATTGACATTGAACATAATAACTGACTACTTTTCAAAGGTAATTTGATCAAAAAAAGAATCAAATAATACTTGGGTTAAAAGTTTTAAGGAAAAACGTGTGTTAAGGTTTTTTCCATCTCACTTCTTCTTAATGTGTCCAAGATACTTTCTTTTACTTTTTGACTACCAAATTGCATTTTGTTACGAACTCTTCTCTAGTGGACACTGTTATTCTTCATATAGGTATTGGTGAAAATTCTGGACAAGAACCTACTTGTTTAATTCCGTCGAGCAAGCAACTGGGACACTGGGACTACGGTTTAACGACTACTGTAGTACTTAGCTGTCGAAACGAAGAAGAGGAGGAGACTGTGTCCCATCTATTCTGTCATTATCCGGCTCTAACAACATTGAGGGAACGTATTCTTGGAAACTTCTTTCTCTCGTGTTTAGAGGAGTTATCAAGGACGAATCTGGTTCAACTGATGGATCAAATGAAATTCGAGCCAACTTTACAAAACCCTTCAGAGGTTAGGTTCTAGCAATCTGTATTTAAATGATCGAGTGTAGAATTTCTTGTTGCTTAGTGTAATAAAACTACACACACAACAACTTTCCCTTTTCTTAGACAAAAATTGTTTTATGAGAAAACTTCATTGTGAATAATAAAATTTCTGTTACAAAGACATTCTGAATACTTTTTGTTTTTTAATTCAGTTACAATGTATTTTCTACAGTTGTTAAACAAATATGCCGTATGTATATTAGACCTGTCCTTAACAAATAGATTTGCTTTCGATGAGTCTTATTTGCTTTTTTAGAAGCTTAAACTTTCCGATGAATAATTTGTGACAAATCGAATTATTAGAAACCGTGCCACAAGTTCATGAATTATTTTCTTAAGGGCAGGTCTAACGTACATTCTTATATTATATATACATATGCATGTGTACATTTGTCAATACGTACTTTATTTGTATGTATATTTTTGTTTGGTCCGTTTGCCAACTATTTGACCACAATGAACATAAAATCAAGCATAAGACTAAAAGGAAGCAAAAACAGAAAAAAGAAAACGACATTTTTAAAAAGAAACTTTTTTGTCTTCTAACAAACAAAGTTATAACCAACACTTTCATGTTTAACTTTATCTACAACATATGCTTTTGATGTCGAACAGTTGCTTTGCAACAAAAACTTGTCTCAGCAAAATCAATACTTTATTTAGAAAACACAACAAAAAATAAAATAAAACTAAGATCATTATATTTTGAAAAACACCCTACAGCAAGTTGGCGTTTCTTGGTTATTCTTTTTTTATATTTTCTGTTTATTTTGTTGAGTAAAAAAATAAAAAAAAAAAAAATACCCAAAAGAAATCAGGAAAAACTTTTCACTTTGTCACTTTATTGAAAAATAAACTCTATGAAACTAAAAAAAAATTTAACAATGTTAAAAAGTAAGTATTTCCTATAGTTTTAAAATAAATATATTTGGTGAAAAAAATACCAGAAAAAGTTGTATAAGAAATATAAAATAAAGTGGTAGTTTTAAGAAAACTTTTCGATAATATAGACATGATATTTTTTGACAGTTTATAAATGTAAATGGCACAAAAATAGCTGTCACAAAACTTAGAAATAATGATTGTGATACCAACAAAGAACTTAAAAAAGACCAATCAAAATTGACAATTATATGAGTGCCACAAAGATAAACATGTCCTTAAATGAGGTGACTGTTATTATTGAATTTTGTCAAAGAAAATGTTTTGTTTTTCAAAATGAGGTTTTATAAAAAAAAAAATTTTTGTATCTGTTAATACATTGCAGCTACTGTTTTTATGGGAGAAAATCAGAATATTTCTTTGCAACTGAGACAATAACAATGAAATGCAAATAGGAACTGGCCTAGCCTCCAATAAATTTCAGTGAATTTATCCAATAATATTTAATACAGGTAAGAAAATACGTTGTTAAATAAAAAGCAAAAAAAAAAAAAAACATTTTAAATAAATGTTGATTCCCTTAATATTTCTTGATGACAAATCGTACAGAAAAAAGTGCCCAAAAAAAGCTCAGATAACATTTCTTATATCTCAATGAAATGGATTTTGTTCCAATAGAAAACAATATAACTAATTATTGACCGACAATACTGTCAATATTTAAAAGACTATTTGTCAACTAATAAATGAAGTTGAGCGCAGAACAAAGTAGAAGCCAAAGTGCATTGGCTCGAAAGTGAAATCTAGCTGGAAAAACGGTCTCTGAATTCAAAAGTACAAAAAGATCTGTGGTGAAAACCCAAAGCGGGTAGAGGTTTGGTTAATGACTGATGTTTGGTTTTATGGCAAATTTTGAACAACCAAAACCTAGTAGGTGATATACCTGAGAAAAATATAGCCATTTAGTAGTGAGGTTGGTTGGGTTGATTCGGGAAATTGTCTCCTATCTTGTGGACTAGCTGACCTATATTTTCCAAAAAATAGTAATAAATCGTACGATTCATAATCAAAATGAAAATTTTTTAAAAATGCTTGGAACTAAAGATATAGATTTTTAAAGTTTAGGAAAACAAAACTGGCGGGGAAGTTGATGTGAACTGATTTTTTCTTCTGGGGTTTTCTTAAGACACATGTCTGTGGGAATGAGCCACAAACCACAGCGGCCCTAAAAGCTAACATAATCTATGCCAAAATTATCAAAATCAATAAATTTAATTTTTTTCTTACTTTTGAAATTTAGGGAAATAGAAATTTTGATTTCATCAAATTTAAAAAAAATAAAAAAATTAAAATTTTACAAAAATAAAAATGTATATTTTCCAAAAAATAGTAATAAATCGTACGATTCATAATCAAAAAGAAAATTCTTTAAAAAATGCTTGGAACTAAAGATATACATTTTTAAAGTTTAGGAAAACAAAACTGGCGGGGAAGTTGATGTGAACTGATTTTTTCTTTTGGGGTTATCTTAAGACACAGGTCTGTGGGAATGAGCCACAAACCACAGCGGCCGTCAAAGCTAACATAACTTATGCCAAGTTATTAAAATTTAATTTTTTTCTTACTTTTGAAATTTAGGGAAATAAAAATTTTGATTTCATCAATTTAAAAAAAATAAAAAATTGAAAATTTTACAAAAATAAAAATTTATAATTTCCAAAAAATAGTAATAAATCGTACGACTCATAGTCAAAAAGAAAGTTTTTTAAAAAGTGCTTGGAACTAAAGATATAGATTTTTAAAGTTTAGGAAAACAAAACTGGCGGGGAAGTTGATGTGAACTGAATTTTTCTTCTGGGGTTTTCCTAAGTCACATGTCTATGGGAATAAGCCACAAACCACAGCAGCCCTCAAAGCTAACATAATCTATGCCAAAATTATCCAAATCGATCATTTTTATTTTTTTCTTACTTTTGAAATTTAGGGAAACAGAAATTTTGATGTCATCAAATTTAAAAAAAATAAAAAATTTTAAATTTTACAAAAATAAAAATTTATATCTTCCAAATAATAATAATAAATCATACGATTCATAATAAAAAAAACATTTTTTAAAAAAATGCTTGGAACTAAAATATAGATTTTTAAAATTTAGGAAAACAAAACTGGCGGGGAAGTTGATGTGAACTGATTTTTTCTTCTGGGGTTTTCTTAAGACACAGGTCTATGGAAATAAGCAACCAACCACAGCAGCCCTCAAAGCTAACAAAACCTATGCCAAAATTATCAAAATCGATCAATTCTATTATTTTTTCTTACTTTTGAAATTTAGGGAAATAGAATTTTGATTTCATCAAATTTAAAAAAAAAATAAAAAATTTTAGAAAAATATAAATGTATATCTTCCGAAAAATAGTAATAAATCGTACAATTCATAATTAAAAAGAAATTTTTTAAAAAAATGCTTGGAACTAAAGATATAGATTTTTAAAATTTAGGAAAACAAAACTGGCAGGGAAGTTGATGGGAACTGATTTTTTCTTCTGGGATTTTATTAAGACACAGGTCTATGGGAATAAGCAACAAACCACAGCGGCCCTCAAAGCTAACATATCCTATGCCAAAATTATCAAAATCGATCAATTTTATTTTTTTTTCCTTTTGAAATTTAGGGAAATAGAAATTTTGATTTCATCAAATTTAAAAAAAAAATAAAAAAATGAAAATTTTACAAAAATAAAAATGTATATTTTCCAAAAAATAGTAATAAATCGTACGATTCATAATCAAAAAGAAAATTCTTTTAAAAATCCTTGGAACTAAAGATATACATTTTTAAAGTTTAGGAAAACAAAACTGGCGGGGAAGTTGATGTGAACTGAGTTTTTCTTCTGGGGTTTTCTTAAGACACAGGTCTATGGGAATAAGCCACAAACCACAGCAGCCCTCAAAGCTAACATAACCTATGCCAAAATTATCAAAATCGATCAATTTTATTTTTTTTTCCTTTTGAAATTTAGGGAAATAAAAATTTTGATTTCATCAGTTTAAAAAAAATAAAAAATTTAAAATTTTACAAAAATAAAAATGTATATTTTCCAAAAAATAGTAATAAATCGTACGATTCATAATCAAAAAGAAAATTCTTTTAAAAATCCTTGGAACTAAAGATATACATTTTTAAAGTTTAGGAAAACAAAACTGGCGGGGAAGTTGATGTGAACTGAGTTTTTCTTCTGGGGTTTTCTTAAGACACAGGTCTATGGGAATGAGCCACAAACCACAGCGGCCCTCAAAGCTAACATAACTTATGCCAAAATTATCAAAATCGATAAATTAAATTTTTTTCTTACCTTTGAAATTTAGGGAAATAGAAATTTTGATTTCATCAAATTTAAAAAAAAAAAATAAAAAAATGAAAATATTACAAAAATAAAAATGTATATTTTCCAAAAAATTGTAATAAATCGTACGATTCATAATCATAAAGAAAATTTTATAAAAATTGCTTGGAACTAAAGATATAGATTTTTAAAGTTTAGGAAACCCAAACTGGCGGGGAAGTTGATGTAAACTAATTTTTTCTTTTGGGGTTTTCTTAAGACACAGGTCTGTGGGAGTGAGCCACAAACCACAGCAGCCCTCAAAGCTAACATAACCTATGCCAAAATTATCAAAACCGATAAATTTAATTTTTTTCTTACCTTTGAAATTTAGGGAAATAGAAATTTTGATTTCATCAAATTTAAAAAAAATAAAAAAATTAAAATTTTACAAAAATAAAAATGTGTATTTTCCAAAAAATAGTAATAAATCGCGCGACTCATAATCAAAAACAATTTTTTTTAAAAAATGCTTGGAACGAAAGATATAGATTTTTAAAGTTTAGGAAAACAAAACTGGCGGGGAAGTTGATGTGAACTGATTTTTTCTTCTGGGGTTTTCTTAAGACACAGGTCTGTGGGAATGAACCACAAACCACAGCGGCCCAAAAAGCCAACACAACTTATGCCAAAGTTATCAAAATTTTATATTTTTCTTACTTTTGAAATTTAGGGAAATAAAAATTTTGATTTCATCAATTTAAAAAAAATAAAAAATTTAAAATTTTACAAAAATAAAAATTTATAATTTCCAAAAAATAGTAATAAATCGTACGATTCATAGTCAAAAAGAAAATTTTTTTAAAAAGTGCTTGGAACTAAAGATATAGAATTTTAAAATTTAGGAAAACCAAACTGGCGGGGAAGTTGATGTGTACTGATTTTTTCTTCTGGGGTTTTCTTAAGACACAGGTCTATGGGAATAAGCTACAGACCACAGCGGCCTTCAAAGCTAACATAACCTATGCCAAAATTATCAAAATCGATAAATTTAATTTTTTTCTTACCTTTGAAATTTAGGGAAATAGAAATTTTGATTTCATCAAATTTAAAAAAAATGAAAATTTTACAAAAATAAAAATTCATATCTTCCAAAAAATAGTAATAAATCGTGCGACTCATAATCAAAAAGAATTTTTTTTAAAAATTGCTTGGAACTAAAGATATAGATTTTTAAAGTTTAGGAAACCCAAACTGGCGGGGAAGTTGATGTGAACTGATTTTTTCTTTTGGGGTTTTCTTAAGACACAGGTCTGTGGGAATGAGCCACAAACCACAGCGGCCCTCAAAGCTAACATAACCTATGCCAAAATTATCAAAATCGATAAATTTAATTTTTTTCTTACCTTTGAAATTTAGGGAAATAAAATTTTTGATTTCATCAAATAAAAAAAAAATTGCAAATTTTAGTAAAGTAACAAATGTATATTTTCCAAGAATAGTAAGAAATCATACGATTCATAATCAAAAAGAAAGTTTTTTAAAATGCTTGGAACTCAAGATATAGATTTTTAAAGTTTTGGAAAACAAAACTGGCGGGGAAATTGATGTGAACTGACTTTTTCTTCTGGGATTTGTTTAAGTCACAGGTCTATGGGAATAAGCCACAAACCACAGCGGCCCTCAAAGCCAACATAGCCTACATCGATCAAACTTGGTTTAATTTATGCGACATAGTCTTGGAAAATTGGACATTTCGCATGCGCGCCATTCAGCGAATCTGCAGTTATACTCCATACATAATGGTATCGATGGCCAACGAATAAAAAATTTCGATGAAGTCTCACATATTTTTTAATTTAACGTTAGGAAGTGCTTAATGAAATAACCTTTTGAGGGATTTTTTCATGTCTATTAAAATTATTAAAATTGTTTCAGGGTATTCTAATGGGCTAATGATTTATGGGTAAATGAAAAACAAAAACTATGTTTAATTGCAATTTTTACTTCTTAGAAGCAGCTAGCACCAAAAAAATCCAATATAAGGGCCACCGTAATGTAAACACATATTTACATTGCATACATATGCATAAAAACTCAACTTTACAATTCAACCACTTTCATAATTAATATTCATACAAAAATATATATTTTTTTCCTGCAATTTCTTCCTTTTGCTCGGCTTGCAAACAAAGTTTGTCAATAGTTTTTGGTTTTGTTGGCATATAAAATTGATAACAAATATTTAAAGGCTTGCAACTGCAACTTTGTAGTATAAGTTCATTATGGCTTAATTGTGACTTTATTGAAAAACAAGTTTTCTATACAATATCATACAAATGCAAGGATTTTTCAAATGTATTTTATGTTTCAAATTTACATTTTAAAGATACAAAAACATATATGTAATATGTGATAGAGTTTCACTATATAGTTTCATACATAGAGGTCATACTGAAAAGAACTCTTGGAATCTATAATATTTTCTGAAGATTTTGCCATTTAGATACCACCATCTTTGTTTTAAACGCATATTGTAATATATATTTAATATCATTTAATGTAACACATTTACTAGGTCCTTTTCGGCTGCCTCCGTAAATGTGCGTACTCAACTTGCCATTGAGTATAAAGAAAATTTACACTTGATTTGTGTATTGAAAGATAACAAGTATTTAGTAAAAGTAGTAGAAAGAAAATAAAGTTTCTGATAAATATTTACATATGAAATAAACTTATGAGTTTTACAAAACGAAAAAGAAAATACACAAAATACATATAAATAGTTATTGCTTTTTGTTTATTTGTTTTAGCTTTAACTTTTATGCAAATAGTAATTAATTTTATTTTCACAAAACTTAAAAACATTTAATATTTTCCATTTCATTTCAATATTTAGTTTGTATATTTATATATGGAAGAGGGGGAGGGGCCTGGTTTAATGTATATAAAATTTTAAATGTAGGTCACAAAGATCATAAATGTTTAAAATAAATAAATTTATGTAATAAAGGTGTTTTTATTATTTATTATTCATTATTATCTTTTAATGTGGGTTTTTGTGTTTTGCACACTTACTAAATAGATAACATTTAATTTAAAACAAAAAGTCATTACAAATTATGACATTGAATACAAAAAACATTATAAATAATTAATATTTAAGCAGAAATACATATTTGCTCAACTTACCACACTTCATTTGTTCTTCCTCTTCGACGGCACGCAAAACAGCCGAATTGGCCAAGTTGAGGGGACGGGCATCATCAATTTCAATCCTGCAAGTGAAATAAAAAGATACAATTTAAAAGATTTGAAATTTGTTTATGAGATTAGCAAAAGGATTTATTTATTTTTAAATCAAAAGCACTTAACTTTGCTTAATTAATATCACACAATGGTTTCCATTGCATAAAATTAAAAACCCAAACCATTTTTTTTAAACATTGTGCTTGTTACATGTACAACGTAATTTTAACTGCATTTGTTTGTTATTTTAGAAAAAAAATTATGAATATAAAATCGAAATTGTTTTTACTTTTTCATATATTCATAATTAAACGTAAAATACGAATTAATGTAAGTTGTCAATTCGACGAATTCAGATAAGTTCTTTTATTTTTGTATACTTATATGTACTAAGCACACACACTTCTCCCGTTGGAGGACAGCTAGAAACATTCAGCCACTGGAACTTAATTGTTTCAAAGGGATGTAATATTAAAAACTGATAATTTGTACAATTTAAACTATGGCTATTAGCTTTCAGTTAATCTCTATTTAACTTAAACTTAAACTTTATTTATTTTTGTTATAATTTTCTTGCAGTTTCCCCAATATGTTAAGTTTTAATTATAGTTGCTCTTACGTATATATATATATTTTTAATTTATCTAATATGAGCTTAATTCCGTCTAAAATTATTTAAATAAGTTTAACTAAACTTTCGTTAAATATGTTTTACATTTTCCATATTGTGTTAAGTTATAAAAATGGTTGGCCTCAAAGTTTTTATACAAATTGATAAAACAATTGTTCAGATAAACTTGGTTAAGTTATATTTAAGAGGTAAAAACTTGAATTCTGAAAACTTTGTTCTCCATTTAGTTTGAAATGTTGAAATAACCTCGCTAACGGGAGTTTAGTTAAACTAAAATAATGTGTAATGGAAATTATGCACAGATTAGATGCATTAAATAAATTCGTAATAAATTGTATATAGTTTTAGCTAATTTGATATTCACAAATTATTATGTTTAAATTTTATAGCTAATTTTCAAATGAATTGGAAAATTTAGTTTTCAAAATTTAAGTTCTTAACTCATAAACTCAACATTATCATGGTTAATTACACACCAGTTGGCAAAGTTCACTAAAATTTTTGTCTATTTTAACTTAACTCAATAAGAAAACTGTAAAACACAGTTAACGGCAGTTTAGTTAAACTTAGTTATATAAAGTTTAAGGAATATTAAGCACGAATATAATAAATTAAGGAAATTTGCAATAAAATACGATTATAATGTTGCCAGGCATAGAATTTATAACTGGTTTCAAACGAAATGGAAAAAAACTAAACTCAAAATAAAGCTCTTTACGCTTAATTAGAAAAATTAAAATGTGAGACACAAGGTGACGTGTACTTTTGCTAATCAAGCGTGAAGAGCTTTATTTACAACTTTGGTGACCAAAAATTTTCATATTATATTTTAATCCTTAAGTGTCCATTTTGAAAGGACCATTTTTGATTTTCTCGAAATAGGGTCAAACTTACACCTAAAGAGAGGAGCTACAGGGTTAAGATCTTCCACGAATATTATCTCCATAAAATTCCTCAATATAACTCTGACAAAAAGTATTCTCTCAGACATTAACTTACAACATTTTTTTCAGTTAGTATAATCAAAAAAAATTAAAAATTTAACCCACTGTAAAAAAAACCTCAGACTAGCTGGACTATACGTTATAAATTATCTACTCTTTTTTTTAGAATTATAGGGTCGCTATTCTCCTCAAAAAATGCTGTTGGGCAGTGTTATTTGATGAAGTTTTACTAATTTTATTGATGCAGTTGTTTAGGTCGAATACAACCTGAAATAGAAAGTTGAAACATCAATAGAAGTAAAAATTTACTTTCAGAAAATGACATATTCTTTAACAGCTGTCATATTCTATACATACATATATTGTACATTTATCAATAAACAGTTGAACTATGTATATGCTTGTATGTTTGACTTTAAACCTTGTTAATTATTTGTTTTACATTAATTGTTTAAGCAATTATGGTGAAATACATAAATTTTAAACGTTATTTACGAAATTTCATACATATTTATGAAAATGTATATACATATGTATATATATGTAAGTATTGTTTAAATGTCGTTTCGCTAAAATGTTTGTTGGTTATTTTATTTTTTCATTTCTTTTGTTCATTTTGTATTTATTTAAATGGGATAAAATAAATGCTCAACAATAATTAATTGTCATCGATATGCAATAAAAAAAAGGAAAAATATTTCAGCTCAATTAATACATTTTGACATTCATAAATGATTGCATTTAAATGTAGTTAACCGTTATGAAACGTATACATACAGAGTAATATTCATAAGTGATACAACGGCATAAATTAAGGTGGTACTAATTTATAGGAGTAATCAGAAATTATTTACAGCTCTACTGTTATAATGGTCATAATGTTGGTGTTACCGCATTTAATATTTGAAGGCATAGAATCAGCAAGAGTTATATAATACGGACAGATATTTTTCCATTCTGTTGTTAATATTGTTTCTATTTTTTTTAAATTTGAGGGGGATTATCTTTAATACTTCCCTATATAAAAGCTTCCATAGATTTTCTATGGGGTTGAGATAGGGGGATTGTGGCTGCCACTCTAAAACTGCACATCGCTGTTGTTTATAGAGTTGCTTGCTAAGCGACCTGTGTGCTTAGGGTCATTGTCGTGTTTATATATTATACCTGGGGTAACACATGTTATTGCAGTATCTCACATTATATAATGGCATTCATATTTCCTTATATGTTTGTTATAGAACCAACACCATCGCGGAAGAAAGCTTATTGAACCGCCACCATTATTGACAGTTGTTAATTGATATCTAGGAGAATATATTTAATTTGGTGGCTTGCGAGAGTAGTTTTTTCCATCTGAGCTAAGTAAATTAAATTTGCTTTCGTAGCTCCACGATATTGCTCCTTTCACCAATCAATATATCGTTTCGCAAAGTCAAGGTGTTCCTTTTTCATGACTTTAATTATGAGTGGTTTCTTGACGGGTCGTCTGTTGAACAAACTTATTTAAGTAATCTACGTCTATCTGTGTGAATGCCAATTGGGACTCCTAGGTGTTCATTTGCAAAACTAGCAAGATCTACTTTTGTGGATAAATTTTTACAAGTTTTGCTATCTGATAGCCTTGGCGAGCTGTAGTTTTTCGTGGACTACCACTTCCTGCCTTACTTAATCATGAAACAAATAATATCACTAAATAAACTTTTTTGCATTAATTTTATATGGAACTTCTTTACTAGCATTGAAACCATTAATTTGGTTTCTAATTTATGCAATGAAATAATGTGTTTCCATTTAGCATTAAATAATAATATTACAATTTAGTCGTTGTTGCTTTGCCATCCTATTTAAATTTTGTGATATAGTGCTGGTTCACACACACAGATTGGAAAGATTTTACTCTTTTTGTTCCTCTCTCTTTTATAAACTCAAAACTGGCTCAAGTATACTTGACGTGTGTGAAATAGCAGTTAAATCCTCGCAAATTTTACATTTTTTAATATTTAAAGAGTTTATATTTAGCAATTATTTTGTATATTTTACCAAATATTGACAAATGCTAAAATTTTCTATGAAATAGGTCAATATTTTTTGTACCCACCATCATAAAAGATTAATTTTATCCTTATGAAATTCTAAGACGATCTAACTATATGTGCCCGTCTGTCTTTATGTTGAAAATACGATAGGTCCCAAACGAAAGAAGCTAGCTGGCTGACAATTACTTTGCATAAGTACTCCCTGTTGATAAAGTTTGTTTGGTATTGAAACGCAGAACAATGTAAGACCTTGGGATGTTCGAATATAAGAAAAGTGAAAAACAAGGGCCACCTTTATAAGTATATATAGTTTCTGTATTTATGCATGCCACACATACATATGCAATCTGTTCACTTATACTCGCATGTACATACATACATATATACTATATACTTATGTCTCTTGATTTATTTATTTTATTTTTGTGTTCTTTTTTTGTTGCTAAACTTTATATATTGCGCTGGTTCAAAGGCTACAAGGAAAAACAAATCAAAAAATAATTATATTTTTAATGAATTTATAATTGACTAATTTGTTAAAAATTTGTGTGCGATAATTATCGATTTGATTTATTTCAAAATGATGAGTTTATGCAAACAAATGTTGCGGTATGTTGGTTGTTGCACATTTAGTGGTTGATTACTAAAACACACAACAAAAAAAAAAAAAAAGAACACACACACACACAAGAACAACAAAAATAATAATAATTATAACAATAATTAAAATTATTATTATTGTACAATTTTATTGAAATCAACAACAAGCAAACAATTTGCTTGGCTAAGGGATGCTCATCCCTTTCATATGCTCATACATGCAAATATTCTTTCCAATATTCATGTAAAATGTTGACCTTACATTGCCATTTCGAACTACAGTATAAAAAATGTAACAACAAATTTAATAAGAACACGAATGTGATGAAGAGTAAAACTTGTGAACATAAAATTGACGAAACGATAGGGAAGGAGATGCAGAAAAAAACCTTTTTTACAAGTGGTCACTCATAAAGTGAAGTCTGTCGTCCACTTTTATTATTTTAATTAAAATGAAAAATAATGAAGCGTTTTACAGAGAAAGTAGAAATGCTCAAACAAACTAAAAGACCTATACTGAAGACTTCGTGAAATTCGTGAAATTTTGCTCTTTTTTTTCGCTTCTTTCAACGTCACTTGCATAAGTATATCAGTATGTACCACCATCAGCTTTTCAATGCAATATCCATTTATTAAGCATTGTAAGAGATGTTTCATGGGATGTACATCAAAGTTGCTGGACTTTATAAAGCAACAAGTAAATATATAAAGCGGCATATGGCATGAAAATATTGCGGATTTTATTAAATATTTATTACATCTTAAACCATTTCATGAATAGTTGAGGGAATCTAGCTACATATGGTTGTGGGGTTCAGAAATGGTGATTTTGATACGGATGACAAATATCGCCCAGGCCAGCTTAAAAATGTTTGAAAACCAAGAAGCTTGCAAAATCATTGGGAGCTACTCAACCAGTAATTTCAGAACGTTTGCAAGCAGCAGGATTTATCAAAAATCAGGGAAATTGGGTACCATACGAATTGAATCCGAGAGGCCTTGAAAGACTATTTCGCTATAAAAGGAAATCATTTTTGCATAATTACTTGCGATGAAAAATGGACCAGCCGAATCGACACCAAAGCTAAGGTAATTCTCTGTATTTGGTGGGAGCTGCTGAAATCTGACCACACCATTACAGGAAACCTGCACCGAATGCAACTTATTCGTTTGAAGTGAGCATTGGCCAAAAAACGCCCAGAATATGCGGCCAGACATGACACCGTTATATTCCATCACATTCGGTCATATGTTGCATAACCTGTTAAAAACTACCTATAGTGAAGTAGTTGGGAAGTTTCGCAACTCCACTGGTTATTTTTGATGGCGAAGGATTGCAGTAAAGTTATGAATGGTAGGTTTTCAAGTGCCAATGTTCATTTAATTATTTTAATTTCTGATAGGCAGATATTGCTTGCCATTTTATTGTCAATCTGGTGCTGACTCTATACATAAGTATTAGCCAGGAAATGGTATTCATCTTCCAATTTATGTACATATTGGGGTATTTCTGGGCATTATAAACCTTTGAACGGATCAATGTGAGCCCTACAATTCATGCGATTAAGAAAAGTAAAATGGAAAATGTTGCAATAGTTGAAAGATAAATTAATCTCAGCATAGATACTGGTCATCTCTTTTCTACATTTTTCTTTATAAGTGTACTCGTAGTGTATTGCATTTTGTATGTTATTAGTGTTTATTTTTTGTATTAAAGAAAAATTAATTTAAATTTGAAAACATGATTGCATCCACTTTTCCACCATTCCATCCATTCTTTCCACCGAAATAAGTATTAAATCAGTTGGTTGGATTAATATTACTCGTGTGTGATAGTACATTCGACAAAAACCGTCTGGGGACAAATTCGGTTGTAATAACGAATTTGTTTTCTTACAAAGTAACATTTACCACTACTATTTTCTATAAAGTAATATAAAATATAAAACTAACAAAATCGGGTGAATCAGATAAATGTTTTATGCAAAATGTATTGTATTGGTAGTGGGTATATAAGATTCGGTACAGCCGAATATAACACTCTTACTTGCTTAAGTTGTGACTGTGTTGCATTAAATGAGCGATATGTACATATTTCCAAAAAACACCGATCTTCGGCTTTAGAATTTACTAAATGGTGTTTTTTTTAAACCACGAGAGAACTTGAATTTGTTAAAAATAACACAAAAAAGTATATTTAAATAAAACAATTTTTTTTATTCGTAAGATCAATACATGGCATTAAGATTTCAATTTGAGCATATGGCCACCGCGGCTGTTCTTGACGATGCACATTATAGCGTCCAATTTTTGGCCAATTTTTTTTAGCATTGCTGGCCCTATGTCAGGCTTCCAAGGCGTCAATTGTTGGCCTTCAAGGTGGCATAATCCATTGAGTTTATGTGGCATGACCTTGGAGGCCAACTGACAGGTACATTTCTCGAAATCAAGTTATCGCCAAATTATGATTTCAATAAACCAATGATTGTAGTCGCCGTATGACACGTAGCACCATTCTGTTAAAACCAAATCTTGCTCGGATCAATATCATCCATATTTTTAAACAAAAAATTATTGATAACGGTGCGGTAATGACCCACATTGACCGAACTCCGGCTTAATTTTTGAAGAAATAAGGACCGATAATATCACCATAATGTAAACCGCACCAAACAGTATATTTTTCTGGATGTAATTGAGTCTGTATGTGGCAATTTTCTTTATTAACAAAGCCGTTAAGCCAAACATGATCCAATTTTACGATAAAACAGTCGTCTTTAAGTTGCGTGAATCGATGACTGATTTTCAAAGTAAGTAGATTTGGATAATTTGTTAGCTTTATTCAATCGTCAATCTATTCATGAGGATTTGCCAGAGTATACTGATCATAAATGTCAACTAGTGAGCGCAGTATAACAGATCGTTTAACATTTAACCCTTTCCTAAGGTCTATTGGGTTTAAAAAGACACCCTTTATTTACGAAATAATGTTTCACAGCAACAAAACTTTGCTACCAATATTTCATTAAACCTAAAAAATTAAACAAAAATTCCGTTAACTATGCTCTGTGTACGTAGTTATGTGGAACAATCCTTGTATCTCTCGCAACTCTCTCTACACATGTATAACAACCACTAACTTTTGGTTTGTAGTCGTACTTATGTGATGTATTGACAGTGAACACTTTAGCCTCGTACATCCGCAAAAAAAAAAAAAAACTATTGCGTATGTGTGTGGATGTGTGTTGGTAAGTATGTTGCTTGCACCATACAAAAATCAATTGAGTAAATCAAGTTAAGCACTGCACCACATCATGCATTGGCGCCCATTTGTGTTTATGTATGGGTAAGTGAGTAAGTGAATGTGTGTGTTTGCATGTGTATGTGCATAAAAGTGCATCATCTCATACACGGTGTGGTTTATAGTTCCCGTAAGCGATGTTATCCTAGAAATGGATTTATATCACATTTTTTCCATGCTGTTGCCACAGTATGAGTGAATGGAGTAGTTGCTGTTGTTGCATGTATTATGTATGATGTTTTGTTTTTATTTATTTTTTTTTTTTATATTTTTGCTTTTGTTTCATCTTATTTATTACAAGTGTTTTTAAGTTGATACGTACCAAAGGAGATGGTTGAAACAAAACAAAAAAAAAAAAAAAAAAAAAAAAGGAAAAGGAAAACACATTCACGTATGCAGAAAAGTGTGTAAACATTTTTAACATCTACCACATATTAAAAAACAACAAAATTTTGCTGGTATGTGGCGAAGAAAAAATAAGGGGAAACTAAAAGAAAAAAGTTGAATATAAAATTTACTATATAAGTAAAACAAATTTAAATATACCAGAAAAATGAATTGCAAGTGCCCACCACTTAATGTAAATCCCATGATGTTGCGAAATACCACACTCACTCATCAGCAGCAGCCAGAATTTGACTTAAAACGTTAAAGTTACGTTAACGTTTAAATTTATGACCATTTTTCTGGGCATATGTTTTTATGCAGTACACTCTATAGTTGGTAATAGTTCTTCTAGAGAGGCATATGAGGAAAATCAAAAACTTTGGACATTTCTATAGACTCTAAATAATTGTGGAAATACATTTTACAGTTTTCTTAATAGATAAACATTTTAAAACTATTATTTTGTATCAAAAAGAATGATGATCCGTTACTTAGCTTTTGAGGCAGTGTATCTGAAAGCGGACCAAATTACATAAAAATGATCTGTTTTCTTGAACACTGAAAATCAATCAACTTTAAAGAGCTATATCTTCTGAACCAATCAATGAAATCGTTGGATAATTTCTTGTGAAATGGGGTACATGAAATTTTTGATTTTTGCAACCTCACTTGTTCTACAAGCGCCACTGTGCGTCGTCTATGCCGAATCTAGTATTTCGACTTAAGTCTCATACAAACTAACACTTTAACATAATTTTTGGACATTTTACAAGTACATGTACGTATGCATACATATAGAATTGTAAGTTATAGTACATTCAGTGCAACAAGCAGCAGACTAGTTATAATAATATACCACTACAACACCGACTTGCACAATAATTTCTTCAACCGTATATACGTCCAAATGTCTGTCTATCCACTTTCATGTGTTCATACTTCATACTGTCACACTGACTATATTCATTCTATATGTCTTTCTTT